>CM038644.1:26918106-27518106 GCA_021554675.1 Leuciscus idus | reverse complement strand
AAATGGAGATGCTAGCAGAGGTGATTCGGGAGAGGTGAGTGATTCTGAACAGATCGAGAACAAACGCATCCGCCAATGGGATATTAGTATAAAAGTTGAACCTATTATAGCATACTGGTGTCCATAAAATCCACTGGGGTTAGACAAAAATACATTGACCGAATAACACTCTTATGTCGAAGGGTTTGATTGAGGAGTCTGAACGCGTTTCTTTGTTTTTTGTTGGTCACTATAGTATGGGAATGAGGCTGTTCGTGTGTACATTTTCCAGTATAATCCTCCATACAGTAATGCAATTGTATGGATGAGTCTAACTGATGGGATGGGGGTAAATCTTGCAGGTCGAAGTGGCTTTCGACTGTCCGGGATGTTTGTTTTCCAGCAACGGAAAGTTGTGAGTGGCAACGAGTATTTGCTTACGCGACACAAAAGCGGTTTAAAGTTGAGAAACAAATCTCTTATTCATTACTATGGTGTTCCGCTCCACTGCGTCCAGACTCCAGACTGATGATGAGATCACCGGGCCGTGTAACCCTCAACAATATAGACTCTGAAAGACACTAATAAACTCTGTCAGTTGAGGCGACACATAACTCGCATTTAAAACGCGGTATAAATGCATTGGAATGTACAGCGTTGTCTACACAAACACACCATAACTGTTATGACACGAAAATAAGTAAATAGCCTAAATATTAACAAGAATAACATAGAATTATTCAACATAAGTCAATTCATAACTAACTTTATATCTCATCTCACTATGAGATGTTTTAAGAACGGAATTCCGAGAGTGAACATTTCCCTCAATATTTAATATACTGAATGTAACGTTATTCTCTTTTTATATATATATAAAAAACAACTGCACCACTGATTTTAATACTATAGTGCCACAAAACAAATTAGGCTATTTATTTATTATATAGTAGTTCCTACTAACTAGAACTTCCTACCTGCTACTACTAGAGTTGTGGGTATATTTTAGGGTAAATATATATATTAATAAGGGAAAGTGTATTTTAAGGTTACCATTAATTAATGCTTTTCACGAAATTAAACTTTGAATTTTAATGTGTTGTTTTTACACTTATGTTGATGTTTGCATTGAAAAGAAATCTGAGGTGAAGTGGTTAGAGCGACTAGAGCAACATCTTACTACCAGTGTTTTTTTTCTGTCCAGCAAACATCCTGAGACACACAAAATCAAACATATCATCATTCCTGTGGGCAACACCGATGTTTAAGACATTGTGAGTTTAGGCAGACTGAAAGGGCAGTGATTTCCATGCGGCTATAATTTCTATGCCAAGTGGAAAAGACACCTCCACCTCCATCACACCTTTGGTATGATGTAATATTTGAGTAATATTATGGTCAACTGCACCACTGATTTTAATACTATAGTGCCACAGGTCTATAAATAGTCTACCTGCAAAGGAAAACAAGAAATTACATTCAACACATGAAGGTATACAGTTAACAGATGCAAGTATAATTGTGAATGTATTGTAGTTCTAGGTTTTTTTTAATCCTATTGCAGTTACAGTACATATCACTTTGCCACATTGTAATGGCAGCTGTGCTGTTTTAAGCAAAATACTTCATCTGAGATAGTGAAGTGGTTCTAAATACAGTCTGAAAACACACTAAACACATACAGAAAAGTACATGTGGTAACTGCAATAATTCACTTTGGACAGCTACCTTAATTAAAATATATGCATTGTACACTGGTTTTTAACACCTCAGCATTCATTTTCAATAATAGTTACAGAATGAATATATTATATATATTAACATTATGAACAGGGCTTTGAAAAGTGCTGAACTATCCTAGGCAGCCCATGCAAGTCATTATAATCTGCTGGCGTTGCCATGTCTTTATGTTTATGATAGCTTTATGTATGTGTCTGCAATTGTTTAATTTAAGTGTAGCCTGTAGAACTTTTCTGCCATCTCCGGCAGCTTACATAACATTTTGTTTTTTAATAGAGCTGCAAGATCCATAGCAAGAAAGAGGAAGAGACCCTAGGCTGTTATGCTTAGATAACTGGTTCAGTTTTCTCTGGAAGGGTGTTGTATGTGTGTCAGCAGGGCTTGACAACAACACCCGCCAACCCACCAAATCCGGTGGATTTCAGCAGTGGCGTGTAGCGCAGTCACTACACACTTTAATTGTAGTCTTTTAAAAATGAAATAATAAACTAAGTGCAATGTAGTGTTGTCAAAAATATAAATTTTTCGATACGGAAATATCTGAAATACTTCCAATACTCATTTTCTGAAACACTTCCAATACTCATTTTCCACTGAACATACACAATACCAGCTTCACTTTCTCACTCTTATTTCTCCGACAGCGAGTTACACTCAAACCCGCCTCCCCTCACTCACTCGTTTCATTTGCTGAATGAATATTGTTGCTTTTACAGCTTGAATTTCGGCGTGGACAGTCAAATACACTCAAAATAATATAAAAATGGCTGTCTTTGATGAGTATTCATGTAAACAGGGTCGGTTATGTTTTAAGTGAACATTAACAGTTGAGAAAGAAAACACCTGTATGATGGATCCGTGCGCCTGGTCTTAAAGTGACAGTAGCCTAATATACCTGCTGTCAAATTATGAGATAATATCAAAAATATCTATATGGCAGTTTTTCCCCATGGTATCGATGTCAAAATTGTGGCCAGTAAAAATGCTCAGTTGCTAATAACTTCGGAAAACCACTGGCCACAGTGGCTGGTGAAGTTAATGTCAAGCCCTGTGTGTCAGCATCTGAATGTTAAGGGGTTTGTGGAAAGAGGGCAGCTGGACTGAACCACTCCCAAAGTCAACACTTGTCCAGCACTCCACCTAAGAGCCGGGACAACATTTGGGTATGCAGCCAGTTTAACCAATGTCGAGACATTTTTTGACATTTCATAAACTTAGTAGTCTGGGGGAGTTCATTCATTTTTGTTAACACTGAAGAAGCAAGTCTGCTTACCAGCTGGTGAGAGTCAAGTAACACAAAGCAGACGTAATAATGTGACACCAAAAGCACGTAAGAGCAGGCTCACACCTGCAGCCTGACCTCTCCTTCACCATAGAGAACAATAATGCTTTTGTGTTCACAGAGCTGCATTAGCGAGAGGCATACAGAGCTCTTCCTCTTAGTGTTCTCAGAAAGGTAAATCTCACGGATCACATGACCAGTTGTATATTATCTTGTTTAAAAAGAAAGAGCCCAGTTTTGGCCAAGCTTTAGCTGTCGGACAGATGGCCTCACATTTGACTCTAGGTCCTGTGGCTGTAAAACAAGCCCAAATCATGATCCCTTCACCACAGTGCTGGACCATTGGTTTGAGGTGTTTGTGCTGATATGCTGTGTTTGGTTTTTGCCAAACGTGCCGCTGTGCATTGTGGACAAACATCAAAAGTCTCGTCTGTCCAAAGGACATTGTTCCAGAAGTCTTGTGGTTTGTTCAAACCTAAGCTGTGCTGCCATGTTCTTTTTAGAGAGAAGAGGCTTTCTCCTGGCAACCCTTCCAAACATAGGCCTACTTGTCAATACATTTTTAATTGTACTGTCATGAACTACATGTTAACTGAGGCGTGTAGAGTCTGAGATGTAATTCTTGTTTGTTTGTTTGTTTGTTTATTTTGGGATTTCTGGGAGCATTGCACGTTCTGACCCTGGGGTGAATTTGCTGGAACATCCACTCATGGGAAGATTGGCAACTGTCTTGAATGTTTTCCACTTGTGAATGATCTTCCTCACTGTAGAATGATGGACTTCAAATAGTTTGGAAATGGCTGTATAACCCTTCCTAGATTGATGGGCAGCAACAATTGCTTCTCTAAGATTTTTCTAATATCATACCTGACTGCTACTTACTCTCTTAATTCCTATATGGAAGCAGAAAGGCTGTACTTAGTTTGTCACCCATGGCTTCTCCATTTTGGCCTAGTTTTTGTTAAATAAATAATGACATGGTGTCATATGTCATGCGTTGTTGTTCATCTGAGGTTGTATTTACCTCATTTTAAGACCTGCCAAGGACCAGATGATCCTAATATGTAAAACCATAGAATTCAATAGGGTGTCCTAACTTTCCTTTCATTTTCACATGACTATACAGTATATGTATAAATTAACATCGATGAATCGTTCCCAATAAAATCTATAACATGCATTTACAAAATAGATTGGGTTTACTGCAAACTTAAAGGAAGTTTTAAGTACTTTGTGCCTTTGTGTTGTTTCTAAGAACGGCCCTTACCAATGGTAAAATAACTATTGTTATATATAACTATACAGTTAGTCCAGTGACTCTAATGCTTCATAGTGTAGTGGTTGAACATCACAGAGAGGAATTCTAATCTACCAAAAAGAAGCTTTAACAGGATAAGAATTCTTACGTTTGGCGTTTTCATAAATAGAAAATTCTACTGGAATGAAAGCTTTAGGGAATTAATTTGACTTTTGAAAAGTTTCTGTGGGACAGAGGTTTCTGTAACCCTACCAGTGATTTTCAATATGCCATGCACTTGTGTTTAAAACAGAAGGAAGGAAATCATGTCAGGGTCAAATAACTGCTCACCCCTTCCTTTCACACATGCCACAAACATCTCTTATCCTGAAGAGAAAAAAACAACTGACTTTCAGTTCCCTTTAAAACTGAGAAATGTGAACAAAGATGACCCATTACAGCAATTCATCTATGAATAGATGGGGTATTGCAGGGCAAAAGACTGCGCATAAGTCAAATTCTATGCAAATTATAAGTCTCCAACAACCATAATCGATTTAAGTATACTGTGATCTATCTAATAGGGGCATGTTGCTTTATCAAAATCGTGGTCCTCAAACAATATTTCTATGAAACTGTCAAAGCCTACACCCTTAACCGAACCCTTGAATCAGAGAATAATATAAACAACATAAGTCGATGATAATGTTTACTAACTTAAACCCTAAAATATGTTTTTTGTTCCATAAAAGGATCTTTTCCCGACTAGGGTAAATCATTTTGAACTGTTTGCAAACAGGGTTATCATTATTAACTTAAATTTTTTTATTTTTTATAAAAATACAAATCTGAAATAAATTATAAATATTAGATGAAAAACCTTAAGTAAATTAAAATGAGAAATGTTGTCTTGCATGCCAGAGAACTGAAATAAGTTTAAGTTGAAGCAATAGAATTGCTGTAAATAAATTGGAAAATGGAAATAAATAAAAACTAAAACTGAACAAAAAATAAAACTGAAATAAAAATAATTAAATAATTATTAATATTAAAAAATGAATACAAATTTATCTAACTTAGTTAATGAAAACTGAATATATAAAAATATAAGCCAATTGAAAATATTAGCAAATCTATACTAGTATAACAATGATTCTAAAATAACACTGCACATATTATTTTCCCCATCTACCTCTGTAAACATTGCATGATGCTCACGTACTCATTACCTTGTCTGTTAATAAGTAACATCACATGTGGGTTGTGTTCAGCGTCCTCAGAACAGCCGCTGGTCAAGGAACAGGAACACCCCAATTAACATGAACCATTACGCCAATAAGAAGAGTGCAGCGGAGAGCATGCTGGATGTAGCCCTGCTGATGGCCAACGCATCCCAGCTGAAGACCGTCGTGGAGCTGGGACCCTCGTTCTCCTTCTACACCCCTCTCATCAGCCTCATCAGCATCTCCCTCATCCTCCAGATCATCGTGGGGGTCTTGCTCATCTTCATAGGTGAGAGAAGCTCATCCAAACAGAGAACCCAAAATATAGAGACAAGAATTAATACATGATTAGATATCCACCTTCCATAGGATATCTAATCATATATATATACACTCGCTCTCATATATATATACTGTATATATACACACACACACACACGTTTAAGACCATAAGAAACCATTTAAATGAAACCTTTTTAAACTGGTTGTGTAGTATGTAAAGCAGAATGCAAATATTTCTTTTTGTGAGTAAATTTACTTGCTCTCATGTTTTTCCAAACCCACATGACTTTGTATGAACACACAAGAGACGTTCTAAGGAATGTTCATGCTCACCTCCATTGATTGGAAGTGTTAAGCTCTAAAAAAGGACAAAAAGAAACATGAAAACATGATAAAACTACTCAGTACAATGTAGACACTATATTCCAAGTCTTTTGAGATCATTTGATAACTTTGTGTGAGGAAAATATACAAATTTAAAGGGATGGTTCGGAGTAATTTCAACCTAGGGTCCTTTAAACCATGACCTGGAGCCAAACACCCCTCCCTTCCCCTTGGTTGAACATTAATAAAGGGGAACTATGCATTTTTTTGTGTGCTTAATTTACCTTAACTGAACAGCTTCGGAGTCATTGGAATGGTTATATGACTTTTTTCGGGTTGAATGGTGGCCGTCTCACTTTCCTCTAGTACATGTGAGCGGAAAAAACACCTTTGCAAGTTGCAACTTTGGGCCGGCAGGACTTTTCCCAAATCAAAGAAGTGACCTCGACGTCTGGGTTAGCGGTAGCATAAGCCATTAGGCAACTGTTATTTAAATAAACTCCTGATGTATTTACAAACTTTCCAATGCCTCGTTTTATGAGTATAGAACGTATTTGTACTACTGTATAAGTTTGGTACCATTCTGGGAATTATTAGTGGGGTAATTTACGAGATACAACCTTGGATCCATTAGCCCCTGCACTAAGCCATTCGGCTGATATCTCTAAATAAGCTCTAACTTTAATAATGTTCAACCAAGGGGAAAAAAGCTTCTGGGAGGAGGTGTTTGGCTCGAGGTCATGGTGCAAAGGACCCTAGGTTGAAATTACTCCGAGCCATCCCTTTAAATCATTATACAATGAAAATTTTGCTAAAAAAAAAAACTCTATTTCTAAGAAAGAAAAGTTATACAGGGTTTCGGGTGAACTTTTCCTAACATTTGGCCATTCGATCAAATAATAATATCTAAAAGGAGATTACAGTCAGTTAGTTTAATTGAATACATAGCATTTCATGTGCACAGTATACATACAGCACTGCATAATAAAATAATATAATAAAACCAATAAAATAGTACAACGTAGCAGAAAGGTTGTAATACATTTAGTATTTCATGATGCTTGTATCAGGTGGTAAAAGTTTCCCATTAGGAATGCTTTTACTTTTACTTTTATCCACATAGTGAGTAAGAGCAGATAAATCACTCTGTTGAGAAAGAGGTTTGGACATAATTTGAGAAATATTACTTCCTCTCTTTTCAACTTAAACAGCATCCAGCCTCCTGTTTCTAGCAATCATAAACTGTCTGGTACTTCCTTAAACGCAACTCTGTGCTTTACAGTGGAATCCATTGTTAACACAATCATCTTGTAATCGGGGTAAAATAGGCTTAATTTTTAATATTGAAGGTTTTACAGTAATCATGAAGGTTCTTTTGAACTTGAGTAATGAGTAAAGTGTGTGATGTTGTAGATTTTGACACCATATAATTATTTTCCAGGCCCGAATTTGCCCTTTCATTTTGCCCTTTCAGCTGTTGAATCAGTTTAATAACCTTTTATTTTATGTAAAAGTTCTGAATTGCATAATGATCTGCTGTTGTTGCTTTTGTTCTGCAGTGAAGTGGAATCTGAATGACTCAAGTAAACACTTCATACTGAATCTTCTGGAGAACATCACCACAGCTCTCGTGTTTATCATCGTAGTAGTAAATGTTTTCATCACAGCATTTGGCGTCCAAAGACCAGAAGAGAAAAAATCTTAACAGGCAATGCTGGTCAGGGTTTCCTACTGGTATATATAGTTGGACATTTATTATCAAAAATTATATGTAGTCATGAAGTACTCAAATGTGCCTCTATGTAAATATGTTTTACATGAAGAAACTTTGTTTTTACTCCCAGAAATGAGACGATAACAGGTTAGATAATATAACTTGTGAATCATAAATTCTGATGAAAACATGTAATTTTAAAAATTGCAATTACATATAATTGTTATATGGGTAATTGTTTAATTACATAATGCACTGTAATGATAAAATTGGAACAAAAATTCTAATAGAATCATTACTTTCTGACTTACACATGTTAATTCCCAAAGAACAGCAAAACAATGGTCCATGTGACACCTTCAAGCCTGAAATGAACAGTAACACGTCACCTCACATGTGACCTTCATACTGCCTACCTGATGATAGTCTCCAGACACTGTATTAGCAGCCTTTAGGGAGGAGATGTATAGATTCATTTATGTGTGGTTCAACACATTGCAACTCTCTCGCACTGCACGTTTGGGGTTGTTTTTACTTTAGAGGCCTTGCTGCATGAATAAGAAAGTAAGGATAAATAGCTTAAGAATTTAGATCCAGAAAGGATCTTTTCTCACAAACTTCAGTACCTTCACTACACAATTATCTTACATTTAGCACATTTTCTTTTATTAGTCACCCAAAAAAGTAGCTTTGTTGTTGTTCAATTTGTAGCCTAATGCATGTTGTCTGTTTGCGTTGACTATGTAAGAGCGCCCTCTACTGACTAGGATCTACAATTTCCTTTTCTTTCAAAAATGTAATGCTGTTTAGTGTTTTCATATTTGTTGTGATTATTCACGATCAAATGTTTATATATTTCTTGAACTTTTTGTACATTTTATATGGATATCATTTGAATAAATGACCAAAGATGTTTTTCATTTTTAGATAACAGGATTGTGTCATAAAAGAAAACCAAATCATGAAACAGAAGTGCATTTAGTCATTATTACAGTGCAGAGATCCATTGTAGAGCTACTTACAGTTGCCGCCACGTTCATATTGCACTCTGCTTCTGTATTAAAGGGCAAAACATTTATTCTGACATCAATGGAAAAAATACAACTACTTTTTGTGTTTGTTTTGGTATATCAAGACGTAAAAATAAAATGAATCTCCAAATACATTAGTAACACTTCCAAAGCACTGTTTCATTAAGCCTAATAAAAGTTTTATTAAACCCTGACAAAAAAAAAATACAGTTTCTCAGTTAACTATTGTGAATGTTTCAAGGCTGAAAATATCAGTTTCAAATAAGATTTACAAAACAGTTGTTGTACAATCGCACTGCAGAAACAAGGCCACAAGTTGATAATATTAATTATTAGTACACAAACCAGTGCAAACATGCTGTCAGTATAAAAGTAAGCTATATAAACATGCTCAAATAAAATATATCTGTTTAAACCTCAGCCCAAAACAAAATGTATTACAAAGTAACAAGCTCCCAATACTCAGAGGACCAGATTTACCTGTAGTCTTTAGTGTCTTACGTGTCAAAATATTCAGACACGTTGATCTACATGATTTGTCATGTTTATCCAGTTCTGTATGTACTAAATAGTGTAGTGAATTTGGAAACGTGGACCCATTTGTATCCACACTTTACTAATATAATTTTAGACAGTGTGAGAATTGAAAGGTATTGACTATACATAATATAGAAATAAGTTTGAGGTCTGTTTTTAACAACAAATGCACAAACAAAATAAGGGTTGCATCATTAACAGCAGCTCTGCATGTTAACTTCAACTGAATACTTTAGTGTAAGAGAGTTTGTTTAATAGTAATGAGTTCCTGCTCTTCTTATGGCTATTATTTCGAATGCATAACTGTATGTAGTTATATAAATCATTATATTATTATATTTAAAATTGTAACAAGAGATTCCATATTTAGGCACGAAACCTTAAAGTTAAATCTTTGGACTTTTGCCTCATGGCAATCATTTCTGTATATACATAGTATATATACCTGAATTAAAATATTTTTTTGATATGTTTGACATGGATATTTGAGTATTTTTGAATCAACTTTTTTTTAAGGCAGCAAAAAATCCATCATTTTCCATCTTCTGTGTACCAGATGAGAACGTCTCGCACTTTTCTCCCGAGACCCATCGCAGCCAGACCCAGAGCGCTGCTGGAGCCTGACACCTGCTTGGACTCTGCAGATAAAAACAGAGCTTAATAGACTTATTCAGTCTAGGGGATGGATTTTTTGATGTGGATATGAAGATATTAATACGTTTGTGCACTTACCACCATAGTAATACAGCAGAGCTGCTCCTACAGCCACACTGAAACAACTGAGGAAGAAAAACGGACCTGTGCAATGACAAAAAACATGGTGGAACATCACTTATGTAAATTGTGTGCGTTTACTAGTGTGTGGTCACAGAAATAGCTCACTTACTGTGGTCATTTAATACATGTCTCTCTATGGGAATCGGGATTGGGCTGACTGGATCACCAGACTCTACAAAAAAGAATAAAACCTGGTGGTCAAACCAAAAATGAAATCAAGTTTAACCCTCTAGTGCTCTTCGGTCACTTTTGATTTTTTACTTCTTTGGAATGATAAGGCACTTGGTGACTATTATGGCACTTGCTGTGTGAAAACACACACACAAAAATTGGTTAAATGGTCCTTAATAAAAAAAGTGACACTTTTACTAACCATGGTTGAAAGCTTGGTGATTAAATTTGCTTAAAGGATTTAAGTGTGCAGACAATTTATTTATTTATTTACTAACCATGGTTAAAAAATTACCACCAAAGAAATGAATGGGAAATTTATTAATATATGAAAATACAGAGAAATCAGCCACATTGCTGGAAAAAACACACAGCAAGTAGGGTTTTTTTTTTTATAGATAAAAAAAATCATATAGATTTGTGTAGAATCATAGAATCATATCGATTTGTATTGAATCAAATAGAATTGTATTGTAAAAATTGTAAAAACAAATGGATCATAATTATTGCATTAATATTACTTACCATAAAATTACAAAATATCAAATAAAAAATATTATTTAACAAAAATATATTACATTAATTTTACTCAAAAAGTGTTACATTCGAGGTGTTTGGCCACTTTTGACCGAGAGGAGTGTGTGTGTGGAGCACCAGAGGCTTAATAACAGGCTTAAATACATTTCTACAAGCACTGCGAATAAGAAATGATATGCGTGGCAAAACCAAATGAATATCCTCAAAAGAATGACGTGGTTATGAGTGGAAAACGATGATTCTGCCAAACCTCTGAGTCGGAGACGCGTGGGTAAGCTGAAGTAAACGTCTTCCACGTGGAGGTGAAGTGCGCGGTAAAACTCTCGACATGCCTCTTCTCCTTTCTCCTGTAGATGAGACAGCAGCTCTGCCAGCCTGATACAGGTGGGAACATCCAAATCCCTGAACTAATGTTTGGGAAAATCATTATTGGGAAAAATAAGTTATATTACAGACATTCCCTAAAAGACAAATGGACAGTTTCTCTGTATTACTGAAGGTGGAGCTCTTACTTTGGAGGCCTCCTTGTCAGTCAGGATCTGTGGGTAGATTCGGTTCAGCTGCAGGATGAGTTTATCCACCAGTTCTGTATCAAGACGTCGGTCCGATTTCAGGAACCAGCTGTCTATTCGCAGCTGTTCATGGAAGCTCTCTGTCATTTTTACAAAGAATAAAGTCATACAGGTTTAGAACAATATGAGCGTAAGTAAATGACAAAAAAAAAAAAGTTTCTTCTAACCGTTTCTCCTCCTAATCTCCTCCATATCGCTTTAAAATACAGCATTCTGTGCACAATTCAAATGGGTCTGATATGTTTGGTGGTATACGATGTGTATATAATGCGCTCTGTACAATCATGTCTCTGGACCGGAGCTGCGGTGGTTCACGTGACACTAACGTGAAAGCAGACTTCATTCGCCCCAATGGAAAGCATGCTTACACTGTCTGAATCGCTCCCTATCCCCTATGTCACCATGTAAAAAATAGTAGGCTAAATGTAACAAGTGACAGATTTTAGCCGCAGCTTCAGTGCCTATTTATAATGTAGGACGCTTTAGATTCCACAGAACATTTGATTGGACAGAAAAACCTGATGAGAAGCTGAAGTGCAGAGAGATGTCATCAAAATCATTGATCCATATTGGCAGAAGTGAGAGACTGTAAGTTTTGAATGCTTAGGCTATATCTTCTAAATGTGAATTTTGTCATTATTTTGGAGCACACTATCTTATATAGATTACAGTAAGGCTAACATTCATTCTATACCCCAAAAAACTTCAATCTTGATTTCATGGGGACTTTAAATAATCCATTCCATTCAAATGAATGCAGTGCACATTTCGGCCAGAAGATGTCGCAAATAATATTACGTTGAGCAAAGACGCAGGGAATGCTAGACTGTCAAACCTACTTTTGAGGGTTATTTTTTATGACTTTTAGCCAACAAACCGCCTTATAAGTTCAGAAGTACAATATCAGCTGGTTATAGAGCTTCTGAAATGCAACATATTAAGCAGAGTAGCCTTTTTAAGACACCGCAGTAGTCGAGCAAAAACTGTCGAAGCAAAACTAGTCGAACCAGTTCAAGTTTGTGAGCAGCGAGTATAGGCTATGCATCCTATAAAGCACACTTTATAAAGTAAAATTACTATCCTGATTTCATACTTATACTTCACATCTAACAAAACAGCAGTAACAAAGTTTGACTGACCTCCCATTCTGAAGTGCCCTCTGTTGTCTTTTGTTTGGAAACGCCCATGGTGTTGTTGGAGGGGCGGAAACCATGGTGAAAAAATTACCGGAAGTTCCGATCAAAACGGGAAGAATTTTACATTATGGAACTTTACGCAAATACAGATTGTATTGTAAAAAAATAGATTCGAATCCCTTTGTATAATAGATGAAACACTTACAACTGCATATTAGTTGTTGACCGGCAAGCAGTGAGCGCTCCACAATCTATTACGTGTATAATGTATATAATGTAAATCATTTATAATGTATAACGTAAAATAATAATATGTATACATAGCCCATTCATACATATGTAGAAACACACGTTATCAATCTATACACACATTCAGTTACACACAAATGCAATATTTTACATTAGTTTATTTTTTTTCCTCGTTTTTTTGTCAAATGAGAAATGTTAAGACAGACATGGGCCTATACGTGTTCCTCATGATAAACTACAGGGAATCTCAAATGTTTAGAAAAATAGCACAAAATTGAAATCAGTACTGTACAAAAACAGGTGATGCGGTATAGCTTACACTGTACCTGTAAGATTTCAAGTAGAAATGCAAAGAGAGGCAACGCATGTGCCGGTTAAAATGCATATAAACCTAGTCATTAATACTGAACGATACATTATGAATAAATATGAACGAAGACGTGAGGTCATTCCATACAAATGTGTAAAAATAAACTCAAAATGTCACAATAAGCTATGACATGGCTGATGAAGCGGTTTTCAGCAAATAGAAAACTATTGCATACACTCCAGAAACAGCACAAAATTGCACTTAATTTGTGGTCAAAAGAAGAAGAAAAAAGAAGAAAGGAAAAAGGTCATTTAAAACTTATAATGTCTTAAATTTGAAATGGCACAAATGTTCTGAGGCAAAGTTTTCTGCTTGCTGAAATACAAACAAAATATTATCAAGGTTACACATAGGAAAATAATGACTAACAATTGCAACAGACAGCCAACAAGACCGCCATCAGAAATCATTTCTTCCTCAAAGGAATGTATGATTTTAACACACTTAATCCTTACTACCATTTAAAATCTCCTAAACAAGCAATCTGAGTTGAATTTAAAAAGGAGTGTTTAATTACTATCCAGATTGGATGTTCACACTGGGCCAAATGGTTAAGATCTATAGCGACTGACAGAAAAACTGTTCATGAAAACAAAAACCAAAAAAAGGCACAGAAGGTCTTAGGAGAGGATTATATAAAACAGATAATTAATGTCTAAAAACAAATAATGTATTGCATTGTAAAACACAAAATGCAGACCTCAATGCAGTATTTGGCAAACAATGTAGAAAGTATTCCAATTTGGAATCGATTTGTTTTTTATAAATGTCTTGAATTTAACATTTCCGTGACCAACTATGAAAGTTTTCCGGTCAAATTCATTGTTCTTTTAGTGGAGTTACACTAACTAGCAAGATAATGTTCAGTTAGAATGTTTGACTATTGAACAGAACAAGAAACATAGGCCTATTTAACATAATTGTCCTCCCTGGGGTATGCTTAGAACCAGGCAGTTAAGCATTTAAAATACAATAAACAAACAAATAGTTCTTATATTATTTTTTTGTTCAGTTAAATACGTAAAATTTGCAAGAGCAAAACAATAAATGTGCTAAGCATACTGAAATGTGCATCTCTTACATAATAATAACTAATGCACTAAAAGTGCACAGTAAAAAAAATAATAATAAAAAAAAAGCAGAAAAAATAAAATACCACAGTAACAGTCAGAATAATGATTACATAGACCGGCCGACTTTACATGTGAGCCTGTGTTTCCTTGCAGCCACATCCAGGGACAAATTTCTTGTTTCCAAAATTGAACCAGGCATGTGTATTCTGGACGTATAGTGTAGACTGAAGGAAGGGGAAATAGCCATTTGCTGCCAGAGCTAATAAAATTACTGCAAAATTGAGAAACAAAACAATCATCAGAATGATCACATCATAAATTATCCAAATGTAACTTAAAGGGATAGTTCACCCAAAAATGAAAATTCTGTCATTTATAACTCACCCTCATGTCGTTCCAAACCCGTAAGGCTTTCGTTCATCTTCGGAACCAAAACATTTTTTTTTTTAGATGAAATCTGAGAGCTTTCTGTCCCTCCATTGACAGCTACGTAACTACCACTTTCAAGCCTCAGAAATGTAAAAAACATAAAAGTAATCCATGTGACTCCAGTGGTTTAACCTCAATTTTATGAAGCAACGCAAGTGCTTTGCGTTCCGAAGATTACGGGTTTGGAACGACATGAAGTTAAGTAATTAATGACAGAATTTTGATTTTCAGGTGAGCTATCCCTTGAAATAATATATCCTAATAAGTAAAGTTCACATGGAAGTAGACAAAGTGAATGTTACCGTCAACAATGAGACCAGTTAGACCCATTAGTACACAGCAAAACAGAAGACTCACTCTTCCTGATGCAATGGACAGCAGGAAACAGGACTCACATGCATCAGAAAACATGCAATCTAATACAAAGGTTTGAGACTGAGAGCAGATCATGCATGCGACAGTGGTTCAGAGTCACCACTGTGAAGACAACATGGACAATGTATGTTATGCTGGCTTAATGGCTAGATGAAACAGGATGAACAAAATCAACAAAGACATGAAATTACATAAAATCACAGTTGAAACTAAATTCATCTTGGAGAAGGATAGTCTAAAATTTCTTAATGAATTTTTCTGTGCGCGCAAACACGGACATCATCTTTATGAAATCTTTTCACAAATATAGACATCATATTTAACAAAAGACCTTTCATTTTTGTAATATTTTTAGCAAAATAATCTGCAGCATCAATTATGTCCTTTAGGGTTGCAGGTTGCAACCTGGATTGCAAATCTCCCAGCAGGCTCAACAAGGTGCGTCTCTGTTGGGATTACACAGATTTATTCCCACTGACACAGAGATTAACAGACTAGCTTTGTGAAACTGGGTTTAACTCAATGACATTCAGTATTCTCAGTGCTGGCTATGTTCGAGTAGAAACATTGGGTTTAAACGTTCAGACAGAAAAGCCAAATTTAGATATGGACATAGATATATATATATTAACATGATAAGACATTGTCTTTAATCATTTCCTCCATCTTTGTTCATAGGATGTCTACGTCCCTGTAGTTTAGTTCCAACACAATATATTTGTTTGTACAAAGACACTGGAAATGAAACTAATGCATTGCATTATACATTACAGTGTGTTCTGGTCATATACAGCATAATTTGCCAAATATAGTATATACCGACACTCGTCGATACTAAAAGCTGCAAAAAATACCCAAATATTGGAGTTCACCTATTATGACATTTTTGGACAACTCCAAGAACAATTTTTTCAGTGAACTAGCAAGTGTAGTGATCGTGATAACCCTAGTAGGGAGGATGGCATTACCAACACATCTATTCTCTCCAGATATCTACAGTACAAAAGTTAATACATCAGAACTGTTAGTACAAACATGTTAGTGAAGTTTTGTCCCAAGCACACATACAGTAAAAGAGGTGTTAGTTAGTATGAGGATGCTGATGAGTGACAGTTACACACAGATGTTAATCGGATCCAGCATCACACAGAATTTTATACTTCTCACTGCAGAAAACCGCAGGACTTCCAATGAGGCCGTGTGGTTGTGGTCGGTTCTTACAGGGAAGTCTAGGACTTACATGGGGGCTGGAAAAAGACAAGGGTCCTCTGCCACGCCCAGATGGAGCCTTCCCACGTCCACCTGGCCCAGCACCGGATCCTCTTCGGGATTGCTCGTGGTCAAACTCCAGATCCTCCAGTCGCTGAGTGAGGGCCAGTTTTTGCTGGATGGCCATTCGCAGGAGGGAGTTCAGAGTCTTCTTCTCATCTTCCGCTGCAGCCAGCTGCCTCTGCATGTCGTCCAGCTGTGTTACATACTCATCACACCTAAAGAAGAAAAAGTGAAAGAGGGATAGAGATGTAATAAACCAGATTTAGTTCCTGAATAAAAGCCCTGTTTACACCTGGTATTAATATGCGTTTTGGTCGATTGTATCACAAGTGGACGACGCCAAATACAGGTGTGAATGGGGTCTAAAATGTTTTGAGCTTGTCCACTTTTGACCACTTCCAGAGGTAGTCGAAAACGCATTCAACCGGATTGCTTTCGTGGTGTAGATGTGGTCGAATGTGTTCGTACAGCCACAAAAGACCGCCTACTGACTTCATTAGTAAACATTACGGGAAGCACACTAGACAGATGGGGTTTAAACTTTGTTAGCTGAGACCCAAGTTTGGTTTGAAGACAAAAAAAAAAAAAAAACGTACCAAGCGCAATGTTCTCTCACCATTCCTGATTTCTAACACTCACAGTGTTCAGTGTGGTTTGAGGCTGTCAGAGCAGAAACAAAAGCTGCTGCTCTCCACGTTTTTCTGTCTCCAGACACGTTTATATGTAAATTTCGCAAACTTATTTTGGCCATTAGACCGAAAGATCTGAAAAAACACTCCCCTCGAAGAAATCAGAAGTGGTTGAAAGTGGACAAAAGAGACGAATTAAAATACCAGGTGTAAACAGGTATGTGTCTCTTTGATCTACTTGTGATCCGATGGTGTAAACAGGGCCTAAGTAACCCTACTGTTTCCTGGACAGTAGCAGGGATAATGGAGGAGTTACTTGATTAGGGCGAGCCAGACAATGAAAGCTGGAAGAGAAACAACTTTCAGATGTGTTTTTGTACTACCTGGTGGCAAACATTGCCCTGAGAGAGGAGAAAGTGGCAGCATCTTCTTTAAGAGCCTTCAGCTCGTTCCTCAACTTCATGATGGTTTCAGTGACCATGGCCTTTTCAGTCTCATATTTGCTCTTCAAGTTTGCCAGGGCAACCTCAGCTGTCTAAAGAGGGACAGAACCACACCACAGTTCAGAGCTCTTAACATACGAAGAAGATCTCAGTCAATCCATTTGAATGATCAACAACAAGCTCAATATTCTGGCGTCATACATTCATGCCAAGCTAATCTTTTTTATTCTCACCTGTTTGTTGGCCTTGAGCACAGTCCTCAGCGTGGCAATCTGTTCTCGCTTAGTGCTCAGCAGGGACTTGAGCTTCAAAATCTCCTCCATACAAGCAGCTTGGTCTTTATCTGCCACTGCTGCCAACTCTAGGGAAGCAACTCTTTGCCTGGATAGTTCTGTGGTACGGTCCACCGCCTTCTGCAAGTAGCGGATCTGATCCCGAATTATTGCTACCAGGTTGTAGATGTCCAGTGGTTCAGGACGGGGATCTTCTCTGACTGCAGTTGAGCTGTCAACAGTGGCGGAGTTGGACCTGGGTGCCTGGGTTGTGCTATCGCTGGTTTGTGTCAATGTAGACTGCCGATCTTTATGTTCAGTCTTGTTTCCTTTACCCTCTTTGTAGAAATCAAGCATGACACGATTCGGGGTTTCATTGTTGCACATGCAGACATGGTGGTAGAGGTTTGCAAGCTCTTCGCTAAAGGCAACAAGTTCATCCTGGGCCACGCTGAGACTGCCCTCTGTCTCGCCCGCGACTGCACTCACTTCCTTCAGCTCCTTTTCCAACCGAACGACTTGATCGCGGTCTGTACGGCAGCTGCTCTCCAACTGAGACACTTGAACACTGAGGTCACGCACCTGTCCCTCTAGTCGTGCCCGTACCTCCTCATGCTCAGCCTTCATCTAGAATCATACAAAAATGTGCCACACAATGTACCATCAACCCATTAATGAAACATAAATAATATTGAACAAAACTCGACTTTTCTCAGTCCCACTCACCACATCATGCTCCGACTTTAGTCCCTTAAGCTCCTCCCTCAGTTCACCTGCCTCTCCTATGGCTACCTCATACTTGCAGCGAAGTATCTCTGGCCCGTTGATATCCAGCTCATAATAGTCCACATCATTGTCCTCTCGACTGTCGCGCTCTCGCTCACTGTCCAGTGCCGACTGCCGCTCCTTGCCTGCCTGTAGTCTTCTCATTGCGCCCAAATCATCGGTAAGTCTCGTCATGGCTTCCTGCTTTTCGGCCAATGCGCCTCGAGCATGCTCTAACTGCTTCTGAGAGTCCTGTAAAGTGGTGAGAAGAGCAACCTTCTCTCGCTCTACCTGCAAGGTGAAATATGTTCATCATTTTCATTTTCAAACATTTTCAGTAGTTTGACTATTTCAATGAATTTACCAAACAGTCGAAAGCCAATCAAGTGCAAAGTATTGCATTTGCAGCATACTCAAAGATGGCTATACCTGTAAGAGCTGTTGCTTGAGTTTCTGGATCTCTGAGATGTTCAGCTCGGTCAACAAGTCATCCACTAGACTTGGTGCGGGACGGAAATTTTCGCCTCTCTTGGGTGAAAACAATCTGTTATCTTCATCGTTACCCTCACTGACTTTAGCAAATCCATTTTCAAATGTCAGAATGGCATCGTCGTTGTTAGGTTCGTCTGCATTCAGTTTGAGCCCGTCCAATGAGCTGGCAAGGAGGGAGTCTCCCAAGGTCATGTGATGTGTCAATTCTTTTCGAAGAGCTGCTTTCTGCTCCCGCTCGGTTTTTACGGTTTCTAGAGCCTCCGTTAGCTGTCGCTCAGCTATTTCGCGTAACCGAACAGCGTCCTCTAGCTGGCTGTTTAGGTACTGTACTTCCTCTTCCAAACGCCGATTCTCATGCTTGAGTCCCTCAAACTCCACCTTTGGAAGAGGTCAGAGATTACAACATTGTAACATAAGCAAGCCAAAAACAGCAAAGACTTGTACACATGGAGCTTTATGGAAGTAGTAGTCATCGTTAAGCAGACACTTTCATCCAAAGTACATGGTGATTGTGCATGTTTTGCTCCTTGTGGGACTGGAACCATCAACCTTTCGATTATTAATTGTGAGCTTTGGTTACTCTTCCACACCACCCCCAAATGTCAATTCTACTAACCTGACCCTGTTTAAGGGTGGAGACTTGTTTCTGCAGGCTGATGTTCTCCTCCTCCAGTTCAGTGTAGTCTTGCAGCAGACGAGACTCTCGGATCTTGTACTCTCGAATGTCATCACGCAGACGACTGCGCTGCAGCTCCACAATCTCATTATTCTTAAGAATGGAACAAATTTTCATGGAAAAATCAATGAATCTATATGCACATGGGTTTGTTTGTATGACCACATAGATATAAGTTGACAGTATAATATTAGCCTATTTATCCTTGCAACCTTTGCTGTTGAATACATTATTATCTGAACAACATTAATGTTTAAGTTGCAAATACTTAACAAAACCCTCTACTGCACAAACCTCTCTCAGCTCGAGGGCGTGGGTGGCCAGACGTTCGTTCTCAGCCTGGGTGCTGGTGAGAGTGTTTTTTGTTTGTCGTAGGTCAGCCTGCAGTTCCTGCACTCTCTGCTCATAGTACGCCTCTTTAGATGCCGACTCCAGGATGAGGGATTCCTCCCTGCTTTCCCCGTCTGCAGCCACCTTTTTATGGGTGGAGTGAACCTGGCCATATGCCTGTGTGAACATGATCAGGGAGAGATCAAGGTCTAGCGCTATGCTACAAACAAATTACTTGTTTTGTAATTAATGGTTCATATTAATATTAACTGTACTAAAGAAATGCTACCGAATATATGGATTAAATGGCTATATGTAATCAACCCAATTACTGTAAATGTTTTGACTGTTGAGGGAAATCAATAAGATTTATGTTCATTTGAAGACATGCTAACAACAACATGTCTTATCTCATGTGACTTCTATATTGGTTGACAGCTATCTTCACTATTTATCAGCCAAAGTTCATTAACACACATCTACAAATAAGAGTCTGGCTCTCTCAGCTCTGCTTAACACATTTTACCATTTTTAAATCCGTTCAGCAGATTTGCCCCAAATCTCAGGATTCCCACAGACAGTTTAGTTTTGATGTTGGTCATTTTGTAAGACTCAAAGATGCATTTCCTGGAAACTGATGATGTAACTGGCTAGAGACAAAACTAGTTGAGGTCTATCCAAGAGCCCTTTTTATCTCTTTTTCTCCCTTCTAAATCTGTGTGCCAGTCTGAATGATGTCATTGGCATGCTACAGCCTGACTGAGTTGCCACACACACACACACACACGAGCCATAGCCTAAATGTTAACAGCTTCATTACATTAGTGCTGCTGGACTGGAATTTTTGAAAATAAAACCTCAAAGAAACTTTTCACACTTTGAATGGTTTAATTTATGTATTAATCATGTAACATAACTATGTATCAATTTATGACAACATGTACATTTATGAAAGTCGTGAGTATTGCCACCACAGTGTCTTTTCCAACACACCTCAAATTATATATTATTAGCATTCTGTGATGGAAATGATTGTGGTGGAAATAACATTTTCAAAATTAATGGAATAAAATGGCAAAGTCTTTTGTCTCACCAAGTCTAGTTTTCATAGCTAGTATTTTATGCATCATAAAATACGCACAATTAAATTTAACTACGTTTTTTCAGTAGTATTTTCCTCATTTTACATTGTTTTAAACCAGGCACTATTAGGAGCAAAATTGTTGTGTTGGTAATGATGCCACAACTGTGATTTCAATTTTCACACAATGATCATCATAGTTTTAAATGTAATAATGCATATTTAAAATACATATGTTTTACGCAATATATTGGCTTATATTTGATCATCTGAGTCTGGGACAAGCGTAAAACAATAACATTGAAAGATAAAGGGCATCTGAATAAAATAAAGTAGTAAAAATAAATCAAGGCACAGCAAAAAGCTGAAGCCAGTTTTAATTCAAATCAACCCATGGGGAAATAAAAGTCCCTGCAAGTTGAAGAAACATCCATTTACGACACTGGACGACAGAAAGAGAAGTGGAAATGGTGTCAGTGCTAAGTCCTCCTCCTGCCACAGCAGCTGCTGCTAAGATCTGGCAACGGTCCACCTGTCACTCCGGGTTGCCAAGACATTTCTTTAGAAGTTTATTCCGATTCCAGAACAGAGATTCCACGGATAAAGGCCATACTAACATACAGACCTCCACTGTTTGTTTCTCCCTATTCTCTAAAAATGATTTGCAAAGATCTATTTTTGTGATATTATCCTTCTTTTTTTTTTAAACACAATATTTCTGTTGAATTCCAAATTCTCTAATTCCTATCTGAGAATCTACTTAAAATTCTCAGTATTTCTATGCTTAAACCCACCTAGAGATGCATTAAGAGTGTACTCTATTTAACCAGTACCAAGAAAAGGCCATGTTAAATGTATCTATGGCAGTGCTGTAGTAAAATAAGGCTGCCGTTGAGACTTCAGCAACAAGATTAAGCTTTGATGTTAGGCTGCAAGACTTCTCACCTGCGCAGAACAAATCCTCAACACAGCTGTTCAGTTCATAGTCCTACAACCTAGAAGAGAATTAGCATTCGAGCGCCTACTTTTCATTCATTGGTTTCAATTTCTAACAAGTTGTTAGCAGGGCAGTTTTCAGTTTATGAGTAATAATAAAAGGTCTGTACTTGAAGAGAATATAGAGAAAAAGAAAAATGTTAATAATAAACTTGACTGGTCAGGCCAAGTAATTGACTGTTGGAGTCCTTAGTATCAATTTATATTGTACAACAAAACAAGTAGTAGTAGACTTTAAGTAATGTTAACCACAGATCTTATTTTATTCATAAATCTGGTAATCTAAAGGTCCATTTGAAATTCCATTGGGAATCCATGGTGAATTATCCTTCCGGGTTGGAAAACAAATTGACGTCATGATCTTCTCTAACAACAACAAAACCGCTTGCCAACGACAGCTGATTCAGAAACCAGACAAGCTTTGCTCTGTGTGAGAGTTGACAGAGGCTTGGTTTGCAGAGTATTAAGCGATATCATCTGACTCTTCTCTAGTGATTACTCAGATTTCAGTCATATCAGCATTGATATCACATGAAAATAGTTTAACATTGACAGTCTAAAAATAAAATCTACTTGAGGTTTACATATCTTGTTTTAAAATGGCAAATGCATTAAAAATGACAGATGAGCCAATCCATTAGTGCCTGGGCAGATTAAAAATATCTCCTACTTCCTAAAAGTTTACATGAGCAAGTCTTCATTTTTCAAATACGTTTCTCACAAGAGACTGAAAAGAGGAAATTATGGATAGGCAAAAAGAACTGCATCTGAACCAAAAGTTAGTTTGGTTTTTATGTGCCGTTTAGTGATGTTTATCTAAAATAGAATATAAGTGGGAATATAAGACACACTTTTTTATTATCTGAAATGTGCAGCAACTTATATAATGCTATAATGTCAAGCACGCTAAACATGTGCAAAGCACACACAGTGTCCGTCTACTACCAGCTGTATAGAAAACACTTACAAAACAGCAGAAATGTAGACTTTGTAATTAGAATTGTTCATCTTAAAGTAATAACTTGGCAAACGCAGAGACTAAGAAGTGTTAAGCTGGACTCGAACCTCTGTCAACACTACAGCTCCATGTGTTGGTGTAAATACACTCATTATCGCTAGATCTTATCATCAGGTAAATATTTGCATTTACACTCTAGAACCCTACATCATGCATGTAAAATCAAATAAAACTGCAAATCTTGATCAAAAAGAACATTTCACTTAGAAAACTGCAGTTTTTCCATCGCTAGGCTTAAGAAAGCTCAAATATTTACTCTTCCGCTTCTTTAAATAGTCACAAACCCTATAAAGCACAGCAGCCTGTAGATAGGCTGTATCAACTCTACGGTGAGGGAGTCCCAGCCCTCTGCACAGCTGTGGACCCACCACACTGATGCAGACTCTATTCTCATCCCCCCTTGTTGAAGGAGACTAAAACGTTACCATTCTTTCACACTTTAAACCCTTTCTGATGGACTGCACAGCTGACAAAGTGTTTCATTCTGGTTAGGACACAAGTTCAAAATGAACACAAATCTGAGCAGTTGTGTAAATACTTTTGCCACCGTTTATTTGACATATGGCTGTGGTGGGCTAAGACTTCCTTCAGCACAACGAAGAAGAAAATGCCCACCAAATTCAACATTATCAACATACACTTTTTTTTACTTTCAGAAATAGAGATGAACAACATATTAGTGATGTTATTATAGGTACTGGCCATTCATAGCATTATTTTCATTGATTATTATATTAAGGCCCCGATATACTACGAAATTGAAGAACAAACCAATGTGACGTCATTTCGAACATAATCAGGTCAAAATTAAGTTCGTTTTGGGAGTTCGAAACAACCTGCCAAAACAAACTTTCCGGAAAAGTTCGCTCTGGCTGGTAAACACCTTCGAAACACTTTCGGTCCTTGGCTATTACTTAAAAGGTAGGTGTGTTCTGAAGCTCCGCCTTCTTTGACATGGAAATCGAGGTCAGACGTCCACAAGTAAAAACATGCGCACAATGGTGAAAATGAAGTTGTAATTCTAATTGAAAGATATATTGACACTGCTTTTTCATGTTTAACACTGTAAAGCTGATTGCTTTTAAGCAATCTATTGTATAAAGTGCTATATAAATAAACGTGACTCGACTTTACCGGAGTGCCGAATTGCAGAGCTCGAGCAGACATCCACATCGCTTTCATCAGACGCTTTCTCAAATTTCCACAAAAATATTTAAATGTCTGTTAACATCGATAATAATAAGGAATTTTCTATAAGAAGCAAATCATCATATTAGAATGATTTCTGAAGGATCATGTGACACTGAAGACTGAATGATGCTGAAAATTCAGCTTTGATCACAGGAAAAAATTCAATTTTAAAATATATTCAAATAGAAAACAGTTATTTTAATTAAATCTAACTTTTTTTACTCTATTTTTGAATATTAGGGTTGGTAATTATAAGAGACTTCCTATGAAAACATTTGATAAAAAAAAACTTACTGACCCCAAACTTTGGAATTATAAAAAAGTATAATAAAATAAATATCTATAACTTTGCATCCCTGCTAGCAGTGTGTTTGGTCATACTGATTTAACCTAGAAACAGAACTATGCTTAGAGAGTGTTTTAAGAATGAGTTATTGTACATGTGTGTGTGTGTGTGTGTGTGTGTGTGTGTGTGTGTGTGTGTGTGTGTTGGAGTTCAACAGGTGAGAGAGCAGATCCGATATACTTGAGTGGGATTAACTCATCTCCTCTCCTCTCCTCTCCTCACCTCACCCTCCATCTGATCCAGCGTGTCTGAGCCTTGATCGCTACACTTATCTTTGGCCACGTTCACACACAGCAGCAGAATTCGGATGTCAGTCCTGAATTTGAGTCCTTAATATGGTTATGTTCACACGGTTCAGTTATTTACGGGAGTGACAACTGCATTCTATAACCAAACGCACAAACATACATTTTCAGATCTTAAAACTGCATTCTCGGAAAACCTGCACTATCTGAACGGAACCGGACTGGACAACAAGCATCACGTCATACAGTGCGAGAGATCCGCTCTGCACTGCACATGTGTTCTGGCCTATCATGTGTGGTTTCGGTAACTTACAGCAACGGAGATATGGGCTGTGTGTAATCTGAAGGTTTCAGATCCAGTTTTAGATCCGCTATCCACCCAGATATAAAAGCTGCTGTAGGTTAGTGAAGATTTGACACATCAACTTGTGGCTCAATTGGACTCTTGTCATGTCAAAGGTGATGACTTTCAGTTTTATGGACATCGTCATCTTTGATATTACTTTAGTCACTGTTGCTATGTTTACTAATAAGAGAATACGGGCTTGACTCCAGTTACAAGTTCATATACAGGCAGTATTTGAGACGCTACTGTCAGTTGCAGTGTAAACCGGACACTTCGAGACTCAGACCTGTAAGTTAACTGGTTGTCACAAATTTAACACATTAAAGGCTACGTTCACTCTCTCATGGGCCCTGTTTACACCTGGTATTGAGATGCTTTTTGGTCAATCGGATCACAAGTAGACGAGTTTACACCTAGTGTTTTAACCTAGTCTCTTTTGTCCACTTTCAACCCCTTCTGTCCTGATTTCTTCAGGGGGAGGGTCTAAGGGCGGGTAAATGTATGGGCGTTTTTAGATCTTTCGATCTAATGGATGAAATAAGCTCACGCAATTTACATATGAATGCGAAAGGAGATGACGAAAAAACATTCGATGAGCAGCAGCTTTCGTTTCTGCTCTTTTAGCCATAAGACCACACCGAATGCTGTGAGTGTGTGTTAGAAATTAAAAATGGTGATAGAACCAAACTTGGGTCTTTAGCCAACAAAGTTTAAATCCTGTCAGACTGGCGCGCTTCCCATAATGTAATCCTACGCATTAGGTCAGTAGGTGGAGAGTCGGCAGTCTTTTGTGGATGTTCGAACACATTCCACCCATAGACTGTAAAAAAGATGGACATGGCGTCTCTGTTTCCTTCCACTGTAGAAACGTGAAGCCAAAATATCCCTGTAATGGTCGTTGTCGATTACATTTTTCAGAGTTCGAGTTTGCGCAGTAGTAGAGCCGCAGGATCAAGGTCCCAATCAGGATCAATTGCGCTCTGTTTTAATAGTATCAAATAACTAACTAAAACCAAACTTATTGGGAAAACGAACACTTGAACATACGTCTGCGTGATGACAGAAACCATCTTTGGAAAAAAATTAATTGAAGTGTTATTGGATTTTTTAGTTTGGCTCACGTCCCAATCGATTACATGGAGAGGGCGGGGTTTAAGGCTTATACTGCAGCCAGCCACCAGGGGCGATCGAAATGCTTTGGCTTCACTTTTCAGGACTTGCGCGGCACACTTGACATGACCATATGAGCGTCTACACTACGAAAGCAATCCGGTCGAATGCGTTTTCCACTACCTGTGGAAGTGGTCAAAAGTGGACAAGCTCAAAACATTTTATTTCGATTACTTGAGATACATGGAGTATTTGTACTTTAAAAATATATATATTTTGCCACAACGCAAGACCATTTAAAAGCAATTAGCGATTGATTTTTTTCTTTTAAATAAATAAATAAATAATAGACTACTAACAGGGCATACTCGTATGTAAGTGTTAACCTAAAATAAAAAATAAAAATACATTTAAAATAAATAAATGGTTACTAATAACACATAAAATGTATATGTTAACCTAAAACCTTAATGTGGAACAAAGGAAAAATGTTCATGGGTACAATTTATAACTATAAAAATTTACAATGTACTGTATTAATATTCAAATTTGCATTGCTTTTGTTAATTAAATGACTCATGCAAGTTACTCTGCCTACTAATCTGATTTCATGCACTGACCTACATAAGTATTTTAGTAGCTTGGAATGATACACAAGAGCATTTATAAACAAAAAGAGTTTCATAGCTTCCAGGTGAAGCCCCTCAATGACACCCCTAGTGTGAGTTGGACATGAGTCAAGCCTAAGGTGCTTTTTTTAGCCCGATTTCTTTCCCAGATCTTCTTACTAGATGACGAAGACTGTGTCCTTTATTTAGAGCCATGCAGAAAAGATTACACAGAAGGAAGTATATGCAGAACCGAGACAAGCTCTAAATAAACTAATTCTAACCATTCGGATTAATGTCCGAGCTTTGCTGCATGTTTGAGTTGTTGACAGGAAGTTGTAAAGGAAAAGGAGAGAGAGAGAGTTGTGCAGTTGCTATTAAGAACCCACTCAAAAGCTGACTTGAAAAAGAAACCTATATGAAGTCTATTCAGTTGTAAAACAATTCATATACAAACTACATCCCAATCTAGGTTTCAGTCTCACACACACACACACACAAACCTGACTTCTTGTCTCACATCAACATCTCACTTCTTGTCATTGTTTCATTATCAGTCTCTAATCAACATCGCATGTCTAATCTATTTACACTAGTTTAGAATGCTGAATGTACAAGATATTACATATAAAAGGATTTAGTGATTTTACATACATTCATCTAAAATATCCTGCTTTTCCATAGATAAAAGGCAGGATTTCCTGTAGTCTTTTTTTAGGTTACTGTGATGAAAACAAACAAGGATTGCTTTAAATTCTAAAATAAATGTAATTTTATTTAAAGCATAGCCTTTGTTTACAGCAATATATATTGTCTGTATAAATCACTTGTGTTGACATTATTGGTAATGGTATTGTCAGAAAATATCAGATTTCTTGAGGTCTACCAATAAGTTTATTATTATAATCAACTGATGCCAATAATACAAGCTAGAATGCTGATATAATGCTTTGAAATTATATAAATGAGTTTGACTGGTAGTATTTTTTTTTTACTGCCAGTACTAACGTTGATTTTTTTTATATTTTTTATCTCTAATAAAGATATGCAAAGAAAACTGACATTAAACTAAATATTTTAATATCGATACAATAATGAACAGCCTAATCACTGATTAGTCTACAACAACATATACATTAAATGCATTATTTAAGAAAATTTCCATGAAAGTCCCTCAATTCCTTTGAGACCTGCATGCACAATCATTTTAATACAATTTGAGGTTAGCAGATCACACCACATTGCAGTTTAGACTGAAGGCCTATTTTATATCTTTATTACAGCAAACAACAAACATTTGACCGCTGACATCATTTGTATCATCTAGCCTAAATGAACTACAATTTTTTTTTCCTGACAAGTGTAATTTGTGCAATACACTTTAATACAAGGGAGAGACTAAATGTATCTCAAAATTGCATGATCAAATTGAGATTTAAAATTGAGACGACTGCACATAAATAATTTAATTAAAACTTACTTTACATAATATTTACACAAAAATCAGTAAATAATTTCTGCATCAACAATTATCAAGGCTGTCGATCGACCGATACCGATCATTTCAAAATGGCGACATAAATATCGGCAGATTTATCGATATTTCTTACTCCACACGCCCTGTTATTTATGGCACTTTTCATATTTTGTGAAGTACACTGTTCAGAACATTGAATGGACATAAAATGAGTGAACAATGTAACAATGGGTGGAGACACAGACCGATACACTTTCCTTTAGTGCGCCGCTGATCGCAACAAAAAACCGTTACTTTAAAAAAAACACTTGAATCGGTTATTGTATGAGTTGGTTTCACCTCTTTGAGCTGATCCAGCTCTTGTCTGACGGTCTCATATTCGCTCTCCAGATCTTCAAAGCGTTGTTTCATCTGCTGGTTCTCCTCCAGCACCACGAGCCCGTACTCCGCAGCCTGGATCTTCTCCCGGCTCGTCTCGCTCAGTTCCCGCGTCAGGCGCTCGATCTCCGCGCGGAGCCAGTTAGGCCCGGCCTCCGTGACCAGCTGCGCCTCGGGACACCCGTCCTCATCCCCGGACATGTCTGCCTTCACCCGGCACAGTCTAATGCAGGCGATAACGGACCGAGCCCGTTAATTCCTCCCTCTCAACCATGAAGTTGATCCCCAATCTGAGGTGCATGAAGTTTATTAGATGCACTATTCTTCAAGGAAAGTTTAAAATTCAATCTTATAAACTTATTCCCCATGTTTCAACGTATAACTCCATGATTTCCTCTTGTTCTGATGTCATTCCTGAGATTAGGAGGGGAACTCGGTTTGCTGTGAGATCATCCAGCAGGAATACGAAGTGATTTTGTCACTCCTGTTTTATGGGTAATGTAGTTCCATTCACCCATCCATGAGCCGTATTAGGGCTGGTGCTTGACTACAACACCCACAATGCTTTGTGTTCTGTACACGAAGGCAACCCTGGACGCACAGATGGTTCACTGAATGAATGCCAAACTCAACCAAATGTTGCTCAATGCTTCCATCTGCTGATCATGGGAATATATGAGGTTGTGTGTAGCAGATGCAAAGTCCCCCAGCACAGGGAGTTTATACTACGTTTTACCAGGTACTTTCCTTAAACATAAAGGCAGATAGCCTATAGCCTGTTTTATAACGACCTATTTGTACTTTGAGTGAAAAAGCCATTAAAATCTGAAAAAGTGAAATTTTTAAAAACAATAATAATAAAAAAATGGTATTATAAACAGACCACATTGTTTCTAAAATTAAACAGGTTTTTATATTATATAGGCATATCAGAACTAATTGGATTTTTTTTTTTTGCAAATATTTATTTTGTATTATTAATGACTGACAGTTTTGCTTTTTCTAACCACAATATATATATATATATATATATATATATATATATATATATATATATATATATATATATATATATATATATATATATATATATATATAATTCCTCTTAATCTTTCTGCTTTCCTCAAGGTTTGAATCCCTGCTCAACCCCTGAAATTTGCTGTAGGCCATTGTGTTCTAGCCTATATTCAGCTTTTCTTTCATGTTGCCACTAATTGCATGTGATCATAGAACAGAAAGCATTATTACAAAAAGGAAATACAAACCTCAAAACGGGTTTTGCCCATCAATCTGAAAGTGAAAATATACTTCATGCCAAGTCTCTGCCATTAAATCACACGTGAGTTAGAATTAATGAGAAGAGGTGAACCAATGGTAAGCTCCTGTTTTGTTCTTTCTTATAGACTACTATATATAAGAAAGAATAATTCAATACAGACTCAGTTAAGATTGTACAATTATGTCTTTAGGGTGCTTTGGATGTGTACAACCACTGTAAGTTTGCTATCAGAACTCTTTTAAATCAAAACTGAAAGTTTATAAATATTTATTATTGTTATTGACTTTCCCCGCAGATAAATATTACCACTTTTTCTCTGTCTGCTTTGGCATGGGCTTTGGACTATTACTGTACAGGCCATTCTACCGTAAGAAGTGTTTGTTTGTTTGTTCCAGTAGGTGAACAGTAGGTGTGTCAACCTGTTTATATAGTGTGCACTTGTTCTTCAGATTTCAGTGAAGTGAAGTCAAGTGAAGGGTGTGGTTTACTGAAACTATCATTTAAAATATATACATATATTTTCAGAATTAAAGGCCCGTTCACACCAAGAACGATATAATATAACCATAACTAGCGCCCACACCAACGAACGACACTGTTTATTCTATGCGCCACTTCAGTTCTGTCATCTTCCGCTTTAAATGCTCGAGCTCCTTAAAGCAGGATGGATTCTGATTGGCTGTCACTGGCTGCTTCCAAAATCGCATACTCTCTTGAGTAGGCTATATGTACTTATTTTGAATAAATATAATGTATAAATATATGTGAATAAATGTACTTCGCGACCGCTAAAAAAGTATGCTCCATAGTATAATGTGTGTAATGTAATCTGGACGTACTACATCTCTGTGCTATTCTTTTATATTTAGAAATGATCAATAAAATAATTATATTTAGAACTTTATCGTTATCGTGATGGTGTGAACAGGACTTATATTTCTTGTATCTACAAAGTCTTACACACGAGGAAAAAACACTTTCAAAAGGTTTGTTTGAAGTGTTTTTAATGACAAAAAAGTGTTTGAAATGTTTTTTTAAGTGTCACCATATACTATCTTTAAGTCAATCATTTATCAAAATGTTCATCTTTTCCAGCCATTGTGGTGCCGTCAGTTCTTGGTGTGTTCTTCACAGTAGTGTTTGAATGTGTGGGTGCCAGCTTTGGTAAGATGTCTTATTAAAACGTATAAAATTAATGAGTGTGGGAAGTGGAAGATGTGAAATGTTTCTAATCAAAATATATACATGCACAACGTGAATTAAAATGACATTTACCTATGTGGAAAATTGTATTGAACTTTTTTAACAGGTTTGCCAGCACATACCAGAAGATGTAAGGGTCGACCTTACCACTGGAAAGGTAACTTTACTCTAAGTTTACGTTAAGGTACTACTTTACTTTTTTTTTATAGTCTTCAGACAAGTTGCCCATTCTTCTGTCAGGCCATTTGACTAATATAAAAACTTTATTTTTATTTTTATAAAATATATTCTTTTCTACAGATGTCATCTGGGGTTATTGTATGGCTCTCTTTGTGGCCATCCTCCATCTCAGGTCTTATCATGGTATGTTAACCACACATCTTCCTAACAATATTACTGTTTTACTGTACTTTTGTTTTTAATAAATGCAGCTTTGGTGAGCATAAGAGACTTCTTTCAAAAACATAAAATAATCTTACTGACCCTAAACTTTTAAATGGTACTGTATTTAATGCAATAATAATTTCTTCATTTTTTTCCAGTTTATACTCTGTCTTGTGGGTCGGGCCTCGCTGTGTTTGCCTTAAGAGGAGCAATACGCAAATATAATGCTCTACGGTGAGAACTTTTTCTTGATTATGTATTGGACCTTTCATATGAACTATTGTATACCGGGATTCATCATGTGTGGCATTGAGTTGCTCTTTTCTGAGTTCACCCAAGAAAGATTTTATTTGTTCCTGTTTTTTAAATAGGAAGAGATGGCGTTACTATGACTGAAATTAAGTTGGTGTTCACTTACGGTAAGAAAGGAAAATTGTAATTGATTTAATTGTATCATTATTAGTATAGTACGTGTATTTCCAGAAATATGATCATTGTCAATGTCTGTTGCAGGTGTCCATTTGTTCCTTCATCCACTTTATATCAAAGCAAATGTGAATTAATGTTGTACTAAATTCAATATCTGCCTCAAAAACGATGGCTTAATATGTTTTCATTATGTTACCTTTTACATTTTGCCGTTTCGTGTTCTATTTAACTTTTGTCCCTCTAGAGGTTAAAAACAAAACTGCATGTATTTTGGGGAAGAACATGATTTGTTTGTGCTTTGCTTCGTACTGTGCCAATGAATATGAGCCTTCACAATACATACATTGAACTCTGTTAGAGAGCTATGGCAAAATTGATCTCTTCAATAAAATACCTTACTCACCTGTTAAGTATTAAAAATGCCATCTTCATGTCGCTATTTCAAATCCCTCAGTTCTCACCATCACCGAAAAGGAAAACCCTTGTTGATTCTCAATATATTACACACTCGGTCGCGACCTCTTTTTGCCAGCAGACTCTCCTTGGTTCGACTTTTTTTTTCTTTTTTTTTTTTACGGGTGATTTTGAGATTTAGCGGCTCCATGTCAACCTTTCTCTCACTCTTTGTGACAACTAACCTGTCACTCCCACACCATAAACGCATCAAAGTAGCGGAGCAACTTTTCTCTATTTATGGATATGACGAGACATTTTTATCCTGTGAAAGCCATCAAAATATTATAAACACTTATAATAGGCTTACCATAGTGAATCAGGGTACGACAAAAACATGTTTTAGAAAAATAATTGATGATGTATTTTGTCCATTCTGACCAAAAAAAAAGTTACATATTGTACCTTCAAGCAGTTTGCTCCTGCTGGTAGATGGAGGAACTGCTGCATTTTTTTCTCTCCTGAAAACCTATGAATAACCTAGAATACATTCTACATAAATAATGTGTAAAAAAAAATATATATATATATGTAAAGATGCCTTTTTTTACTTTATATAAAAGTATAGTTCATTTTTTTTCTGAAAACCTATTAAATAGACTACAGAACTACATTCTACATAAATGTTGTGGAAGATGCCTTTTTTACATGATATAAAAGTATAATTTAGAATAGTAAGTATTTTATAGTGCAAACAAATGCATTCTTGTCATTTGTTTGAATATACAGCAGGTTCCCATTGAGACAACATGCCCCAATAGTGGCGTATGTGTTCTTAAATGACCTGTGCCATGGAAATGCATGGTGGAAATGCTCAAAACTGACTTTCGAGTTTGTGACAACTAGCCCCGGTGTCTCTCCTATAGTATGAGTGTGAATAAAAGAGGCAAGACATTCATGAATTCTCAAACTCAAATGTAGAGGGCTTTAATCAATGTCTTGTTGAGATACATAGAAAAATAACAGAGAAAGTGTTAGTTGTAGGTTCAAAGCTCCGATATAACAGCACGTTCCAGTGACGCTGACGTTCCATGATTCAATCCATCTCTTATCTTCTCATAACACCACAACATGCTACTCCATCTTTTTAAACACAGAGACCAAACTACAAACGGTTTCATAGAAGATAACCGTTAACTGAACACTTTGAAGTGAAGCACCCTACAGACATTCTCATTTGATCATCTTTTTCTTCTTCTTAAGACTACACTCTATTAATCTAACATCAAATCTTTTTTTTTTTTCAAACACCTATCTGTTCCCGTGAAATCCAGCCCCGCCCCGTCGTCATAGCTACACCATAACAATATAAAAAGTATTAAAATATGCAAACAGTTTTATTGTTGGATCTTATCAAATGACAGTTAAAAACACAGTTAAAGTGTCACATCGTACAGCATATTGACGTTTTCTGAGGTGGTGTAAAATACGTCTTAGCATCGCTAACCTTTGAGTTTCAAATCGGGACAAAATTTGTATGTTTGTCTTTCAACAGTTAATTCCAGATGGACAAAATCAAATCCCCTACTACAGTTTTTTCCTCATTTAAAAACCTGTTTTGCTTGAAATACATCACAATACGCAAGTAAAAATGGTTGCAATGTTAATTTTTACCTGTCTGTGAATGTTAGTACAGGAGAAGAGTTAGAAAAAGACTCCTGTATGTGTATTTATATGTAAACTAGCATTCAAAAGTTTGAGGTTGATAAGATTTTGTAATGTTTTTAAAAGAAGTCTCTTAAGCTCACCAAGGCTGCATCTATTTGATAAAAAATACAGGATAAATAGTAATATTGTGAAATATTATTACAATTTTAAATAACTGTTTTCTATTTTATTATATTTTAAAATGTAATGTATTCCTGTGATCAAAGCTGAATTTTCTTCAGTGTCACATGATCCTTCAGAAATCATTCTAATATGCGGATTTGCTGCTCAAGAAACATTTATTGTTTTGTTGCTTAATGTTTTTGTGAAATCTGTGATTTTTTTTCATGATTGAAATTTCAAAAGAACAGCATTTATCTGATTTTTTTTTTTTGTAACACTATAAATGTCACTGTGACTGTAACACTAATATACTGTCACTTTTGATCAATGTAATGCATCCTTGCTGAATAAAAACATTGATTTCTTTTTTTTCATTATCATACCCCGAACTTTTAAACAGTTGGTAGTGTATTTGTAAGGAAAACAAAAAAGTCAAATGTGAACATTACTTCAAAATGTACAGCACGTATCTCACATTACTATTATACTCACAATAGGGTAATTCACAGTGAAAGAGGTGGAGGGAAGGGTCACAATCTGAAGAGGAGTCATGTGACCGTGTTTGTGGAGCTGGTTTTTCAATTGATTTGGATGGAGTGGGCGGGGCAAAGCGAACAGGTTCACTTGGCGTTGGCCGAGCTGCTGAGCATCTTCCTGACCATCTGTGCGATGGAGTCGCGGTCAATGCCGTAGATTTTGAGCAGGTCGGGCATTTTGCCGCTGCGGGGAACGTGAGCGACACCCAGACGCTGGAGAGTGAAACCAGGCTCATTCACGATAGCGGAGCACACCGCCTCCCCCAGGCCACCTGTGCAATTACAGCATGTAAACATGAGAAGCCACACAATACAAAATTACCCTACTTTCTGACAGAAAATGACATCATTGATGTCTTGGGAAATCATGTTTTGTCTTTGTGATGTCAGAATTGTTGCTATTACGAGAAAAAATAAATTACAAGTTGGGACTAAGAATTTTATACAATATAATTTCTTGTATCATGTAACAAGTCCTCATCTCATATATAGGCTACCTCATATATCATTCTTGTATGCTGATTTGGTGCTCAATAAACTTATATTATCAATGTTAAAAATATGTTTATGGAAAGCATGGTGTTCTACAGGATTCTTTGATGAATAGAAAGTTCAAAAGAACAAATCATTATAAATGCCTTCGCTGTCACTTTCGGTCAATTTAATGTATCCCTGCTGAATTAAGAGCCTATGGTGGTTTTTTGGTCTTATCTGGTTTATTCTGGTTTCAAACTGGTTTAACTGGCTGCCAGCTGACAATTAACCAAAACCAGCAAAATAGACCAGTTTTTAAATTAGAATTCACATGTGCACAGAGCCGATCAGCCCTATACACACACTACGTAAGTTGTGTAGGGCCCCGCAAATTACTCAAGGCCCCGCCTCCCCCTTGTGTCAAAGCGCGTCAATCAAAGTTTACAATATCGATGAGAAAATAAAGCGGAACTATCCTTCTGGTCACGAAAAGAGAGAGAGAGAAAAAACATGAGAGTGAACAGCAATCAGAGAATCTTGTGTTCTCTCCTCTCCAAGTTTGATGTCAGCAAAGAACAGTAAAGTTAAGTTGATGTGCATCTATCTCTTGTCTGTCTAACCCAGCTCTGGGCAGTGCATATTTATTATTTTGGTCTTTCTGCGTCTTGCTTACACTTCCAGGGCTGTGTTCGGTGACTTTGTGCCTGACACACAAAAAAATAATACAACTTTTACGTTTGATAAACGACAAAGGGCAACGGTGTTTGTTTATAAACTGCAGCTCGGAAAAGATAACCGCGTCGCACGTTAACATGCGTTCATATGCGCGTGCACGAAATGAAACACGCGGGGACCAGTACAATATGGGCGCGATGGCACTATAGCGCTATAACTCATTATAGCGCACATACTTTTAAAACAAGACAATGATTATCAAGTCTCCAAGTCAGTTTAGTTACAACTCTGCAATAAAGCAAGATGGAAAGCAATGTATTAACATTGACTATTGATTTATAGGCTATATTGCATTTAAAATGTTGATTGGCTGGACATACTGGTCAATATGGATGCACATCCCTCAGTAAATAATAACCATCAAGTATTGCTTTTAGCATTTAAAACACAGTGACATGCTATGACAAGCCATTTTAGCTTTTATTCATTCACAGGATGCATTTTTGATATCAATAAGTAAATACAATTTACAAATGTGAATTCTTGATATTAAGAATATACTTTTTCTAGTAACAATGTCTATTTCTGATATCAGGAATTAAATTTTCAGTAGTACTATTTAAAGGAGTGGGAGTACTGGGGTGTCAGGTGTGACTGTGTGGCAATGGCAAATGGTTTACATGGCTCATGGGTCAGGTAGGACGGCCCCTAAACAGAATTTTGCTTCGGGCCCCAGGGAGATCAGGATCGGCTCTGCCTGTGCATAAAGGTCACAGTTTGACCTTCTGCACCATGTTTTGCTTTTAAAATTCAGATGTTATGTTCAGGTATCAGACATCATGCCTTAATAGACTATCCAAATCTCTTCATCCCCGCATGCCCCTGCTTTCAACCTTGCTGCATTCACATGTTCTCTCTGTCCATCTCTATCCTCTTTCTCTCCCTTTGGGGATGTTTGCTTTCAGAATGATTTTGGATATTAAACTCTCTCTCTCTCTCTCTCTCTCTCTAACACTCTCTCTCTCTCTCTCTCTCTCTAACACTCTCTCTCTCTCTCTCTCTCTCTCTCTAACACTCTCTCTAACACTCTCTCTAACTCTCTCTCTCTCTCTCTCTCTCTGCCTCTCTCCTCCTCTGGCACGCAGGCAGTAATGCCAGGTCCAGGGCTGTCTGTGTTATCTAGGTCACAACATGCCCTGCAGGCGTACGTTTGCTTAAGGAGACCTGACAGCCCTCCGCTTCTCTGAGTCTTTTTTCTCCCTGAATAAACAGAATGAGACACGGCCCCCACCCCCACCCCCCTCCAAAAAAAAAAAATCCAAATAATCTACCGATTATAACAACACGATGCCTCTCGCTCCCCAATCCAATGACAATTGTCTAACACATCACGTTTCTTCCAGCCAGCCAATTGCACACTGCCACAATCCCCTCAAGGCCTCACAGAGCGACTCGACCCTCCTCGGCTGGACGTGCTGTTAATGCCGCTTGGATGTGTAGCCATGCTGAAATGTGTGCTTGAGACAAGGGATAATGCGCTCTAAGCTCGAAACCCACCTTCATAATAGTGGTCCTCAACCGTGATGACACGACCCCTGGTGACGCGCACATGGTCGATGATGGTTTTGGCATCCAGGGGTTTGATTGTAAATGGATCGATCACTCTGATGTAAATTTTCTCTGGGGAATGACACACACACACACACAGCACACATCAGGTGAAGAGTCTATATTAAGTTCGCATAGCAACAACATCAATAAAAGTCTAAGGAGCCCCACACATGACATGTGGGATAACAATTAAGAATTTGTTCCCTGGTTTTAGTTAAATCTAAAAGAGGGAATGAATTAGTACAATGGGGCCATGATTTACTAAAACAAGGGAACAGATTAATAAGTCGTGGGAGTGAATTATTAACTCAGGGCCACGATTGAACTAAAACGAGGGAACAAATTCTTATTCATGTCGAAGATAGACAGTACTGGCCAAATTTATATGATAAATATATATATTATTTTTTATTATTTTTTATTAGATTTTTGTGCAGGATTTTACCTTTCTTGAGGAGCTCAGCTGCAGCCAGAGCTTCATGGAGGGTCATTCCAGCTCCGATCACTGTAACCTGATCTTCCTTACTCTGGCACACCACCTGGTCAGGTCATTTATACATTTATGGCACATTATCATATGCAAGTGGTAAAATGTGCCAAAACAACATATTTTAAATATCAATTGTTGATAAAGGGAGAGGCGTTACCTTGGCTTGGCCAACGTGGAAGTCCTCATTGCTGTTGTAAATGATTGCAGTCTCTGGACGAGTGGTCCTGATGTAGCAAACACCCTAAAGTACGAAATAAACTCAAAATAAATACTTTTTCTTACAGTTTTCAATAGGATTATAATTAGAATAGTCTCCCTTTCTATTCATGAGTTGAAATCTATCTATATCTATCTATCTATCTATCTATCAAGCCGACTATCTATCTATCTATCTATCTATCTATCAAGCCGACTATCTATCTATCTATCTATCTATCTATCTATCTATCTATCTATCTATCTATCTATCTATCTATCAAGCCGACTATCTATCTATCTATCTATCTATCTATCTATCTATCTATCTATCTATCTATCTATCTATCTAACTGAATAGAAATTCATACATTAAATTGGAATTTAAAAAGCATTTTCAATTCAATTCGGAATATACCAACATCCTTATCAATAGATAATGTACTGTACATTTTCTGCGTTCAAATATTTTGTTTGAATTTTAAGTATTGTGTACCAGCATCAGTTATCGACCACTCATAATAGCAGATATAACATGCCAACCTTAGTGTTGGCTGCAAGCTCCACAGCCTTTTCAGTGGACATGGCATCACTGGGGTAGAAAATGGTGGCAGTGGGGATGGCTCTAAAAATAGCCATGTCCTCCAGTCCCATGTGGGCCGGTCCGTCCTGTCCTGAAGCACACACACACATCAGCCACACACTGGCACTGTTCATTTAGACTGAACAGCATTTGTACATCAGATATGTGAGGCAGGTGCACACACATGTGACAGTCGAGCAGTCAGGCAGGTGTACAGACAGACGGAGTGGCATGCAGTGTACCTGTGCTAACGGAGGGGATGCCTGGTCACCCGGAGACAGCCTCCGAGATACACAGGGGGAGGGAGAGAGGGAGAAGGGGTTGTGCTAAGAGTCGCACCACCTCCAGACAACCAGGAGAACAAAACACACATTAGAAAGACAGCTTCAGGAAAAGGAGGGGTGAATTGCTCACAAATCTATTCAAAAACATCATAGTTAAGAGTCACAGCTGCAGTGTGTGAGAGAGGAGAATAGAAGTGCGACAGTCAGGTTCCGGAAGTAAAAATTCAACAATATTTTTGTAACAATAACTTATATATCTTTAAAGACAGCCCTGCTGTGAGTTAAGTTATGTTTTGAATGATGAAATATGCTTTTGTTTGCCTTCAGCCTGTGTTATTTTAACTTATTTTTTAAAATAATCGTGTTTAACCGCTGAATTTGTGGTGGAAAACTACATTACCCATGATGCTGTACACAGAATTCCATCAATCAGAGAGTCAGAGTAAGCAATGCCCTCTCCCATGAAGTACCACAAATGATGTAATCGAGTTCAAAATACTTAAATATTTGTATATATATAATTTTGCATTACACTTAAAATATATTGTTTATATAGATATAATCAACAATTTTAAATAAACAGTTTAATTTGATTTAGTCATTCCCAGTGCTTCATGGGATTGTAGTTCTTCCCCTCAGTAAAGCCATTAAGTACATAGTCTTGTCTTTTTGTCACATTTTCAAATAATGTCTTGCTTTAAATAAAAGTTTGCAATGTTGTGATTCAGCTTACGGCTGGTTAGTTTGGTACACGGCTTATAACTCTTTAACAAAGACTTTAAAAAAAAAAAAACCCTATGGGTAAAATGAATGGAAAAAATACTTCCGGAACCAAGGCCACTGAAAAAGGGGTGGGGCTTTGATTGTGGCCTGTGAAACGAAAGAAGGCACTTCTTACCGACAGACAGGCCACAGTGGGAGCCGCAGAGGTTTATGTTGCTGTCTGAGATGGCGGCCATGCGGAGCTGGTCATAGGCGCGGGTGAAGAAAGTGGCCAGGCTGCTGGCGAACACGATGTTTCGCTCACGTGCGGCACAGCCTGTGGCAACGCTGACCTGTGAGAGATTGATAATGGTGTGAAAACATTTTGATCCTGATCTCACAGCATTCCGAACCGATCGGACTTTTTAATGTGGGCCAGTATGAGAGCAACCTAGCAACACCCTAGAAACCACCTAGCAAACCCTAGCAAACCCCACTCACAACATCTTAGCAAGTGCATAGTAGCCATTTACAAACCCAAGCACAACAAAAATCTACTGTATACTAGAACCACTTTATTTTTAAATTCTTTGAAAGAAATGATACACAAGAGCATATCCAAACCAAAAGGCATGACATTTGGTACTATACAGGCAGATGCATCAGACATAAATAGTTTAATAGCCAATACCCCCTTAATATTTTGTAGGTTGTAATATACTAGAGAAGAGACACATGGAATCTGCTAAACAGGAACTCCATTTTATCCTTCATATAAGAGGAATTACCAGCATGCAGCTCACACACACTCGCTATCATTTCCTGTTTCCTGTCTCAAATCCACTCCATGTGAGCCTAAGCCACAATAAGACTATATACAGTATATGTATATATGTGACCCTGGATCACAAAACCAGTCACAAGTAGCACAGGTATATTTGTGGCAATAACCAACAATACATTGTATGGGTAAAAATCTATTTTTCTTTTATGCCAAAAATCATTAGGATATTAAGTAAAGATCATGTTCCATGAAGATATTTTGTAAATTTCCTACCGTAAATATATAAAACATTTATTTTTGTGAGTGAATGCAGCACAATCGCGAACATAAATGGACAACTTTAAAGGCGATTTTCTCAATGTTTCGATTTTTTTGCACCATCAGATTCCAGATTTTCAAATAGTTGTATATCGGCAATATATTGTCCTATCCTAACAAACCATACATCAATGGAAAACATATTTATTCAGCTTTCAGATGATGTATAAATCTCAATAAAAAATTTTTTTTACCCATGTGACTGGTTTTGTGGTCCAGGGTCACATATTCTACATTTAAAATGTGGCTCAAGTGTCCAAATACTTTTTGAAGCAACTCTATTATAACATTTGCATTTAGCTATCAAAATCAATTCATATTTTCTTTTTGACAGACAGTAGTGCATATGACTCCCTCATAAGTATGCACGCTAACATCTATTAATATATGTCCTCTAATTAGTGTCAGTATTGCCTCTGATTGGTTAACTGTGTGGAACAGATATGAACTCTTGACCATTTAATTAGTATTCAGATTATTATCACGTCCATTACGATCGCTTCCCAAAACTAGAAATCACAAATGAGTGACCTACATTTTACCTACCACACGTACCAAGGGAACAATGACTGTAGAGACAAAGCAGAAATATTTTGGCTTACAGCACAGATCCTAAAGAATGTGCTTCTGAGATGAAGGCGGTGCAGGTTTTCTGCATGGCTTCTCGGGGAAAGGCACTGCAGCAGGACGCGTGCAAAATGGAGCGTAAGTGGGTCACATCTTCACTGCTGCATTATGGATAGAGCGCATGTATTATTCAACAAACCAGCGACTTTGGTGCTTTGAGGGGCATTTTACGTGGCCAATCCCACAGCTCTACTTTATCCAGAACAATCTAGGGAGTGTTTACGGGTGTTTCGTTCACTAAGCTCTTCCAAATGTGCAGACCTTTGATTTGGCTCTCAAAACTGTCAAGGGTGCTAAAATGTAGAAATTAAAGGGGTACTACACAGCTGGCAAAATGGGCTTTCAATCAAACTTGGCTGCATGTGCAGTAGAAAGGTAGAAAAGGAGAAATCGCTGCTACCTGACTATAGAAAATTTGTATCTCAGATATTTTAGTGATAATACTTCATAGTTTCCTACCATGTTCTGCTCTGCGCTGTAGCACTCAATAAAGCGGTTGGGATGCTCATTTTTAAAGATTTCAGAGTAGGTGAAATTTTTGGTGTCGACATCCATAGCCACCACTCTCTCGTTGTAACGTCCCAGTTTGGCCAAGGCCATCCCATATGCCTTGCAGGTGGCAATCTGTCGGGAAAAAACATGAAGAGAGCTAGACCATGATAATTATGCTTACAGTGCCTGCATAATTATTATTCAAGTCGATGTGATGAAGTCACATTTTTTTTCTAAGCACATTTGAACAATTCCAAACCACATCAATCTTAATAACTACTATTAATTTAGTATATAATTATTTATAAGTGATATTTAATTATTAACGAAGACTGGAAGTGAAAAATGCCTTTTATGCAGATAAATTTGCATAATTATTAAGCAATTATTGGACCAAAACATAGATTTAACTCACACTGGAAAGTCAAATATTATTAAATGCCCATGAGAAGGATGCAATACTGTAGAAATTGCGAGTGCGAGTTAAATACTTTTTGGCCCATTTTTTCTGTAAAAGAAAACCTGCACATCTGAATATAAGGCGTTTTTCACTTCCAGCCCTCGTTAACAATTATCACTTTTAAATTATTATTCAAAATTAATAGTTATCAAGTTTGACGTGGTTTGGAATTGGTAAAATGTGTTTAAAAAAAAAAAGATCAGAATATTGACTTGCGTAATAATTATACACGCACTGTATATATCATCCATCTAACCATCAGTCCATCTTTTTTTTTCTTGCCTGGACCTCTCACCTTCTCTCCAGGCTTGTAGTTGGGAGCGCTGGGCATGCGGACATTGCGCAGGCTCACGGGTGGAGCATCTTCAATGGGTGAGGTCGGGTACATGCGCTTGTTACTGTTTAGGATGCGGCTCTGGATGTCTCTCATGACGCTCTCTGCCATGTCCTTTGACAGCACCTTGCCATGCCATCCCATCTTATCTTCTGCCACTGAAGACAACAAAGTGTCATTGTTGTTTTTTTTATCAAAGAATACAGGGTTTTTCCTGCATTGAAAATATTTTGGTGGCTGCCAAAATGAATCTTTGTCCGGCCAAAACCAAAACCACATCGCTCAAAACACCAGAGTTTTTGTTCAGCGCGAGTTCTGCACGCTCGCCAATCCTTTCATTATAACCAACTAAGTATAAACACGAAGCTAATAAGAGATTCATTGCACAGCTTCATTGATTATAACGGGAGTTTTCACGAGTGCAGCTTTGTGTACCTCGCGTTGTGATTGACAGCTTCAGTTATTATAATGGCAGCGATCTTTGCTCACTTTCTGTATATCTTTTTTTTTTTTTTTTTTTTTTGCTGCTAAGTACACATTACAAAGTTTCTGGATTGACAACCGTATTTAAACTTACTGACAGTGATAACCATAGCAATGGACGGAACAAAACAATCTGATACTGTGTGTCAAATGATCTGTGCATTCTGGAGTGTAAATGCAAATTATAGATTTGCCACTTTTTCGATGTAATGAGAAATGTATTTGTTGTTCATCATTAAATCGGGTACTCAGTGACTTAACATGTATGTACTGTGCATTTACAGGTTTTTAAATATAAAATAGTTCTAAGCACTTTGTTTTTGTTTTATGTATGTTTTAGTCCTGACAGTGATTTTTTTTCTATTTCATGAATAAATAGGATGAGTTAATATTGCATATTTTGGATTTATTATCAATACTGGGCTTGCAGTTTACATGGGTTGGGTACTTTGTACTGTGTGTGTGGATGACCCAGGAAAAACCCTGGAATAGTTCTATCAGTCTTTACAGATTAGGATGTTATAGGTTTAAATATACCAGGAATGCCTTTGCCCTTGATGGTCTTGGCGATGATGGCCGTGGGCTGGTGGCGTGGTTGGCTCATGGCTTTACACAGCTCCTCCACACTGTGGCCATCCACAATGATGGCATGCCAGCTGAAAACACACCAAAAAACAAATTGATTGATGGCTATATACTACACACACACACACTCACATATGTATATTTAGTGTTAATGCTCCTAAATTATGGAATTCACTACTCCTTACACTTCGTAATATCTCATTACTATATTTGTCCTTATGTAATGTGTGTGCGGGTGTGTAAATGTATTGTAATGTACAATGTTAAGCGACCTTGAGCTACGGAAAGGCGCTATATAAATAAAACTTCTTCTTCTTTATCGTATTCCCCAAGAACAACTGCAATATTCAATACGTTTCGTATGGGATCATTCTGTTATACTTTTGCATCTTTTTTTAAAAGCTTGATGCTCGTCACTTTTCACTGCCATTATATGGATGATCGCGAGCGGGACATTTTTATAAAAAACACTCCTTTTGTAGTCCATAAAAGAAAGAAGGGCGTACGGCATTAGAACAACACCAGGGTGAGTAAATGACGACTTAATTTTCATTGTAGGGTGAACTATCCTTTTAAATAGTTATAATTAATTTTCATTTGGAATTGAAATATGATATGTTCTTGACTTGTTTTTCAAAATTCACCCATACGTATGTCATTTAACAAACACTTTTTATCCAAACCCTCCTGGAGCAACTTGAGGTACCTGCTTGATACAGATTCATGGATCGTCCTTTCTGGGGTTTGAACCTACAAAGTTTTAGCTCCCAGCCTATGCCTTTAACAATCTCCATCCGACCTACCCAAAGGCCTCACAGCGTCTCTGGTACTTCTCCACATGGTGCTGCAGTGGTGCCGGGTCGCTCTGGCCCAGACGGTTGATGTCCAGTATGGCCAACAGATTATCCAGCTGGTAGTAGGAAGCGAAGGACATGGCTTCCCATACAGCCCCTTCCGACATTTCTCCATCGCCCAGCAGACAGTACACGTGATAACTGCAAAAGAGTAAAAAAACAATTACATTTTTTGCACTATGTACAGACAATGCAATAATAAGAAGAAATGTTTCTTGAGCATCATATCAGCATGATTTCTGAGGACTCGCGTAACACTAAAGACTGGAGTAATGATGCTGACAATTCAGCTTTGATCACAGAAATAAATTACATTTTAAAATATATTCAGTTCTTTTCAAATTGTAATAATATTTTAAAATATAATTGTTTTTACTGTATTTTTGACCAGATAAACGCAGCCTTGGTGAGCATAAGAGAAGCATTCAAAAGTCTTTCCGACCCTTACGCCTCATCACCGCCGCCCTTCTTAATACCACCTGACACATTCCTGTCACGCCAGATCTTACATGAATGAGAAGAGATAGGTTCAATGGATTAGAAATCAGCTGGGATTTGAGAAAAATTGCTCTCTGCACAGCAACATATGTACATATACAGATTATTTATTCATTGGCTTTCACAATGCATTATAAATAGAGAGTTAGCCAAAGAAAGGACTGCACAAAAATTAGGTTTCAATTTGGGAATAATTTGTGTGCTTATGCCTATATTGAATTCTATCCAAGATATAAAAATAACCGGGTGATGGCCGCTGGGGCTTTGATTATTAGAGCAGAAGAATCGTGAAAGCACAGCTTGACAGGAAAACTCCACACCCTTCAAATCTGCAGCACACTCCCACACGGACATACAAACATGAGATAGAAGTGAGCATTCTGGTAAATACATTTTCTGCATCTTTGCATATTATATTTATGGTTTACGCATCTGAGCACTAGGGTATTTTTTTTATCTGTTTTGCTTTTTTCAACATTCTTCGGTGTGTGATGTTGCTGTTTGAGCATGGAAAAGGTCTGCAAAGTAACAAAGCACAAATTCACTCCAAAAGGAGTTTTTCTCTATATCAGTGTTTCTGAACTCCCCGAAACGCCTCGATTGTAGTTTTCTTCTCAATATTCCTCATTTAAATAATTCCCGACCAAAGCATACGCAAAAAAAAAAGGGGTGAGGCCTGGTTGAGTCGCGTTAGTAGTATGTTGAAACTCGCGGTTATGATAATGGGCGTGGCATTTCCGAAACGCGCTCGAAGCGGTTGACCAATCACAACACACTGATCCAGCCGACCAATCAGAGCACAATGCGCTTTTCGGAAGGAGGGGCTTCATAGAGACAGGAACTAAACAGGGTGTTACTGTTACTGACAGACTGGAAAGAGAGGTGCTGCAAAATAATGTTTGTTTTTTAACATTCAATTAAAGAAAACCCCAAAAACTAAATCAAGACTTTGAAAAAGGGCTCCCTTTAAAATAGATCAAGTAATTTTGAGTTTGCATGAATCGCAAGCTATAAAGCTGTTTGTTTTACTGTAGAGCTCAAATATGCAGTCATCATTAACGTGTGGGTTTATGGGTAACATTCTTACCTGGATTTGTCAAAGTATTTCGCTGAATAGGCCATTCCACAGGCTACGCCCAGCCCCTGTCCCAGAGAGCCTGTGGCCACATCCACAAACTGCTGCTTCTGTCAAACAGACACGATTCATTTCGATGTTACATCAAATAACTGCTCATTGGTTAATTATGCATTTGCAGCCAGTTTAACCTGAACAATCATTTATGACCTAATGAACTACAATATTTCTCACGGTGCTCCTAAATATTTTCTGCTCTGAGAGCAGGCAAATCTCATATCATTTTGAATATGTTAAAGAAGAGCATCTGATCTTAGATGAGTGTGTGTGTGTGTGTGTGTGTTACTCACGGGTGTGGGGTGTCCCTCCAGAGTTGAGTCGACCTGACACATGCTCATGAGCTCAGACTCTTTCAGGAAGCCGATCTCCACCCACACAGAGTAGAGGATAGGAGCCGCATGACCCTGTGGATGACAAAAAAAATTAAATAATCAAATCTATGAATTAACCACAATACCACCATTATGCAATTATCAAACAATTACTAAACAATTACTTAACAATTTTTTAAAAACTGTTTAAGAACTGATAAACATATTTAGCATGGGCCTGTATTATTATATTATATTATTATTATATTACATTGTTTTTGTTTTTTTTATTATTTATGTTATATTAAATTATTTATATTACCACCATTATGCAATTATCAAAAAATTACTTAATTTTAAAAAAAAAACAGTTTGAACACTGATAAACATATTTAACATAGCCCTGTATTATTATTTAATATATTTTTTTAATCTTGTATTATATTTTTTATATTTAATGTAATTTATATTACCACTGCTATTATGCAATTATCCAACAATTACTAACTAACTTTAAAAAACTGTTTAAAAACTGATAAACATATTTAGTATAGCCCTGTATTATCATATTATTATATATTATATATTTTTTTTTCATATTATATTATATTATTATTATTTTTATTATATATCTACTTTTTCACAAATTTTCATGGAACTCATAGTACAATTAGTTATATTTATTATAGTTTAATTTTGGTAAGTCATGGCTAATAAGATCAATGGTATTCGTCAATGTACAATTCGTATAATGTAAAATTCCATTTGTATATAGATATGTTAATAATTCAGTAGCACTATTTCAAAGTGCAATGGTTTTACTATCACTGTACCATAATACTGGCACAGTACTTTTTATAGGGAGATTTAGCACCAAATAATGTAATTCTCCTGACTTACTGTCATCTTGGTTTAAACTTGAAATATCAAACCTGACACTTGAATAATCCCAGTTAGCTGAGTCTCTTCTCTTGTAACCTCACCTTGGACAGGATAAAGCGGTCATTGTTGGGGTTCCTGGGGTCATCTGGCCTGTACTTCATAGTGTGGAAGAAAAGCACAGACATGATCTCTGCCACACTGCAGCATGATGTTGGATGCCTGGCCAATAAAAGGGGAAAGACTCTGAAGGTTAGGATAGGTAAAGGTAGTTTCATATTTAACTAATCATTTAGACATTTTTATGGTTTATTATGTAACATTCACTTAAAAGAATTCTCTCTCACACACATACACACACAAAAAAATTATAAAAATACAAATAATTGAGCTTGTCGGGTTTGAATAAGACAATTAGTGACTTTATCCAAAAAGTTGCCAAAGGTGATGTTTAATCCATCCACACTTATGGCATAATCTAAAGCTTTGAGCAATCATACCACCCACTAACACCCATCTGCTTCAAGATTAGGTCCGAGACAGCACTAAAAACCACATGCTGTGAAACAGACTCGGCATCAGATCAAATCTTCACCTGTCAAAGCAGTGTTTTAAAAAAAATTTAATGTTATGCTCAGATGTCAGATATGAATTACTGCGCCAGTTAGATTCATGCGGCAATTTACATAACAGCTCAACAGTAGCATTAGAAAACATGCAATTTCACATGTGTATGAAACAATGGTCATGAAAAACAATAATCATCTTCACCCGTTTTATAAACTTAAAAATGTATGACGTTTTTGTTTCATTTTTTCATACATTTTTTTTATAACAGATGATTTATCTTCCCAAGAGTGAAAAAGCAGACTAAAATGCAAAAAAAAATTCTTCAATGAAGCATTACACATTCTTAACAAAATAAATCACAAAAGAAGACTTCCTCATTAAATAGCGATGTAAAATATGATTACTATTATTAGATTCAATATTTAGTATTGTTCTCAAACATAGCAAAAGTTGATTACAGGTGTATTCCATAAAACAACCCTTTTAATTGTCCCAAATTGAAAAGAACTAGCTGCAATTGCATTGCTGTAAAATATATTATTAATAATAATAATAAAATTGATCCTAGTTGCTGTTAAAAACTGGTAAAATAAAGTAAAATAGTTCAAATAAATAGCATTTTTAAGCTCACTTTAAATACGCAGCAATGCACATATTACTACAAAAAATAAACAGAATCCAGAATAAAATTGAATTTGTCCTTTTTTTAACAGCATCATCTCACCATCTGTCTTCTTAGGTTTTGAGGACAAAGATTATGTCTTGCATAAGGATGTGCATGCAAGAGTGTGTTTGCTTACACTCAACTATCTATCTATCTATCTATCTATCTATCTATCTATCTATCTATCTATCTATCTATCTATCTGTCTGTCTGTCTGTCTGTCTGTCTGTCTGTCTGTCTGTCTATCTATCTATCTATCTATCTGTTCAAATAAGTCTCATTAAAAAAACATGCAGGTATTTGCAGAAAGTGTGCCAACTCTTACCCGTTGCCCACTGCGGTGGTGGCTTTGATAGAGTTGATTCGGAGGCGGTTGGCAATGTTTCTCAGCGCCTGCACGGTCTGCTGGTCTGGTTTGTGGTAGTCCTCCATGGGTTCAGCCTAATAGCACCACAGAATGAAAGGAGAGAATGAGGTTGAGGAGAGCACTGGTTGCGTGTCTGTGAGAGATAGAAAAAGGAGGAGGAGAGGAGAGGGAGGCTGCTTTATGCCAGTGCACATACACGCACTTTATAGTGTGCAACACAGGTCGGGAGGCAATGGGCATTGGCTGTGACAGAGAAAGTGGGTGTGTGCCGAGAAGAGAGAGATTGAGAGACACAGAGAGAGAGAGAGAGAGAGAGAGAGAGAGAGAGAGAGCGCGAGTAAAGAGGCGGAATCCCTCATTATGACTTTTGACTGCTGGATCTAAACTCATTACCAGATTAAAGCCTCAGTCTATTGAGATTTTAAAGGATGTGTGTGCGTGTTTGGGTTTAATTAGCTATGGTTTAGGGATAAAATTGTGCCCATAACTTAGTCAAATATATAAAATAATTTATATCCTCAATTAGGATTATTAAAATACATGCAGATTGATTTTATGTACTTTTATTTTTTTTATTTTAGATTTATTTTTTATTTGTGTGTTTTTTTTTTTAAGCAACAATTTACAGTAAGGTTTCATTTGTAAATGTTAGTTAAATGCATTAGCTAAAATTAGCTATCAATTATCAATCTATTTACAGCATTTATTAATCTTTGGTTAGTGCTAGTTAAAAATACAATTCTTTGTTGTTTGTTCATGTTAGTTCAAAATGCATTAACGGATAACAACAAATGCAACTTTTGATTTGAACAAAAAATATTAGTAAATGTTGAAATTTAAATTATCCAAGATTAATAAATGCTAGTGATTGTTAGTTCATGTTAACAAATGTAGTTAACTAAAGTTAACAAATGAAACTTTAACGTGAAGTGTGATTTATGACATTATCTTTCAGTCATAATCTAGTTTATGTCAATTTTTTCTGTTAAATGGGCTATATGTAAATATATTCATCTTTTAACCGCTTTTTATTGTCAATGTGTTAACAGTTTGCAACGAAACTTAAAAACGAGACCAATATAAAGCCAGTAGATGGATTTTTAAGGACTCGCGACGTTTTTGCCGGGAAAATCAAAAGGATTTGACGTTTAAGCGCGCTCCCGAGAGCCCCTGTTTTGACCATAGACTGTAAAAAAAAAAAAGGGTTTGACACATGAAACAAATACAATGTCCAGTATAATACCGAAAGAGCAATTCTATTAGCCTACTGTACGTTACGCGTGCACGAGTGCGAGGCGAGCACGGGCAATAATTTCTGGCTGCAGTTCACTTTACTTAATCACTTAACTTTACTGTTAGCAATTTAATATAGCTTACTTTTTTATTTTAACATATAACTCTAAAATCATGTGAAATAAAAAGTGTGCACTCAATTAAACTTTAAACATTTGGTTTTCCAAAGGTTTAATTATTTATATCTGTATAAGTTGCTGTCAGCTAAAAAGATGCATAATATATCATCACTGTAAATGTCTCATTACTGATGTGCAGTAGCTGGTGGTTTCTATTGGACAGATGTTGTTCTCTTAAGTTGGTGATAGAGAAACATGTGTAGTTGTTAATATGTTGGTAAATGAATTGTTCAATGCTGATTATTGCTAAATAAGTCTATTAGTCTATTCATTTAAAAAATAAAATAAGATGAATGTTGAAGAATTGTATTGCCATCTGGTGGAATTTGGAGAAATTGCAATGGAAAAAATAGTGGGATGCTTACACTCAACTATCTATCTATCTATCTATCTATCTATCTATCTATCTATCTATCTATCTATCTATCTATCTATCTGTCTGTCTGTCTGTCTGTCTGTCTGTCTGTCTGTCTGTCTGTCTATCTATCTATCTATCTATCTGTTCAAATAAGTCTCATTAAAAAAACATGCAGGTATTTGCAGAAAGTGTGCCAACTCTTACCCGTTGCCCACTGCGGTGGTGGCTTTGATAGAGTTGATTCGGAGGCGGTTGGCAATGTTTCTCAGCGCCTGCACGGTCTGCTGGTCTGGTTTGTGGTAGTCCTCCATGGGTTCAGCCTAATAGCACCACAGAATGAAAGGAGAGAATGAGGTTGAGGAGAGCACTGGTTGCGTGTCTGTGAGAGATAGAAAAAGGAGGAGGAGAGGAGAGGGAGGCTGCTTTATGCCAGTGCACATACACGCACTTTATAGTGTGCAACACAGGTCGGGAGGCAATGGGCATTGGCTGTGACAGAGAAAGTGGGTGTGTGCCGAGAAGAGAGAGATTGAGAGACACAGAGAGAGAGAGAGAGAGAGAGAGAGAGAGAGAGAGAGCGCGAGTAAAGAGGCGGAATCCCTCATTATGACTTTTGACTGCTGGATCTAAACTCATTACCAGATTAAAGCCTCAGTCTATTGAGATTTTAAAGGATGTGTGTGCGTGTTTGGGTTTAATTAGCTATGGTTTAGGGATAAAATTGTGCCCATAACTTAGTCAAATATATAAAATAATTTATATCCTCAATTAGGATTATTAAAATACATGCAGATTGATTTTATGTACTTTTATTTTTTTTATTTTAGATTTATTTTTTATTTGTGTGTTTTTTTTTTTAAGCAACAATTTACAGTAAGGTTTCATTTGTAAATGTTAGTTAAATGCATTAGCTAAAATTAGCTATCAATTATCAATCTATTTACAGCATTTATTAATCTTTGGTTAGTGCTAGTTAAAAATACAATTCTTTGTTGTTTGTTCATGTTAGTTCAAAATGCATTAACGGATAACAACAAATGCAACTTTTGATTTGAACAAAAAATATTAGTAAATGTTGAAATTTAAATTATCCAAGATTAATAAATGCTAGTGATTGTTAGTTCATGTTAACAAATGTAGTTAACTAAAGTTAACAAATGAAACTTTAACGTGAAGTGTGATTTATGACATTATCTTTCAGTCATAATCTAGTTTATGTCAATTTTTTCTGTTAAATGGGCTATATGTAAATATATTCATCTTTTAACCGCTTTTTATTGTCAATGTGTTAACAGTTTGCAACGAAACTTAAAAACGAGACCAATATAAAGCCAGTAGATGGATTTTTAAGGACTCGCGACGTTTTTGCCGGGAAAATCAAAAGGATTTGACGTTTAAGCGCGCTCCCGAGAGCCCCTGTTTTGACCATAGACTGTAAAAAAAAAAAAGGGTTTGACACATGAAACAAATACAATGTCCAGTATAATACCGAAAGAGCAATTCTATTAGCCTACTGTACGTTACGCGTGCACGAGTGCGAGGCGAGCACGGGCAATAATTTCTGGCTGCAGTTCACTTTACTTAATCACTTAACTTTACTGTTAGCAATTTAATATAGCTTACTTTTTTATTTTAACATATAACTCTAAAATCATGTGAAATAAAAAGTGTGCACTCAATTAAACTTTAAACATTTGGTTTTCCAAAGGTTTAATTATTTATATCTGTATAAGTTGCTGTCAGCTAAAAAGATGCATAATATATCATCACTGTAAATGTCTCATTACTGATGTGCAGTAGCTGGTGGTTTCTATTGGACAGATGTTGTTCTCTTAAGTTGGTGATAGAGAAACATGTGTAGTTGTTAATATGTTGGTAAATGAATTGTTCAATGCTGATTATTGCTAAATAAGTCTATTAGTCTATTCATTTAAAAAATAAAATAAGATGAATGTTGAAGAATTGTATTGCCATCTGGTGGAATTTGGAGAAATTGCAATGGAAAAAATAGTGGGATGGGTTGGGGAGAGAGAGAGAGAGAGAGAGAGAGAGAGAGAGAGAGAGAGAGAGAGAGGGGGGGGGGGGGGGGGATCTACTACTCTGTCTATGTGTGTGATACAGCATGTCTAATGGATGTCAAATGGCTGTTGCGGCTCTGCTCAGGGATTAGAGATCTTTCCATCTGCAGCTGTTACATGGTACAATCTAGAATAATCCACTGACTCATATTAGACGGGGAGGAGAAAACGTTCATCATTTCTGTTGGGGTTTTGAGGGAAAGTTTTGAGGGAAAGAGTTTTTGTACAAACACAAACATAATCTGTAATCTAAGAGTCCAGAATTAGAAATAAATGCAGAAAACTCAAATTTTTCTATATATGAATAAATTAAATACAAGGTACATAAAATGAAAAGAAATTGTATTCTGCCAAAAAAAACAACAAAAAAAGTAATCTGAATAACATCCTATAGATCAGGGCCCGTATTCATAAAGAATCTTAATGCAAAGAGTAGCTCCTAGTGACAAAATTCTAAGAAAATTCTTAGAAATGTGGGCGTTTACTCTTAAAATTAAAGAAAAAATCCTAGTAAAGAAAAAAGTAATTCAGAAAGCATCTTAACCCTTAAAAGAGGTCTTAAGGTCAAATTGTTAGGAGCACGGACGAGGACTTTTAAGAGGCTTAAGCGTTTCTCTAGCAGAGGAGAAAATGGCAGAAAGACGAAGAGGGAGAAGAAATGTGTTGCAGACAATGAATAACAGTGAGTTAATAAGACGCTATAGATTAGATAGTGCAGGGATCATGTTTGTGACTGATCTTATTAGACACGCTAATATCTCCGATACAGCGCATATGCCATAGCGCCAGAAATGAAAGTAATCACTACATTACGATATTTGGCAACTGGGAAAATTCCATGTTTGATACATTAAAACCAACATTCAAACCACCACTTAAATAGACATGCCAGCAATCAGTGTAATTGGAAAGAGTGGAACAATTTTTATCATTCTAAGCCAAGCAAATACCTTATAGGAAATTAACAGCATGGTAAATAAAAATAAAAAGGATTTATATACACATATATAATGTGTGTGTGTGTGTGTGTGTGTGTGTGTGTGTGTGTGTGTGTGTGTGTGTGTGTGTGTGTGTGTGTGTGTGTGTGTGTGTGAGTGTGTGTGTGTGAGAACGGTCAAATAGGAAAAATTACGCATGTAATTTCAAAGTGAAGGCTTAGAATAGACCCTATACTTAAAATCACTTTTTTTTCCCTTCTTGGACAACCAACCAATCACAGTCGTCAAAAGATTGTGTCATACATAGCAACGGGGTCAACCCCGCCTCCTTACTAAGATGAAAGTTAAGTTGCTCTCAGATCAGTCCCGAATTGCTCTTAAGCTAAGACTCCTACGTAAAAGTTTTTAAGCTAAATTAAGAGTTTTCTGAGAGGATTCTTAGAATCTTTATGAATACGGGCCCAGGGGCCGTATTCACAAAGAATTTTAAGGCTAAAAGTAGCTCCTAACTGGCGAATTTAGGAGCAACTCCTAAAAATAATGGGCGTGTCACTCGTAACTTTAGGACTCCTAATTTTTTTGACTAAGAGTAATTCACGAAGCATTTTAGCCCTAAAAGTAGCACCTAAGCCTGGGACAGCTTAAAAGAAGTCGAGAGGACTCCTAACTCACTAAGACCTATTCACAAACCGCTTTTTGTGGCATTTCATGTTGCGATGTTTTGAAATGCGTATGCGGCGGCTACAGGAGCTTCCAATCGCGAGGGAACAATTTTGCATTGTAGGCATAACTAGGGATGCAATAACGCCACCAACAACAACCAAAACTAGGCTACTCATTGCATGTAAACTAATTGTAACGTTTCATTGTGAATCAAATTAAAATGTTCTTCTCTTTGCAAACGTAGGCAGAGGCATATAGTGACAGATTAATTCAATAATGTTGCAAAGATATTGCATCAATCCATATGTTTCATTAGGCTACTAGGCTATTTGTTTTGCCTTACTCTTTATTCATTTAGGCTATTTATTCAGTTATTCATCGTCTTCCGTCCTTCGCACTTCTTGTGTAGCGCACGCATTCTCAGACCTGTCACCTGTCACTCATCATCGTAGGGGAGGTGTTTGGAATCATTCCCGCGTTACAATCATCAGCCAATCAAGGTGGTCACTTCAGTCAAGCTTGTGCATGAGTAATGACGTCATCCATAGCAACAAAGACTCACTCTTAGTTTAGGAGTTGTCATTTTTCTTTACTAAGAGTAGGTCTGAAAGGCGTTGTGAATAACTTTTAAGAGAAAACTCCTGGCTAAAATCTTTTAGTGCGATTTAGCAGTACTCCTAGTGGTAAGATAAAATGCTTTGTGAATACGGCCCCAGGGCCCGTATTCATAAAGAATCTTAATGCAAAGAGTAGCTCCTAGTGACAAAATTCTAAGAAAATTCTTAGAAATGTGGGCGTTTACTCTTAAAATTAAAGAAAAAATCCTAGTAAAGAAAAAAGTAATTCAGAAAGCATCTTAACCCTTAAAAGAGGTCTTAAGGTCAAAATTGTTAGGAGCACGGACGAGGACTTTTAAGAGGCTTAAGAGTTTCTTTAGCAGAGGAGAAAATGGCAGAAAGACGAAGAGGGAGAAGAAATGTGTTGCAGACAATGAATAACAGTGAGTTAATAAGACGCTATAGATTAGATCGTGCAGGGATCATGTTTGTGACTGATCTTATTAGACACGCTAATATCTCCGATACAGCGCATATGCCATAGCGCCAGAAATGAAAGTAATCACTACATTACGATATTTGGCAACTGGGAAAATTCCATGTTTGATACATTAAAACATTCAAACCACCACTTAAATAGACATGCCGGCAATCAGTGTAATTGGAAAGAGTGGAACAATTTTTATCATTCTAAGCCAATCAAATACCTTATAGGAAATTAACAGCATGGTAAAAAAAAAAAAAAAAAAAAGGATTTATATACACATATATAATGTGTGTGTGTGTGTGTGTGTGTGTGTGTGTGTGTGTGTGTGAGAACGGTCAAATAGGAAAAATGACGCATGTAATTTGGACAACCAACCAATCACAGTCTTCAAAAGATTGCGGGGTCAACCCCGCCTCCTCACTAAGATGAAAGTTTTTGTCTTTTCCTTACTCAGAGTTGCTCTCAGATCGGTCCCGAATCGCTTTTAAGCTAAGACTCCTACGTAAAAGTTTTTAAGCTAAATTAAGAGTTTTCTTAGAGGATTCTTAGAATCTTTATGAATACGGGCCCAGGAGTTTTACTTTTTTTTTTTTTTTTGTTGTTTTTTGCTACTGACCTCTAAATATGATGTTGCCATGAGACCCCTTTCTTAAATATTTAGTTCAGTCATGAAACTCTAGCGGGTGTAGGCTGATAGGTTTACATGCAATCTACAAGCAATTACATCATTTCCACAGAGCACAAGCTGATTGGCCTCTGCTGATCCTGCAGCCAATGAGATTGCTTGCTCAACATTTAAATAGTCTGGTTCATTGTTAGCTAGTCCTGCAGAGCGCTATCAGAGTTACCTCCTACCTCCCCCAGCTCCACCTGTCTACATCTGCTACTGGATTTATGTGTGTATTTATGCAGCTGGAGCATATCTTACTCGTTCACAGCAGCGTGTCTGTGTATCTATTGGTAGTAGCGAGTTCATATACTTGCTCTGCAGCAGCAGTGTAGCAGATCTTTTCTGCCAAGACCAAATACATTAACATTACAATATTAAATAACATGCTAAAACTACAATATACTACAATAATGTCCAATTCTGTAACTTATTAATTTTGTTATAATAATTTGTTTTAAATTATACATACTGTATATATATATATATATATATATATAGGCTATATGTGTGTGTGTGTGTGTGTGTGTGTGTGCGTGTGTGTGTGTGTGTGTGTGTGTGTGTAACTATGCATAGTAAGTAAATTATGCAAATTATAATTTAAAAATAAACACAAACACTGGACTTTTAGGTTATGATGTAAATATTAATTTAGTTTAATTTAATTTAGTTTTTAAAAAAGTGATAACACCATGGTAAAATGATTGTATCTCTTGCATGGTATATATACCTATAATTACCATATTCGTAAATCATGTCCTTACAATGTTTTTTTTTTAAGGTAGAACAATAATGTCATGGCGCAAAAACCTAAATTATGTATATGTTGTTCATTCTCTGTCTAGTCCAGTAGTGTCCATCTGTCAGAGAACACTACAGACCTTATTCACAGCAGTGCCTTCTTTGATTTTTACCATACATCTCTTCAGTGGTTGTACTGTAATTGAATGTGTTTTTGGATTGTTCTGCTGACGAAACTGTACAAATATCTTTCCAAGAAATTTCAGTAGAAAAAAAAGAAAAAGAAAAAAAAGACTCCAGACAACATAAACTCTGGAAAATTACAAGTGATCTGGGAGGTTTATACACTATTTGTACAGCAATGCCATTGAAAACACGACAAGTCTATCCATCACAGCCTCTGAATAAGGTCTATTCCTACTTGCAACAAACTCCTGTTGTTTCTTAATATAACCACTAGAGGACGCCACTGCACCATAAACTCAAACTGGAGCATAAACATCTACATATGGAACTTTTTATAAGAAAACTCAGATTCTTTTGAAATAAACACTATGTTCACAGTATTGTTTGAGTGAAAGCCTGCAATAAAAAGTTTTGTTTTATTTATTACATAAAGAATATTGTTTGGTAGTTCTTGACACGTAAAACACGCACATGCTTATTCTACATTTTAAAAAAATTTCTAATTCTTTTATAATTAGAATTTTTTTTTTTTTTTTACATTTTTCTTTTAAAAAAAAAAAGTAAATAAATTAATGTCACACCATCACAAGGCAATCTTAACTGCAAATAAGTATTTTTTTTAAAAAAAATCACGCACTTTATAAATATACATGATTTTTTTTTATACACTGTAAAAAAAAATTACATCCCCAAGTCAAAAATTTCAAGTGACCGATAACATCTACATTTTTCAATTAGTCTAACGTATTATTTCTCATTGAGCCAATGTTAACAGACTATTGCAACAAGAATTTCACTTGGGCCAATTGAAAAATTTAGATGTTATTGGTCACTTAAAATTTTTGATTTGGGAGGGTTAGACATTTTTTACAGTGTATAAATATACATTTTAACCAAAATTCTTTATGTTTGAATCTTGAAAAAAGTTATTTGTCACACTTTGGAGAACTTTCCCATACAATTGCATGTTTCGAGTAATACAATTATAGCCATCTATAGTAGTACAATAATAAAAGTGGTTCTGAAATTAGCTGATGATATCATGTGGTGTCTGTATAACACACACATTCGGCATGAATCAACACAGCTGGCAGTGTTTGCACAATGAGCACGACTCATCCGCCTCTCTGCAATGTCATGCTTAGGTTGACCAGTTATGTCACGTGTCGGGTTCTGCCATCTGATGCCACGTGTTGGATTGAACGCTGTGATGTCATTTTACTGCATCGCTGTCACTCACAATTAGACAAGGACGAATGTCTTGAGGGAAGGTATGAAATCCAGTGCATCCATACTGTAATGATCATAGACTATTTCATCTCAGAACCATCTCAGTATTAGTTTATTTTCTTACTTTTATGTAATAATTCAAATGAATGGGGACTGGAGTTTTCAAGTATCAAAAAGGATGGGAGAAAAAAAAACTATTAAAAAGTCCATACAACTCATATGCTAAACTTCAAGACTTATATGGTGAACAGAACAAAATTTAAAGTGCTTCTATTCTATTATTTTAAAGGTTCCCAATTTTGTTTCCTACAATATGTTTGCATGCATCCTTTCCGAGAGCCTATACTCTGCTCTGATTGGTCAGATGGTCCAGTCCGTTGTGATTGGTCTACCGCTTACAGCTATTACCATATCCTCATCCTTTGGAAGTTCAGTGTCTTCCTTTGGAAGAAAACAGCGTCTTCTCGACAACACAAACCAAACTCTTCCAGTCTCAGCTACAACTACAGTGTTTGAGGCTCAAAGTAGACATTGTTTGCTGGCAGCCAATGAAGACCAGGCTGGCATCATGCAAATTTATTTCAAACCTACGTGGGTTCGACCAGGAAGTAAGACTGAAATGACTCGTTTCAGGCAGTACAAAATCGGTTTTCTTTTGGGAAACAATAACTCCATTTATCTTGCACTTTGATCTTTGGTACTTTGCAGACCTCTTAAAGGGATACTCCACTTTTAAACTTAAAACTTGACTCTTCTGTAGTTACATCGTGTACTAAGACCGACGGAAAATGCAAAGTTGCGATTTTCTAGGCTGATATGGCTAGGAACTATACTCTCATTCCTGCGTAATAATCAAGAAACTTTGCTGCCGTACCATGAGTCCAGCAGGCGTAATGATATGACGCAGCGCCTGATAATAGTCCCCAGCTCGGTAACCAATGAGTCCAGCTGGGGACTATTATCAGGCTCTGTGTCATATCATTACGCCTGCTGCACTCATGGTATGGCAGCAAAGTTTCTTGATTATTACGAGATTTTTTTGAGAGAGATGCTAATGGTCCTGTCCGATTCAATGATCTATGCTAAGCTATGCTAAAAGTGGTACCGCCAGACCCGGAGATCGGCTGAATGGATTCGAAAACGGTAAAACTCGACTGTTTAACTCTGGGGGAGTTGTAAAATGAGCCTATTTCCAAAAAAAGTGGAGTATCCCTTTAAATTTACAAACAGCTATATTACACACAACATGAAAGGTAATATCTGAAAATGCATAATAGGGGCACTTTAAAGATAAAGTTCACTCAAAATGATGTCATCATTTACTCACCCTCAAGTTGTTTTAAACCTGTATGAGTTTCTTTCTTCTGTTGAACACAAAAGAAGATATTTTGAAGAATGTTGGTAACCAGACAGTTGACGGTAACCATTGACTTCCATGGTATTTTCTTCCTATGGAAGTCGGTGTTAACTGTTACCAACATTCTTCCAAATATCTTCTTTTGTGTTCAACAGAAGAAAGAAACTCATACAGGTTTGGAACAACTTTAGAGTGAGTAAATGATGACAGGATTTTCATTTCTGGCTGAACTATCCCTTTAAAGTCATCATTGACTGATCCCATTTTCAAATATTTTTCCACTGTGCAGCATTTTTTATTAACAAGAGGCATTACATAGTCACATGTTTAACAACATTAGCTGCCAGAATTAAAAATTCCATAAAAGTTTTCAGCGCTTTTTTGTTTTTAGTTTGTTCTAGAAGGTTTAGGCCTATGTATAATTTAATCCCATTTATAAAATGTAAAAATTGTGTTTTGCAAAGAGCCTTTTAGCAAAGAGTTCTTTTTATCTATATGGTATTTTATCAATAAAATAAAAATATATATTTTGTTATTTTAACATAATTAATTATTGTTATCCAAAACATCATTCTGAAAATAAAAAAGCACATCAAATACACACATTTAATACACTTCAGTTTTCAGCTAATATAGGTTTCTAGATCACATAATAATGAGTTAATACAATCATAAAACAAAAGCAAAATTGTTTCTGTTTTCCAGTCCACAAAATTCACAGGTATAGGCCATGAAATGCTCAGCTTAAATCGTGTGCAATATCAATTCTCAGAAAGCTGTTTTGATGTCATAACGCTAGTCTCCGCCCACTCCGCTGTCCCTTTTTCCCTCTTCCATTCTCTCTCTCTATCTCTGAGTAAGCAGTATCTCCTCTGGGCTTTCCATCCCAGTCAGAAGCACTTGTCATCAAACTGCTCCAAAATGTGTGACCCAATCCTAGCCTGAGAACCCATGCCCATGTGACACAATTCAGCCAATCAGGGCAGCCCGTGGTCCCTCACCTCCTGAAGGGAATGTACATTCAGGGTGCATGACTGTTTCTATTTTTACTTTCTTTGGCAGGAAATGGCGCAGACTACAACAACAGTTAAAATCATAACTTAACACACAATGCGCTCTGGGAGACCGAGGTGTTAGCTGCCCTGAATCAACGCCAGGAAAAATCCTTGGGATATATTAAATAACACCACCCTGCTGACATAGATGCTAATATTCACATGCTCCAACACATACAAATGTGACTGTTAGCTTTATAGAGTCAAACAGACTGAAAGCAAGTATACAATCGTGTATTAATGTTTTTTAGTGACTAGACACACATTGGAAAATCTCACGAGAACAAGTCCGCATTTCACCCCTGAAATCAAATTAATAACATAGGCTACATACATGTGTATATATATATATATATATATATATATATATATATACACGTGTGTGTAGGCTATGTGTGTATTTATAATATTATATTTGCATTATGTTTTATAATACAATATTTATTATTATTATTAATTATTGTTTACATCAACTTAAATGATATATATATATTAAAAACAGTATTCTCTAATTTATTAAGTATAAAATATATACTATTTAATATTTATTATTTTACTTAAATCATCATAAATTACCATGTAAAATAAATTATATATTTTTTAGTCATCAGAATGTTTTTTTTTAGTTTTTTTTTAATTTTTTTTTATTATACCTTAATGGCAACTGAGATGGAAGTGTGCTTAATTTATAAGAAATTTAATTAAAGTAGTAGACCTAAAGTAGTAGTCCCCCCACCCCCTTTTTTTAGGGTGAAATGTGACCAAGACCAAGACATTTTTTGCAAAGTTTTGTGAGATTCACAAACACAATCAGCCTATGTGAGATAGACTTGTTTTAATGCCAGATGCTCCTTGAGGGATAAGTCAGCTCCTTGGTGCTCACTCGATTACCCATAAGTCACTCTGAGTTGCTACAGCGACACAGCACTTAGCCTCAGCACCCAAGGGGGAGGGGTGGTCAGCTCTCAGTTCTCCACAGCTGTCAATCACTCAGATTACAGCCAATAGGTGGAAGCATCGGGTGCACCAGCCTGATCGGGCAGACACATTTACAAATGAGTTATTCTGTGCAAAGTTACATCAGGAGGAAAATACACAGAAATTAAGCAAAATAGATGCATGAAACAGAGACAGGCATAGGGAGAGAGTGAGAGAATCTAAAGGTGGTGATACACTGGGCAACTCTTTGAGCAATGTTGCTGTCAACGGGCAACCAGGAGAGACATGGGGCCCACGACCGATCTAAAGCATCCAGATAGAAATTTGTTGCTCATTCTCAATGGGAAAGTGCCCAGGCAACATCGCTCGGCAACATTGCTCAAAAAGTGACTCTAAAGGCTCTCCACATCTTTTCTCACTTCAACAAACACGCACACACACATACACGGTTTCCATGTTTTATGGGGACTTCCCATAGATGTGATGATTTGTATAATGTAAACTGTACAACCCCATCACAGAAAACTTTCTGCATTTTTACTTTTTCAAAACACTTTGTGATTTATAAGCTGTTTTTCTCATGGGGACAAAAACAAAAAAAGTCCCCATAAGGTCAAAATGTACTGGTAGTACTATCCTTGTGGGGACATTTGGTCCCCATAACATAGGGAATGCTAGGTACACACACTCACACACACACACACACGCTGGGTTTTCATGTTTTTAGGGGACATTTCATAGACATAGTGGTTTTTTTAATACTGTACAAACTGTATATCCTATCCTCTTCCCCTAAACCTACCCATCTCAGAAAACTTCCTGCATTTTTAGATTTTCAAAAAACATAACTTCGTATGATTTATAAGCTGTTTTCCTAATGGGGACCAAAAAATTTCCCCACAAGAACAAAGATTTTGGATATTGCCATCTTTGGACATTGTCACTGCAACGTCTGGTTTACCTGAATCCTGAAAAAAAAAAAAAAAAGGATCCCTGTTTCCACAAAAATATGAAGCAGCATAACTGTTTTCAACATAAATAATCAGAAATGTTTCTTGAGCAGCAAATCATCATATTAGAATGATTTCCGAAGGATCATGTGACACTGAAGACTGGAGTAATGATGCTGAAAATTCAGCTTTGCCTTCACAGGAATAAATGACAATTCATATTTTTGATCAAATAATGCAGCCTTGGTGAGCATAAGAGACCTTAAAAATATCTTGCCCCAAAACATTTGAGCAGTAGTGTAAGTCTGATCAATTAGAAAAGCAAAAGCACATCTCTCCTCAACAAACCAAACAATTTAAGTTACAATTTTAATATCGCTGACTGTCACAAAGTAAGTGTTAATAGTCTGAAGAGAAAACACAGTGATAGTGGTGAAGAACCCCATGACACGAGTGTGGCTCTCACTGCTGCCAACAGATCCCTCTGATGCTATATGAGCTTCACTTCAGTTACAGAGGCGGCAGAGACCAAATGCAGGAACAGAAAGAGGAGAAGAGAGACTCAGACACAGAGTGAGAGAAAGAGACAGAATGACAGAAACGTAAAGGCAGACAATGACAAATGTTAGACTGAGTGGCCTCATTATTTGAACAGTGTTAAATTAGTGTCATTAAAAGTATATATATACACACACACACACACACACAAACTTTTATGTTAGATGTGATTTGACAGCACCAAAAAATTCTGTTTCGTCCGATTACATTCTGTGATGGATATTTTAAAAATAGTTTGGAATAAAATGTTCTTTGTCTTGTTACGGCTAAATTCACAGCATTTTACAGTATGTGTCTTAAACAAATGGAATATTTTTTATTCTTTTTGCATATTTTGACAAATCTATAGCTTGATTGGAGACTAACCTTCAATACAACTTTGATTAAAACGGGGAATATGTCATATCATGTTGGAAAAGATGCCGGGTTTTTGTCGTAAATTGTTTTAAAATCATATAGATGATTTTCACACAATAAATAGATGTTTAAGATTATTTCACGCTCAATATCATATCATCATGGATAATTAGGATTTTTATATCTGGGTTTGAAAAAACAATACAATTTATACTTAGGCTAAAACACACTTATAATAACAAAAATAAACAATGAAGGCTTGCAAAAAAAAAATCTTCTGAGACAATTTTAATTTGGGCTTCATAAAACAAATAGAAAAAAAGAGAAATGAAATACGTTAGGTTTAAATAAAAATCAACCCTGGGACATGAAACTGTTTTTCTTTTGTAGCATTTCTGTGTTCTTCACTGTACAGTCATGTCATGTGACAGTGACAGTTGTGAACGGTGATTGGCTGAAATACACAATATTTAATTATTAAAGTTGGTTCAGGGAGAAACCATTATATCTGTCAGACAGGTAAGCAGACACCAGCAGTAAATCTATCCCAGTCTCACAGTGAGCCCAAGGCCTGCCTGACCCTGCCACCGGTCCCTTCAGAAAAACACATGGACTTTATAGAGCTTCATCATGGCCGTTATGATGCCCTTTTTTCACATTCATAAAAGCAACCGTTCCAAAGGTGAGCTAAAATCAAATTTCTTTCAGATTTTCTGCTCAGTTTATGGATTGTTAAGGCATCTAATAAAACATAGAAGACATTTATTTAATGAAATACACCTATAAAGAGTATTTTGTACATTAAGGTTTTTTGAATTTGTTGTATAGAGCAACAACATAGATCTATGTAGTAATATACCATTTTCTATCAACAATGAATAGTGAAAATTGCAATAGCATGTCAAATTTGAGATGAAGAATGTAATTGAACCTTCTGTTGTTTGCACGAGAGCGCAGAGAATACTCCAGACATGACTGGTAATGTGAGAGATGAGCAGAGCAGGTGGTGAACAGGTGTTGTCTTTTCTAAAGATGCCTGATCGAACTTTTCAAGAGTTGCATGAAAAGAAAGATTACGGGGTTATTCTTCAATCGAGGATGATCAGCAATAATTTGAAATAATGTATTCATGAACATGCCTAAATAAATGATCACTGCCTGCAGTGCTGAAGAATATGTATTATATTACTGCTATATTCTTGCCGTTTCTGTTAGCTATAGTCTCCAGAAATAGCTTCACCTCTGAAATGTTGAAAATAATATGCTGTATTTGTTCTCCCATGCACTGTATATAAAATGGGTTTCTTCTGATAACACATTTTTCTCTTTGAAAATGATTACTCAAGGGAAGTCCTACTCTCTGAGCTGTAATTGCTTGTTCTTGAAGGCCTTCAGTTCTGCTCTGTGAGCTTTACATTTTCTCGTCCTGATTAGGTCATTTCACTCCACACACATTGTCTCCAAATGCAACTATGATGATTTAGAATTCAACCTTTCAGCTGACCTTCCTTATTCAATCCGACACAGCTGCCATTTATGCAAACCTTGGCATATCATTTCACTGGCATGTGGGTCTGCAGTTTAAGGGTCCAATGAAATGAATTAGTGTATCAGGCTTATTGCCCTATTCCTGCTTATCTAATATATATATATATATATATATATATATATATATATATATATATATATATATATATATATATATATATATATATATAAGCCTATATATATATATATATATACCTGTTTGACTGTTATAATTTACCTATCATGTGATTTTATTAGCTATGTGTGTGTTTAGACCAAATTGCAAAACGAAAACCCTGGATGTAAAAGGAAAAAACAAACATTTCACTTTTGTTTACAACACACTGAAAATAATTTCAATAATACACCACAAGGATATATATTTCCCTCTATCGTGGTCCAGTATTGCCAAACAAACACTTTCCAGAATGTTGTTCGTTCTCACTGATTCAAGTAGATCATTGATGTCCGAATCGCGAATGAATCATTCTTTTGAACCAATTCTTGTTGAACATTCGGTCGAAACAATTCATAAGGAGCGATCTTTGCGTAGAATAGGCTAATTGATCATGTGTAAACAATTTTGTAAATAATATTAAGAATAATTTATATTAATGATTAGCATAACGATAACAACATTTTTATTGTTAAAACTTTTGTTAGTTAGCCTAACAATGTTAAAAATAAACACAACATGTGACGTTATCCCATATAATACATAGAATTGTAACCCAAATATAGGCTATTTGCTTATAATTCTGCTTACGTAGCCAACACAAACGATATCTCCTTAATAAAATAAACATTAATACAAAAATACAGAGCCTCAAACAATTTAGCATCTACTCACCTGTGCGAAGAGGAACTCTCCTTTATTATGGCACATTTATGGACCTGTCATTCAGTCATTAATTAATATTTCATTTGGCCTAATTTTGAAAGTGTCTCTTCACCTGTTTTTTCCCATCAACATCATCAAGCAGTTTGTTGACGCACTTCACGAGGTGCTCAGATGATTGGCTTGAATGGTTATCTTTGATTTTGATTGGCTATTGGATTACGACTGAAGATACAGGGAACATATATATATATATATATATATAATGAACTGATGAATCATTTTGTGAACGTTCATTTAAATTAATAAATTATTGATCGTAAAATAACCTATAGTAAATAGAATTAATCTATTTATTTTAACATAATATGAACAATAAGCTATATTAACAGCATTTTTATATCAATATTGTTGGAATACAAAATATCCCTTAATCTAAAAACATAGTGATAAACTGCATTTTACAACAAACAAAAATGAAAAGTAAAATCCCGCATTGGGAACAACTGAATGATGACTCAAGTGATCCTGTGAGATGATCCATTTGAGCGAACCGATTCTTTAAATGATTCAGAGTCCTCGTCACTAAAGTAAGCGCGGTTCGTGCGTGCACAGCCAGAGGGGGAGTTCAGCTCATTTCACCGTTCACCGACGCCGCGTGACGCTTCAACACGGGCAACGCGCGCCGAACGCGAGGAAGCTCTCGCGCTCTCTCACGCGCAAAATAACGAATGCACACTGATGAATTTGAATTTACCGTGTCAGATCGGACCTGAGCGTTTTAATCGATGTCGGAGTTTTATCTCTGGATATAAGCCGAATCATTATCATCAGCATCATCATCCTCAGCTGAAAGGAAAGACCTCATCAAAGGTACGATATTCACGCGGCGGCCTGGCATGTTTCTGGTTAAAAATGGATCTGTTTAACAAATGATGGAGTGCAATCATTTAGCATCCGTGTCAGACCTGAAAAGATGCTGATGATGCTGATGCAGTGGATTTTGCGCTCGTTTTGGTCCCGTTATACCTTTGATGCTGTCACTGCTTGTCATAATCAGTCGTTAAAAAAAAAAAAAAAGAACAGTCGGAGACTATAAAGACGCATCACAGCTGTTGTAATTGAGCATCATTGGTATCATTTAAAGAAATACACAGATTTGGTTGCCATATATATGGAATATTGCATTTTTTGGGGTAGAAACGCTACCGTTATTGCCTTAAAGTCACGAGCCTCTTTATCTATACGCATTATGCATGTGTATGTATGCATGAATGCATCATTGCCATGCGATGTTAGAATGACAATATCATTGTCCTTCATGGTAGTTTAAACATTAACGTCTAGGATCTATGGAAGCACAACAGGAAATGTTTAATTGTAAATGAAGGCATTTCTTTTCCAATGTGCATCATTGTCATGCATGGCGTTAGAATGACAAATATATATATATCTAATATATGAGCCAGTACAGGATACACTGCACTTAATGTCGTATATTATTAGTGTGAAGATTAACACTTATTGTATATGCAACGACAGCAGAGCATTGTCTTAAATTTGACATATTTGGATGCGATGTCTTAGGTTTACACGAAGACAAATGCTTAAAGGGAAATGTGTACAGGCGATATGACCTTTCCATGCATGTCTTCATTTCCTCTGCGGGGCCTAGTGGTTCAAGGACTCGGATGTATATGAGTGACATTTGTGTATCCCATAAGCCTGGATGTGTGTTTTCTTTGCTTGTATTTGAATGCAAATGATGATTTTCTTTGCTGTTGTTTGCGGATAATGTCTGTTTGTGTGCTGGGATGTTGGTAGTGTGATTCTCTGCCACAATGCATCTATTTGCAGACTGGTTTTCATTGGGTCACGCTACACGCATTGATTTTTCCACAGGCTGTAACTTTTTTTTTTGACATTATCCTAATAATACCTCTGTCATTCAAGAGTTAGGTTTTGCCTTTCTTTTTTGCTGCCCTGGTTTGTTTTAAGCCTTTAAGTGTATTTTTTTTTTTTTTTAAGTTATATGATATTTTTAGCTTACACTGGCACATTGTATATGGTCCTCGTAGTCTTGTTGCACTACCTCAGACTTTTCAATATTAGATGCTCCTGGTTTCATGGTTTTGATTTGATTTTGGATTTAAAGCAATAAAACATGACAATTATGTCAGTAATACAGTATTTGCATTTTGTGACAAGTTTGATGGCAAATGCCTAATGTCATGCATCATGACAAGGAAGTTCAGAGATGTAGAACGAAGGCTAAAGGGATTGTTCACCCAAAAAAGAAAATTCTGTCATTAATTCCTCACCCTAATGTCATTTCAAACCCATAAAACTTTCGTGCGTTCATCTTCGGAACACAAGTGAAGGTCTTTTTGAAGAAATCTGAGAGCTTTCTGTCCCTTCATTGACAGCTCCGCAACTACTACTTTGATGCTTCAAAAAGTTCATAAAGAGATTGTAACTAATCCATAATTGTGCGGTTTAGACCAAATTTTCTGAAGAGACACGATCGTTTATATAATGAACAGGTTTAATTCAGGCTTTTGTTCACATATAAACATTGATCAGTGAACATAAACAGAAGCTCAACCAAACTTGCTTGACGCACCAGAACAAACCTCATTGGTTCTTGCTGAAGCTCAAACGTGCTGCGTAACTCGAGAATGAACCTCATTAGTTCTTGCTCGTCAAGCGAACATGTTTGAGCTTCCGTTTGCCACAACTGATGTGTGAGTTTATGAATGTTTATATGTGAATAAAGGCCTAAATTCAATCTGTTCATCATATAAAGCGATCATGTCTCTTCAGAAAATTCGGTCTAAACCGCACAATTCATATGGATTAGTTTTCCGATCTCTTTATTATCTCTTTGAAGCGCCAAAGTGGTGGTTGCGTTGCTGTCAATGGAAAGTACAGAAAGCTCTCAGATTTCTTCAAGGGCAACTTTTATGGTGGTTTTCAACATGAAAGTGAGTAAATAATAACATAATTTTATATTTAGATAAGCTATTACTTTGAATATATTTGTAATGTTTAGTCCCACGTCTTTCACACGTTGGGCTGCTCGCGATCCTTGGTTGAGACACTGGCCTTTAGTCCCAAAGACATACTGTATGCATCTTTTAGTCTTACACCCACATAGTTGCATAATATAATGTAGCGGAGAAGGAAGTCACTGCACAGCCTCCCACTATATTCTCTGCGCTTTCTCGTGTTCTCTCTTTCAGACCACACGCATCCTCTTACTCTCCTCTCTATCTTTTACAGAGGCAAATTATGCCAGCAGTACCAGAGTCCCTCTCTCTGGTGACGTGCCAGCCTGTTGGTGAGACCCTCCGCTCCAGCGCCCACCCCTGTGCCCTCTCCCCTGGCAGGCCCATGCTGGTGGACGCCCTGCTCAGGTCTACGCCCGCACCATGAGCGCCAACGGCCCTGCTCCGCCTGCTGCGACTCCTGCCGCGCCCCCCGCAGCCTCCGTGCCTGTACCCTCGGTGGTACCGGTCGGCTCGCTGGCCCAGAAGAAGCGGCAGCAGTATGCCAAGAGCAAAAAACAGGGCAGTTCGGCCAACACACGGCCGCAGAGAGCTCTCTTCTGCCTCAACCTCAACAACCCCATCCGCCGGGCCTGTATCAGCCTCGTGGAATGGAAGTATCCTTTACCATCTGTAAAACATCGGTTTCTGTCAAGATCGACCAATATCAAAACTCTTTAGGTCTTCAAAATGTTCTCAGATCCAAGTTTAAAGAGATGTGTTTTCCCCAAATTGAAATTTTTTACTCTGTGTTGTTCAAAACCTGTATGACTTTCCTTTTTTCTTATTCCACACAATGGAAGTTCCAATGTTGTTTGGATCCCAACGTTCTTCAAAATAACTTTTGTGTTCTTCAGAAGAAAGAAATGCATGTAGGTTTTGAACAACATGATGGTAAGTAAATAATTCCAGATTTGTTATTTTTTAGGTCAGCTGTCCCTTTAATATTTAGAGACAACAATATGTAAGCCATTTATAGGTTGAGTTGCGATGAATAGTATACTGGCGTTGTGGTGCTATCAAACATCGCAGTTTGAACGTATCTAGCCAATAAAATGATATTAACTCGACCACTGGTGTGAGTTGGAGGCGGGACTATCTGTTCGCTGACCAATGGAGGACAAGGGGAGTGTTCTGGAAGGTTGTTTGAAAATTGCAATAGAGTGCTGCAATGATGACGTATATTTGTAGGCCAACCCAGAAGTTAGAATCACCCTGGTTCTCTCGACAAAAACCCAATAGGATTGACTTTTGGATTATTGCAGAAAATAAGCTCTGTGACCAACAAAAGTTTATGAAGTTTTATCATGATAATCTTCACCAATGAACATAACGTTTATGAACTCTGAAGCTTAAATACAATCTCCAGAAGTAAAAAACTAAACATAGACTATAAATGAACTACACCCTGATCACATGACTTGCATGACAGCATGATGAAGTTTGATTTACCTGAAAACCTCTGTAGCAACTTGTTAGCAACTGCCCATTTCAAGACAAGAGGTGCATTACTGATGTATTTTAAGTCATAGAATAAAACATGAAAACATATTGAGCTTGTATTAACCACAGACCTTATTTCAGGCATTTAATAAAAACCCATTTCAAAAAACCCATTCACTTCAAGCCGATGGAACCAGAAGCGCTAAAATGCTAACTCGTTTCCGGGTTTTGGCCAACAAAACGTCATAGCTGAAAGAAAAGTGGGCTCAAATATTTTGTTTGCGTTTCATGGAAAAAATGGCGGCATACAGAATGGAAATTTTTTTGCTGTATGTGTAGTGGATTGTTGTATATTCTATTTTAGCATTCGAACATGTGGTAAAAAAATGGTGGTCTGCTGCTGTTTGTTGTTTGTAAATACGCTTTGAAGGTTCAATTCCTCAGGAAAACTAGCATATGGTGTGGTTTGCTTGTGGCCTGTGCTGAAAATAGTTGAAGGCAGGATGAAGTAATTGAGCGAATCATCAAAAGAACAGGTAAACAAATGAAAGTAGTCCACCTTTGCGTCTAGCAGACATCTCAGCTTGTGATCTTCAGTAGAAGCTTGTCTGGTGGTCTTTATTAGAGAGAAACTGTGTTCCCTGCAGTGAGGAGCACCTTAATCTCAAGCGCAAGTCAGCGTGTATAACTGAGCTTTGAAAAGAACATCTGTTCCCCGGCCACACGGGGAAGATAAAGGTGCTATGGCTTCCAAGCTGCAGATCTCAAATGTATCTCCACAAGAGAGGATCTATATAGACCTTAATCAGGGTAGCACCATGTTTAATTTTTGATAGGAATGAAAACATGGCTGTGAGGGATAGAATAGCTGTTCAATTGATTGTACTGTTTAATAACAATCCACTGTCAGTTAGGTGTGTAACAATATAACGTGTCATAATATATCGCAATACAAAATGTATCGTGGATAGTGACAGTGTATTGTGTATAGTTCACCCAAAATGAAAATTACTGTGTGAGAAAAAAATTCAAGTTTACAGAGTTTTATTGTCAGTGCTACATTAAACTACTATATATAATGTTGAATATAATGTATAATCATGCAATGGGGGAATATTTGTGGGTCCTGATAATGCCAAATGTCTTATATTACCAGTAAAAAGTAGCCTAGATTATTTTAAATACATTTAGCCAGTGAAAGAGTGCAAGCATTTTCGTCTAGAATAATTCTGTATTTTTAGCTTCAGAATCATGAATATTTTTATTCTGGTGTCAACATTGTCCTGTGCATTGGGTTATCAGCACCAAGTCCAAGCCTATTCATTTCCATTCATTCAATGTTCTGTAATACCAAATTTAGCATTTTAATCAACAGTACATTTTTTTGTTAACCTTTTACCATATGTCTTGGAGTATCGCAATAATATCGTATCGTGAGTTCAGTATCGTGATATGTATTGAATCGTGACATGAGGGTATCATTACACCCCTGCTGTCAATAGACTTCATGAGAAAGTTTTGAAAGGTGTGAGTTAACACCTTTATACAGTGCGTGCCATTGTAAAAACTGTATGTCTATCCCTCACAGCATTGTTTTCATATGTGTTAAATTCAATTTTGGCGTCTAATCTAAGGTCTATAGGCCAGGATATCTCGTTTTTCTTTTTGTTGTTGTCATACAATATAATATACAGTGAAAAAAGCTATGCAGATGTGAACATTTGTGTATGAACATGCCAAAGCTAATGTTAGCTCAGCGCTACCAAATTCCCAGCTAACAGGGAATGTTCTCAGAACTTTAGCTAACGTTCTGGCAAGGTTCTCTTAAAGTTATGAACAAGCGTTCTTCCACTAATGTTAACAGAATGTTCTTTCAAAGTTCTCTTTCTTTACTCAAGGGAACAATGGGAAAGTCAAAGAGAACTTTCCCCTGAATGGCGCATAATCCAACATTTTAGTGTCCTAGCTCATGGCCTAATAAGAGTATTTAGCAGTGTAAAATTAGAACATTGCGTTGTACTGGATTTAAAAAAACGCATTAAGTGAGTACAAAAAGTAATGCGAGACGCAACCCTCAATCTAGCACAAAATGTTCCCTTGACACAAAATATGCTTTTTTTTGTGAAAGCAGAGTATAGATGTGTATTATGTTGAATGTTTAATGTAGACTGCAGCATTTTCAGGTCCTCTGACTCACACTTTTATTTACAATTTGTCTGTCTCACTAGCAGGAAAGCAGAGCGGCTGATTCAGTGCTGTTGTGATGGGCTTTTTGCTGTTAAAACACATGCAAGCTTCTCACTGCTATTTCCTTCTGACCCTCTTGACCAAACACAAGATGAGATTTAGCTGGGCTGGGCTTACTAATAAAGATGTACCGATGAACAGGGGCCGGTGTCAGAGATTGTTAAATATTTCGACATGTTTTTTTTTTTTTATAGCTTTTGTTTTCTGTGATGCTTTGAATATTATTCTCTTGACTTCTTATTAGTCTCGCGTAGCCAGACTTTCAGACTGATGGCAGAAGTTCTGGACTACATAGCAGCTTTCATTGGACAAGGACATGTAAAGCAACCAATCAGAGTTTGTTTTGTTCAGTGTCATGATTAGGGCCGTGAAAATGTGAAGTCAATGTCCCTACAATAACAGTGCGGCATGCAACTAATAAATAATTAATTCAAGAACCAAAAATACCTGTTTGCGAAACACCTTAGAAGACGATTGGAAACGTGTGTAGATTTTGTTCTGAGAATTTCAAATCATCAAAAATGTATTGTCACGACGGCTTTGTTTCTGGGCGGACTGTTAAAGAACGCCACACACAAATCCTTGTAAGCAATCCTCTAGAATTCAACCAATCAGATGAAGACTTTGAAACTCTTGAAGTGTTTCCCATTTTGTGTGCCTTATGCATCAGATGTTCAGCCAATTTTGACATCTAAGGCTGAGACTTACTTGTCTTGGAAACATAAGTTAGAATGGTTTGGAAAAATACAATTATTCCCCCGGTTTCTCAGACAAGTCTTACGCCTAGTCCCAGACTAAAATGCATGTTTGAGCTGTGTTAACTGAAAGCAACTTGCACTGACATATCTTAAAATATGAATCTGAAGATGCACACCAGTAATGTTTTTATTTATAAAATCTACTTAAATGCCCTAATTGAACTAAGGCCTGGTCCTTGTTTAATCTAAGCCATGTCTGTGAAACCAGTCCATTAGGTTATAATCAATGTTTTTTATATAATGGTTTTAAAAAAGATTATTCTATTTTTTACACACTTAAAAATATACTTTTTGTGGGGGAGCCAATGACAATGTCAGTGCATTTCTGACAGAAATCACATTTTTGAGCCTTGTTTAGTACATTTGAATCGAGCAAATTCAAGGGATGAGCTGAAATTTGACCTTTTCTCTAGTTTTCGATGTACAGAACTGTACTGTGTCTTGTTTGATTGATTCCAGTAGCAAATTTGACTTTTACCTTTACAAGAATGACTGAATGTGCATATTAACAGCCTCTAACTTCAAATATGTAATATTCTCTTTGTTCTACTCCTTAACTTTCACCTCAGGCCATTTGATATCTTTATTTTGATAGCGATCTTCGCCAACTGCATGGCCTTAGCTGTATACATCCCCTTTCCTGAGGATGATTCCAACTCAACCAACCACGACCTGGTGAGTAAACAACTTAAACCTTTTGACCTTTTAGCATGTTCCAGCTTGACCCCTGCCATGACCCCGCCCTCACATTAACTGGTGTGTACATCTAAAGATGGATCTTAGGTCAAAGAGCATCTTCTACGGGGCGTATATGACATTGCTTAATGGACATTAAGCTCTTTTATTGTGTGCAGGTGTCTTTATAGAGCACATAGTTCTTGTGGCTTAAAAATATATAGTATCTTCTTTTAAAATAATTGCAAATGAGGACGTCTTTGGCAAGGCAGGCCGGATTTCAGTTGTTTCATAATAATTTCTCCCTTCGACAACAGGCGAATGTCTTTCTCTCCTCAAACAGAGCCACGGCATTGTGATTATACGTGTATGTTCCTGGAAGGACATCGAGGAAAATCTGTCTCATTATAATCTCGATGATCTTTTCTGAGAACAGATGCACGCTCAGCTCAGACATTTTCTTTTCAAACTTGCTTCTCTTCCTGTCGACAAAGTGCTTCTCTTGTACAGTTTAAATTGATCTGATTTTAAACTCTTTAGATTTATATTTAGACAAGCGGAGCATTTGGATCGCAGATTTGGTGAGTTTGGAGGGGGCGGATGTTCTGCGCCGTGCGTTGGACCGAGAGGACGATTGTGAGTTGAGATAAGACAGCTGTTCGATCTTGTGGCGGAGTGGAGCTCAGCACGAGGGCTTCGTGATTTGTGAATAGCTCTCTTGGCTACTGGCATGGTTTAATTTAGGGATTTAAACTCAGACAGGAAAGAGAAACGGCAGGCAGAGATGTTGTATCCTGGGTTTTTTCCCGAAGCACTTTGGGGCTGCGTTTGATGAAGTGTTTCCCTTAACTGAGTTTGTATTGAAAGTTTCTTGAAATGTTCAAACTGTGAAGGGAATGTTTCTGATTAACTTTAATTTGCTTTTTCATTTGTAGTCTTACAAGGCGTCGCTGTCATGAGGCCGTGGGCCAGATTTACTAACAGCTTGTGCCAGCGCAAACCCTCTTTTGGTGTTAAAAACCATTGTCAGGATTTACTAAAAACATGCAGTGAAAAATGAGCGCTGAAAAGACGTGGACAGGGTTATTTTTGCGGCTCACCTTATTGCATATGCATTTGTAGGAGTTTCCCTTTCAGACACAAAATTGATGGGAGGAGAGAATTTAAAGGAATCATGCAAGGTGATTTACTGAGGTTTGCGCTTGTCAATATACTGGTATTTGCCATTATTTAGCTACCACCCAAAAAAAGCATGTCTTTAACCAAATGATCCGGCTGCGTCTGTGTTCTTCAATTTGCGTGTCTAATTTGCCCTGTTTAGTAAATCTGGCCCCTTGAATCTCCATATTTCATATATATATATATATATATATATATATTTTTTTTTTTTCTTCATAAATCATTACTATAATCATTATGTCTCTCTGTGGGTTTTGCAAATATTTAACCAATGGAAAGTATTAAAAAAGAGCTTGCGACTAATCCTCATAACTCCATTGGATCCTCAAACTGTTGGTCAAACCTCATAACTCCACACTGCCTCTATCATGAATGAAGTGCCGCGTGCAGTTTGGTCCGTCTCTGCTTGTTTGCAATGCAATGGTAAATAAAGAACTGTTTGTTTGAATATGTTCAGAATTTTCATATACTGTATGGCTAATATTTTGTATATTTGAGGAGCGGAGAAGAGTCTTAGTCTAGGATTTGTGGGCCAGTCACAGCCCATGCTGTCTTAAATAGCCATGCGTAGCACTTCATCTTTAATAACATGAGATTTTGGCCAAATGACAGAAAAAACTGAGCATCTGATGAAACCGTAATGCAATGCACTTTCTGTCTCAGATGCGGCCGTTCTAATGACGGACAAAACACTTGTCATACATTCACTGGTCAAAAAACTTTTGGTAAAATGTCAGTAATACATTGATACATGCAAGTGTCTGACCATATATAAAGCCACAATATAAACTTTTACAGTTACAATACAATATTTAATAATTTAAAGAATCATTTTTTTTCCATTTTCTGAAAAGTAGCGGTTTTGGACGTACGAGGTTTCCACCCGACGGCAATGAAATGTGACCATCTGCACCACCATTACGGTACAGTTCAGATTACTGTAAACCTCACACTGAGCAGGGCATTGTTCTTAAAGTGCACACAATACACGTCCAACAAACATCCTTATCGGTCGTTTTGTGGTGGTTGTGTTATCTCATCCGTCTGCGGCCCCATGTGTGTGTTAAACAGCGGTAGGTAATCGCGAGGCAAAATTTCATCAGAATCCCAGCAGGCATGATAACATACATCACCTGTTCTTTCACACGGATGAGCAGAGGTCATGCTGGGGAGCCTATAGCCTATAGTTAGCATATAAACTGCACCATGCACGATCAAGGTCTAAAGATGTGCTTTTATCTTTAATTTTTTGATGTTACTAGGTAAAGCATCACTGTTAGTATTACTCATCCTTAAGGTTAGTGATTTAAATAAACCCTTTACCATAAGTCATGCTGTTTTAAGTATTTTGATGATTTTCACCTTGCGGATGATAAAACTAATAATAAAAAAAAAAATCTAGAGACCCAGGGCCGGATTCACAAAACTTTCTTAAAGTCCCCCTGTGTTGAAAATCAAGTTTTTAATGTTGTTTAGATGTTTATGTGGTGTTTTTACTTTTTAATACACTTTAAGACAAATCATGTGCAAATGCATTAGTCAACACCATTGCTGAGTATTTTCTCCTTAAAACTGCATGCAGTGAACAAACTACCTTGTAACCAATCACGTCAATGTGCGGGCGGGCTTTAACATATCGTCATTATTACTCTGCTGCGAAGCAGGGGAGTCTCGAGAAGCCAGGTTATCCCTGTATATTTTTCTGTTGATATGAAAAATGGGTACATATAGCAATATAGCTTGTAAATATGATGTATATTACGATTTTATGATGAACTATATATGTTGTTCAAAGCGTTTAGATACTGATTGTTAGAAGGCAGCTCACTGACTCTGAGATGGCAAATGGGAACATGGTTTGTGTAACATTAGCAGCACATTATTAGCTTTTTGATAATGTAGTCAAGCCAAAGGCTAATCATATCAATTGCTGTTATGTGTCTGAAGTTGTAGAGAGCGATACATGAAATGCATTACCATTCTGATACATCGACTTGTGTATGAATTGACCAAGTGGATTTCTGAGCTGGTGTGAGTGAGTGGAGGCGGGGCTAATTTGCATATTCATTGATCTGCGTTTACTAAATGAGGCAAGGGTGTAGAGTTACATTCAAGCTATTTTAAGGCATGATTTTTTTTCACTGGAAAAAAAAACGTTTAAATATGTAATTGTGTTGATCAAAGATGAGTTTAAAGGGATAAAATGATACGGGGGACTTTAAGACAAAACTTGAGAAGAATTTGAATTCATCGTAAATTGTCGTAAATTACCTCTTAAAAGTTAGGATAACCTCCAACTTGTCTTAAATTAAAGTAATAAACAAACATTCTTCCAGTAACATTAATAGAATGTTTGTTCAAATAATTTTCACAAAACGTTAACATAAAAACATTAAAAAGTTAATTCAGTCATTGAATGTTTTTTTTTCCCCCGAAACATTTTAGTTGGATGTTTGTCTAACCCTTTTTTTTAGTTTTTTGGGATATTACTACTATTACTGGGGATGTGCACGAGTACACTGAAGTGAAACCAATGATCGATAATATAAACAATGATCAGCCATGATTATGCGTGACATGACTTTTTTGTTCAAGATAAAGAGAGAGAAAAAGAAAGAGTGATGGAGATGAGGAGAGAGCAGGTACTGACAAATAATTTACTGCCCACTGACATGGTTTTAAAGCTATTGCTATCCAATGTTTTTGACCTTCAAATGTCTTGAAATACACATGTAGATTAGAGAAATCAAAATGTTCTCCACTGAACCCCCCTAACCACCGCAAATTTGGGACCTTTGTGATTATAAAATCGTGCCCATGGCCCTAAATGGCTTGCAAAGGTTTTGAAGGCTAATGTCTAATAGAAAGCGAGGAATCGAAATAAATGGGTACAACCTAGCAGCACATTCCTGCTTCTCATAATACCATGCAAATGAATTCAGAGACTGTCTATTGCTGATTTTAGCACCACAGAGAACACCTCATACACCACAGGACTGCATGAGAACTGCTTTCAAAGAACACAGAGCACAGAAATAGCGTCAGTGGCACAGATCAAGCATTGTTACTGACTACAAGGCAGGTTGGTTGGTAATTCTCCTCTGAAAGTTTTTTTTCTCAGCTGAGCTTTAGTTTAAATTGTGGTTTTTAGATGCAGCTCAGGGGAGTTTCATTTAACACAGACTCCAATTAGAGGGTTGGACCGGTTTAGGATCAAGCGTCTCTTAGTCCATTCAAAATTTAAGTGTTTTTCAAAGCAAAACTTTATCACAGAGCTCACACAGACAACTCATTTCCTCATCTGAGCAAAATTTCCAGCTAATAGTTTTCCAGGGTGCTTTTAATCCTTATCTAGTGTGCATACATTATACGCAACACTATCATTCAAAAATCAGTGAGATTTTTTTTGTTTTAATTAATATTTGTATTCACCAAGGACGCATTAAATTGATCAAACATGGGAGTAAAGATATTTATGATGTTCCAAAATATTTCAATTTCAAGTAATTGCTGTTCTTTTGAACATTCTAATAAAGGAATCATGAAACAAATGTATTCCACTAAAACATTAAGCATCTGTTTTCAACATTGATAATATTAAGAAATGTTTCTTGAGCAGCAAATCAGCATATTAGAATGATTTCTGAAGGATTGTGTGACACTGAAGACTGGAGTAATGATGCTGAATAAATTACATTTACAATATATTCAAATAGAAAAAAAAAGTTATTTTAGGTTGTAGAAATATTTACAGTATTACTGTGATCAAATAAATGCAGCCTTAATGAGCAATTTAAAAAAAAAAAATCTTACTGACCACAAACTTTGGTCTGGTATGTATGCGTAGAATGAAGTAGAATAGTGCAGAAATACAGTATGTGAAATGGGATAGACCTCATGTGTTTTAGTGACCACCTGTTTAACGCTACACAGTTATGAATAATGTAAATGCTTCTCAGTGTATATTACAGCAGCCATGCATCTTTTCATTCGCCATTCTGCCACTACTGAACAACAATAACGTCTGTGCTGTGTTATGGGATGTTTCTATGCCTCTTTTTATGCATGAGTTCTCTGCTTATTAGGTGTCCTATTTCTAAGGGACTGCATTACCCAAAGGTCTCAGCTTTCATTTGGCCTTTCTAGGTGTTAAAGGGTTGAGTATTGAAGTATAGAAAGTGAAAACTCTCATAGGAGAGTTCCTGGTTCAAAACAAGTGGATTCATTTGGATTGTAAGGGTTGGTTTAAACCTTTTCTAACCCGTTCCATAGGACTTGTAAACACTTGTGAAACATGAAAAACTGGAACTTTCTGTGCATGTGTAATGGCGTAGAAATGGCATAATGGCATATGACGCACGGAACGAGCGGTTGTTGAATATGTAAGGGATAATCCACGCTAGCTGTGCATTAAACAATTTTAATGCATGATGCGGAGGCGAAGAACCGCCCGATGCAAAGTGCATTCAAATCGTTTAAGGCACAGCTAGCCGTGGATTGTGCCGCTTATACCACGGTCATTTGCCAGAATTTACAAGTTAAAGCTGTTTTTGATGTTTGCAGTGCAATATTTATCAGTTACAGCTCGTTAGATCTAGTATTCAAACACAGGGATGTAGTGCGAATTACAAGATTACATTTATTTGAATGAATGAATGAATTCTAGCATTTATTTGAATTATTTAGAGAGAGATGAGAGATGTGCATGTGAATTACCTGCGTCTTTGCAGCTTCTCTCTTTCTCTAGAATGAAGCTGTGATGTTACTTCAAAAACAGCGGTTACCTCATCGCTGAGAAATATAGTGTAGCGAAGTCACAAAGCTATTTCATTAATAAAAGTCACAAGGTAGCGTTGATGTTTCTGTGTGTGTGCAGCGTAATCTCCGATCTATGTTCAAGCATATACTATATTCACTAAGCTGCCAATCTCTAAAGCGCAAGCTCAATGAATTCTGCACTCTTGCAAAAACTCCCATTATGATAAAAAAAGCTGTCTTAATTGTTCAATTCATCTCTTATTTACATCGTGTTTACATTTAGTTGGTTATAATGAAAGAATTTGCGAGCTAGCGTTGAACAAAGCAAAATGCATTTAGTTTTGCATTTTCAGCGGTGTTAAGCGGATTCTGATTAACTTACTAAGCATAAAAACACATCCGGAATGACTGGCGTTAGCTTCAATTAGCCGAAGCAAGTCGATCACAGGGATGAAGGGTGTATGGCAGGGTGACGCAGTGTCTCATTTTCTTTTCAGGGAACTATGGTTACAGTTGTAACCTGAGACGTTTCCTTTTGAGGGAACTCGTGCTGCGTTGATGGCGCTTTGGGAACGATAATGCCCAAACGCTATGCTTACATGTGCCTGTCCATGTGAATACTGAGAGCACAACTAAGACATGAGCACCTGTGAACCCGGGGCAGTGCCCAGGTCCAGGTTGTAAAACCTTACGAATGTGAGTAGAGAGGACCAGTCTGTCGCATGCCACATCCTGTAGGGACACCTCCTTATATAATAAGGCTTTCTAAGCCGCCATACTCCTGTCCTGGCATAAGAGCACCACGGAGGAAAGGTGTCACCAACGGGTTACTCACCAGGGATACACCACCCAAAGGGACATGGTAGGCAGCTAAGGCCTCCATTTACACCTTCAGTGTGAAAGGGGATAACCCTGTGGAAAAACAAACCTGCAGTAACTCCAGCACTGTAGCAACTGGGCAGTTAACTGGTTCCCACTGTCGAGATCTGCACCATGAAGTGAAAACCGTGAAGGGGTCACGCCTCCCAATTGAGACAGAAGGTCCCCCCTGACTGGAATCTCAAGGGGAGTGCTGTCGAGGAGGGATGCCAGGTCTGAGAACCATAATCGGCTCGGCCAGTACGGCGCTAGTAGACTTATTCCGTCCCGACGGACCTTCTCCAGAACTTCTGGGAGCAGAGCAATTGGGGGAAAAGCGTACACATGTAGCTTCGGCCATGTCTGTACCATAACGTCCAGCACCAAGGGAGCTAGGTGAGGGAGAACCTAAGTGGGCAGTGCGTCGTATCTTGAGATGCAGACAGATCCACTTGGCCGAAAAACCTCCTATATACGCTTCACCGCCTCGGGGTGAAGTTTCCATTCCCCAGGCCTCAGCCCCTGCCTCGACAGGATGCTCCTAAGTACCCTGGAATGTATACTGCTCTCAGGTAGAGCTGTTTTCTTTGGAACCACAGGAGAATCTGCAATAGCGGGCACGGACACAGACCCCCTGATGCTTTATATAAGAGACCACTGATGTGTTGTCTGTGCGAACATGCACATGATGGCCTCTCAGGTCTGGGAGGAAATGCTTCAGCGCTGTAAAGACAGCCATCATTTCTATTTTGGGGTAAACTAACCCTTTAATTAGATAAAGTATTATTACTAGAATAAAGTACTAGAATTTTCAAATAATTGATTGCTTATTGGCCATAGATAAAAAATAATTGGTATTGGCCATAATTTCATTTCAAGATTAGTTGAAAGATTAGTTGAAATAGTTTCTGTGGTAATCGGCAGCATCTGTTGCATATACATATTGAACCCTGAACATTCTTTTAAGACTTTTCATTATTGATTACTAGTGCATCAAATTAAATGAATTATAATGCAAGCACCATATATTACAAGCAATTTGAATAACTGTTAAAAAAACCTGAAGATGACTTGCATTTACATTTTGCACTTTTTGAAAGATTAGAACTTACATAATTGCATATTACAACTTTGCGTTGTCTATGGACTACTTGCACAACTACTTCCGCGTTCTAGTTAGTACATATCGGGAGTTTCCGGTTAGAGCATTCAGCGCACCTCCATACATGAGAATGCAGATTATTAAGACAATGAATAATGGTCTCTGTATTAATTATCTTGAGCCTGCTGAAATGTTCCTATAAATATATTTTCTTTCCAACTGTGCATTCTGAATAATAAATAGGCTAAATATATTTATCCACTAATCTGCAGCAGTCCTATGAAAATGATATACCTGTATGCATATATGCTCGTCTTCTCATTAACATTTTTTTTTCTCTTTCTGACATTTCATATTGGGTTTACATTTTTAAATGAAATTGACTATTAAAAGGATTGCTTGTGTGCGCTGGTGTTTATTCCAGTCTTTTAAAATAGCTGAATGAATGAATGAATGAATGAATGCTCGTGAGGTGCCTGTAACAATGTTAAATAGGCTATTTAATCAATAACGTACACAGCGTAGAGGAGAATGACAGTCAACTACTTTGAATATTATAGCATTTTGGGCATCAACATGTAAATAGTGAAAAGATTGACATTGAAAAATGGCACAGAATGATTAAAATATTTAATATTTAACATAAATAAATAAATGTTCGTGGTTCGTACTGATGTTATTCATCTGTTCTCACGCGGTCACTAGTTTAGACGAATACTGACACACTATGGTGAAATAATGGCGTATTTTTAACAGCCGCTGCTTTCTCAGATCGGCTTGGGTTGGATTAAAACTTCATGTGCCGATAAGTTTGGAAAATTCTGATCTTTTCTAAAATTCATATTTCTAAATCTTATTGCGGACACTCATTTTCGGTGGCGTTTGTTCAACTCAGTGACCACAGTACATTGAAAGTAAACAACCGGAAATAAGTGAGACGTACTATTTCCAAACGGAAGTGCGTCACAAAGCTCAGTGCAAATGGTCCGTTCCGACCCATAAGAATTTTGCTTCAAATAGATCATGCGTCAGTTGACCAAAAAAGGAACATCTTGAGTCGAGTATTTGAGAAGCAGTCAACACATCCTGAAGCCCCAAGCTCTCTCTCCACTAATGACGTACAGTACCTGTCTGAGTCAAACATTACCCAGACAAGTATTCTCTACAATACTTGTCTTGCCGTTACCCTTCCTTACATACAATATGCCACTCAGAAATGTGGTTTGCAGCATGTGTGAGTAAGGAAAGCCATCATTTGGTACCTGGTGCGCAAGGCGACACACAGCCTCTTTAGACACTCACATTTCTTTTTCAGACACAAACATAGATGTGGGGTCTGGAATAAGGTTATTCCTGGCTGTTTCTTGCACTAGATTGAAGGCTCCAGGCAGCTCCTGCTGAACACTGCTGTGTACGAGCGTGCCCTTTTCATAGCCAATAATATTCATATTCTCCAACCTTTACCACACACACACACGCGCGCATGTCATGTTGTATATCACGGAGGAAACATTACATTCATTTTGGTTGTTAAATTAAGCTAATTATTATTACTACACCATCACGTTACCCCTTGCAGACAGTTTTCCATGTAAAATAACTCTTACAAAAATACAATACCATAGTACAGTGATTATAATGGGCTTCTGACATGATATTTCATGTCTGACATACAGCATTTGCCTGCAATGTGACAATTTTAACTGCAGTTTCCCAATTTGTTTATAATTAATTGTGCATGTGTTTATGATCTCAAATTTTTTTTTGACAGACTACATGGATAATTTGGACATTAATACATGAATTTGTCACATTTGAGTGAACTACAAAAAAGCTAGGTGATGTTATGACTTGTTACAGCACCTTATACGTTTGACTTTATAAATATGTACGGTGGTCTAAAACTTGTAGTAATTAATTATGCTTTTCAGTGTTTCTGAAACAAGTCTCTTCGGCTGAATTTATTTGATCCAAAAACACAGCAGTGATATTTTAAATTTATTCGAATGATTTCTGAAGGATCATGTGACACTGAAGACTGAGGTAATGATGGTGAAAATTCAGCTTTGCCGTCACAGGAATTACATTTTAAAATATTTTCAGTTTTTAAATGTTAATAATATTTAACAATATTACTGGTTTTACTATATATTCATTAAACAAATGCAGCCTTGTTGAACATAAGATACTTTTTTTCAAAAACATTTAAAAAGAATTCCAATCTTTTGACCACCAAAATTTTAACTTAAAATCATGTTTAATAATTTTTAAATATAGATTAATGTCATAATTTACTCCGAGGTACTCAGACAACAACAACAACAAAAAAACATTAGACCATGGTACCAATGTCTAAAATTATTATTATTTTATTTTTATTATTTAATTTTTTTATTCAGAGATATTATATGCCCCCTGTGGTGGATTTAATGGGACTTTTTTTCTTTTTCTGAGGGGGCATTTTTTTAACTATGTAAAACATGCACCATTTATGTCAAATACTTCAACTTAATCTAAATAAATGTTCCATCTGAATAATTAATATGATTAACTTGGCTTAGAATTTAATGTTATGTATACGATTTTGTTCATATAATAATGAAAGCATTGAGCTCTTTGTCTCACACAATTTGAATTTGCTGGCATTTTGATCACTTTTGGTGGTATTATCAAACTCCCCTTTTTTTGCTTTGCATGTCAAGAAAACTTGGTTGTACTATGGTACTTTTTTGATAGCAAATGTATGAATCTCTTTTCCTTTGAGGACCATGAGGTTGACCACAATTTAGATTTTTCAATTTATCCCTGCAAAAAAGGACAGCAAACACAACACACTCTGGCATACGTAAGCTTTACACCAGCGTTTTCACACAGTTGTCAGGTTTAACCTACATTAGAGTCACTGTGAGATTAAAATAGAGCAAAATGATTTGAGATGAAATCAGCCCCAAGCGAAAACTGCACCATAAGGGTGAACCAGAACCAGAACACGGTTTTGCTTTGAAAAACGCGAGACTCGGGCAGTGGAATGGGGAAAATCGCAAGGTCTCGAGACGTCTTTTAAAAGTTGAACTTATTTTTACTTGAGCGCCACGTTTTTAGAACGCCATGTCATGCGCGAGACGCTGCAAAAGACTCAAGATGTGAGCGCAACGGTCAAACACGTCCGCCTAGCGCGTGTTTGCATAGAAAAGAATAATGGAAAAGTAGTGCAGTGGAATGAAAAACACGTTCTGTGTGAACGACCCCTAAGAAGTATGAGGGAAAAGACTGACTGGGTACTTCGCTGAGAGAAAACAGAGAAAAAAGGCTTCCTCTTTGCAAATAGGTAGGAAAACTTCAACACCCATAATGCACTGGGCATGTTGCTGTCCAAGGCCACTCCCACCAGTGCTATGGATACGCTTACCAGAGTCGAATACCGCCTTGCTTTAGAATGAAATACTTCTTTGCAAACTTTTAGTCCTGATGGTGTCGACTTGTATTGTTCTCGGGTGCAAGAATTCAAAGAGTAAACATTTAGTGCGAGTTACTTTCGGTTTCCAGTGAAGGATCCAGCATGTTGTAGGTTGTAGGCAACGGCTAAAGGCTGCAAAAAATCATAAATGTAGAGAGAACGCGTAACGGAAAATCTGAAAAACCTGTGTTTGTAGTCAACATTTAAAACTGGATGACCACGAACATAGTATTTTAGGCCAAACAGAGGGGAAATCTGAAAGAAACTGCTATCTGTCAGTTCCGTATAATGCTGTTTAAAGAGAAGGCAAAGTACATAGCAATTTTCAGTGATAAGCCTAGCCTTACAATAATAATAACTGTTCCTTCAATAGCCCTTTGTTGATCTGACTGTCCTTGGGCAGGGATACAAAATGTGGAAGTATAATCTGTAGTTTCCACGAAAGCCCTTGAGCTGTCAGACACGTCCAGTGGACTTTAGCTGTCAAATAAACATGATTTTCTCGGTCCAGCCATGTAACACGGAGAACGAGTGAACATGGTTAATTTGCATATACTACCGATATTGTAACAATACAAAGCTGGATGAAAAATCAGTGAAGTTACACTTTAACCATAAACCTGTTTAGGAGGAGAAGCCGTAGACTTCTCTGAGGTAAGTCAGACGTGTGTGTGTGTGTGTGTGTGTGTGTGTGTGTGTGTGTGTGTGTGTGTGTGTGTGTTGTGTCTGGCTGTGTCTCTGGACCCCAGTGGTGATGAAGGCTGAAGTGTATGTTTAATCACTTAGCTAACCGCTTATTTTCACCAGATGCGCTGACTTCCCAGTGCTCTTTATCTTGGTGTGTGTGGGTTTGACGCTTTGGAAAGCCTCTGTCCGTTCATGTGTATATGCATGTGAAATATTGATGGGAATCTTTGATTTTGTGTGCCACACTGAGTATACGTTTTATATGCATTTCGATTAGTAGGATTCTGTGTAATGGAGTGTGTGAAAGGAGAGAGAGAGAGAGAGAGAGAGAGAGAGAGAGTCATATGGAGTTTGGTGTCTAGTTTGCTCTCAATGCATTTTATATATGCATTTTATATACATTTTTTAAATATATTTAATATTTTCACTTATTGTTTTTTCTTTTCTTTATGATAACATGCATTTAGTGAGGACTCCATGTAATGCAGTTTTCAATGGAAGCTTGTTTTCGCCCCTGAATAAAAAATAAAAGTTCTCACAATTCTGACTTTTTTTCTGAAATTGATGATTTAAACGCAATTGTGTGTTATAAAGTCAGAATTGCAAGATATAAACTCGGACAGCAGTAGGAAAATTAGGCTGCTGTCACGTTAAGAGCTAATGCACGGATCCAATATATTGATACACATATTTTTTCTCTCAACTGTTTACGTTCACTTAAGACATAACTGACTATGTTTCTGAGGATACTTGCCAAGATGGGCATTTTTACATAATTTTGTTTGAATATGTCAGTTCAAGCACAAGAAGACGTGAAAGTGAACAACAAAAAAAATTATTCGCACGCTGTATGAGATGCAGATTTCTGGAAGGAGATCCCTTTCGTGTCTTCTTGCATTTTCGTGAAAACTCATCTGTCTCGAGCGTTGTGCACGTTTGTTCGCGTTCATGTTCTCAGAAGCATTGTTAGAATTCATAAAAAATTTACTGGCCAACTGCTGATTTACAACTTTTCATACACTCGCCAACACCGATTTTTTTTTTTTTTTACTGTCATTTGGCGAGTGTTCATTTTAGGCCTTATGTGTAACTATAGATAGTGCTGCTGCTCTCTGTGTAAATGCATCTTTGGCATCAGCACTCTGTCCTGGCTGAGTTTTCCTCAGGTGATCTCGTGCTCAGGCATAAATAAGCGATCTTGCTCATAGGCATCGAGTCAAGTCAGATTTCAGAATCACACTTACTAAACACGCAGAGGCACTCGCAGGGGCTCACACGCACGTAATAGATGCAGATACACCCATACAATGAAAGCCAATTTTATTTTTGGTAGTTCCTGCAACTGCAAACAGGCTTTATTTGTAAAGGTGGCTGTAAATAAGTTGATTAGTGATCTAGAAAAAAGGATTCTGGATTATTATAAGGATTTCTGTCACATGTTGGACCGAAAGAATTGTCCATGTGTTGGACTTGCTTTATAGAAGAAGCGCCTATTATGACTAACTAGTGACTTTTTTCATTACAAAGACATCGCTAGATGCACTAGTAGTTCAATCCCTGCTTCCCTTCCGTTCCACTTTCATTGTATGGAAAAGAGCTGCTTCTGTTCAATGAATTAAAAAGAAAGTTGGGTGACTAAATAATAGGGGCAGTTACAGGAACTTAGTTATAGGAACTAGCGACCAGGGCGGTTCCCAAAAAACGTAATGTTCCCCTAGGGCCATTTTCCTAGTTGCATTCACACCACCAGTAGGAATTCGGAAGTGACGTAAACCGCCCTTGTTGTTGTGACTTTTATTTTGACAGCGTGTCAGGCGGGTGCTGGTGTTTTGCGTGTGTTTGGCCAATCAGCGTACACCTATGTCACTGGTAGTTCCTATTATGCTGGGTTAGACCCTATTTTGAAGTAGGAACTAATTGAGTTCCCCCAAAATGCATTCCTAAAACTAAAATCATTCCCAGTTCCTGCGGTGTGGACTAGTTCTAGGAACTATGACAAGGTCCCTCCAGTGTGAAAGCCCCTAATGACAGAATTTGTGAGTGAACTGTCCCTTCAATGCCCTAGCTCAAATGCTTCTGCTATAGTTCCCATCTGTTCAGTCAGGTACCACATTTTCAGGTGAAATTGCTTTGCTCCTGAGGTGAATGAAATCTGAATTGAATCTGAGATGGAGTTTTGAATGCAGTTGAATTGCATTATGATGATGTTTTGAGGGGGATCTTTGGTCTTATTAGTATTCAGTCATGTATTGCATCTGCCTGCGTTCTCCCGCTGCCGCCCCCACACACTGCCCCTCAGTGGTCAGGGGTGGAACAGCGCGCAGAAGAACACCTGATTCTGAGCTGCTCTGCGGAATGTGAAGGGATGCGCTTGGTTGCTGGGTTACTGAGCGAGAGGACGAGGTTCAGGATTGCATGGCTATAAGAGAGAGGAGGTGGAATAGATGCTGCATTCATCTGGCTGTCTTTATGCATTCAAAGTTGATCACTGCAAGGTCATTTGAAAAACCGTCATATTTCTATAACGCACTTGTATTCAGGATCTTTTCTATTTGTGTTTCTTTGGCTGGCTGTCTTTTTTTTCCGAAGAAAAGCACGTCCTGTTCCAGGACACAGTTGTTTGTCACTCTCTCTCTCTCTCACACACACACACACACACACACACACTGTACAGTAGGAGGTAGAGGGGGAACTCTATGATGTGGTCTGCGCTCCCTCCAGCTTTCCTGGTGTACACTGACTGATCTATATAGTTGAGAGAGAGAGAGAGAAGGAAAGATGGAAGTGGAGGATGTAGTGAGATGTCTTAACACATTTTTCATGTCACTCAGAAACACCAAGCTTCATCCATGTCGCAATCCTTCTACTACCATTTTTTACACATTAAATCATAGGCTGAAACCCCTCATTTAGAGAGAGTGATGAATTATATTTAAATAGTATACATTAAGAGAAAGTATAAATGTTAATATATTTATATATTTATTTATAAATGTGTGTGTGTGTATGTATGTATGTATGTATGTATATAACATCATGGTTTTAACATTTAGTTTATGCAATATATTTTGTAAGCTGCATTAAATGTTTTTTAAATGATTGATTTAAGGACAGTCGATGTATTGATGTTTTGTTGCTAGATGAATGTAGTTCATGTGGTGGTATATGCCGCATATTCTGTTACTTTGAACAGAGGACATTGTGATGTTTCCGGGATGATAAACGACATGATGTCACACTGACTCATGTCACGCCAGCTATTCGCCACATGCACAATGTGCCTGCTTGTGTGTGTGTGTGTGTTTACATGCTTCATTTCAAATCCATGAATATGATCAATGACATGCTGTTTTTACCAATTATAGAATAAATCAAAACAATACGTTGAACCAAATCGGAATCAAATTAGCCATTTCCTCGGATCGGCATTTAGAATTTGTTCATGACAATATTTCTCTCCTCCTCAAATTTGTCTGTGAATCAGGTTATTATTAATAATTCCATCAAGAAATTTTGGATTTGTTTGATTCATCCTCATACACTGATTCAGTTTTGATTTTACTGTAATATATAGAGTTGATTTGCATTATGGTTGTGGGCTGATCTCAGATTAGTCAACCCATACACAAAATAAATATATTTGAAAAATATTGTCAGTATATAATTTGGCCCAATAAATATATTTCACACTTAACATCATATATTTTTGTTATATTTCAGAATATATTTCAATGTATTTTTTTCTGTATGGGTCCCCAAAAGTGTCAAAATATATGTGGCATACATTCCAAATACATTCTGAAATATAACAAAAATATATGATGTTAAGTGTGAAATATATTTATTGGGCCAATTTCAAATTTGCATATATTCCAAAATATATACTGAAAATATATTTCAAATATATTTATTTTGTGTATGGGAATGTAACTCACAGTAGCTTTGAGTGTAAAGGAATTTGATCCTCCTAAAATGTTTAATTTATTCTTTCTCTCTTCTGTGGAACACAAAATAAGATTTTTTTTTTTTTATGTTCATGCTGCTCTTTTCCATGCAATATAGAGAACAAGTCATATGGAGCACTTTCATGGTGTGTTTGTGTCTTTCCTGGAGCTTGACAGCCCCTGGTCATCTGCTTCCATTATATGGAAAAGAGCAGCTTGAACATTTTTTAAAACATCCCCTTTTGCGTCCCCCGGATGAAAGAAACTCATGCGAGTTTGCAGTGACGTGAGGGTGTTCATTCTTGTGTTAAGTGTGTTGGACACATGAGTCACAAAAACACCTCAGAGTATTTACAACTCATCCTTTGAATTCATAATTACTGCATTTGATTAAAGGATTGAGCCAAATCAATGTATGGCTGAAGATAGAGTTGATATTTTATTTTGCTCTGATCAAATATGTATCAACACTAACCAAAACAATTAAAACAGACTTCATTTACATAAAAGGGATGTTGAGCTTTTGATGTTGAAGGTGAAATTTGCATGTGTGGAACAGTAGGGCATGTGTTTGTGACATGTTTTTGTTTTAGTAAACTAGCTAATGGTTTGTGTGTGTGTGTGTGTCTCACACAGTGTGTGTATGTTTGTGTGTGAGAGAGAGAGAGAGAGTATGTACAGTTAGTCTTTAGAGCATAAATAAGCAGATATGAGTCAGAGATATTTATGGATTGCCCCACAGGCCTCCGTTTTCCTCTCTCTCTTTCTCTCTATTCTCACACACTTTGCTGATGGATGAATAAAAGTAGAGGGGTAATGGATTGGGAATGCTGTATTACTTTGTCCTCAACCCCATATCGCTTAATGAAGCTCTCTAGCACCCATTTGTTTATTTGATATGTAAAATTGTGTTGTTTATTTGCATGATATGACAAGTTAAAGGCTGCTTTGTTAGAAAAACCCATCAATTTAAAGCGGCCGTATTTAAAATAGGATTTTAAAACAGGATTTCCTTGCTCTTTTAAGGTTTCCTAGCTATATTTCACCCTAGAATTGGAAGCAAAAAATAATCATTCTCATCATGAAAATAAAGCATTTTTTTTAGTACCATTCTGACATTTTTCAATCAAACACCCAAATGCATTTATCATCAAATGTTTATTAGTATGATGCATTTGAAAACTTTTTAAATAAATGTTATGTATAGGCAATGGTGTAAAATACACGATATTGTGAAAAAATTCAATTGCGATTATTTAATTTTTCTGCGATATATATTGTGAAATGAAAACAATTTCACCAGATGATTTGATTAGCTCTATTTGTGAAGAATTAACCATTCTAGGATGATTGGGGTGATTTTGTAGGAGAGTGCATTTATTAAATATTATTAAAATAATAAAACGAATTACAAGCATAGATAAATACAACAGAACAAAGATGAAATAAGCAGTGCTTTGTTTTTCAGGTAAATCTAACTATATTCAGGTACAGTCAGACAATGAATAAACAAATGTAAAATAACACACATCATAGTCTTCACTGTATAAATTAAATATAATTAATACAATTTATCTTTGTTAAAGCTACAAAATGGATTTTCTCTTTCTCTTTTGTTGTTTGATTAACTTTGGTGACACAAACAGCTGTGTATATTAGATATATTAGGCTGCTGTCCCTTTAAGACGAATGCACGGGCCCAATATAATCATGATATTTAGAGGAATGCTCTTTTTTTTCTTTTTTTCGTATAAATTAAAACATTTTCATTGTTTATCATAATAGACTTTTTTTTTAGGTGGATAAATGTGTGCTATACACATATACTGTATGTGTACTACAAAGTTAATGCATTAGATCTTTGGCAAGTGCATTTGTTTGTTTCATGTGCTTTTCTGTGTCATCTGTTTCAGATTGCCTCTTTGACATCCTGTAAATATCTGATATTCAGTGCAGTGACTTCCCTCCGCTGCTGTCACTCATATCGCTCTCTCCGTCTCTGTAGCAGCAGGATCAGTGAGCCCGGGTTACTCTCTTCCCGCAGTAACAAAGGGCTCTTTTTCTGTTACACAGGGCTAAGTGCTTCATTCAGTCGTCTGTAAAATGTTGGCAAAACGAGGCCCACAGCGTATAAAAGCTTCCCAAATGTCCTTACACTTAAACGCACACGCACGCACGCACACCAACTAACCTCTTTCATTGTGCAACCTTTGCACAGCTGTCACACACACATAAAGGAGAAAGCTTGAGTCTCTGTGTGTTTGTATAAAGAGATGGTATTTGACAAGTTAAATGGCTGTGTCTAACACCATCAATGCACAGAAAACAACCCAGTAGCCACTGCCATGACTGAGCTGCATGCTGCAATGCTTTAAAAACAAAAGCCAAATCACTTCTTTTCCCCCATGACACGTATTCAAGGATCATTTCAGATGCCATGGATCGGTTTACGCTAGTACAGTTTCTCCAAAACACCGACTTAATTAAAGATGTCACGAAATGCATTTTCAGATCTTTATCTTATGTTTCTGGAGGTTATTAATTTCTCTCTCCCTCTTTTTTCTCCCACAGGAAACAGTTGAATATGCCTTCCTTATCATTTTCACGATCGAAACCTTCCTAAAGATCATAGCGTACGGCTTGGTGATGCATCAGAACGCGTATGTCCGAAACGGATGGAACATGCTGGATTTCGTCATTGTTGTCATAGGGTACGTTTATTTGCCTATGTTTTAACATCTTAAGTTAACTCAAAGTTGTCAAAAGCCTTCTTTTTTTTTATCTCATCTCTATTACAGACAGCACATAACACCTTTTTCTGTCCCTTTAAATTTTTCTCCCCAATATTATATTGTTACATTTTGCATTTATATTTCCAAAGCATTTTCTGGTTGGTATAAACAAGTTATATAGTCTTATTATTATTATTATTATTATTATTAATAAATAATTTGTAACATTATAAAATAAAATATTGATCTATTTAAATAATAAAGGAACATACAAGCATGCAAACATTTGGGGGTTTTAAGATTTAAAAAAAAAAAATTGTTCAGCAAGGATTAGGCTGTCAATATTAACATGTAAATGCATGCGATAATTTTATTTGTAGCTTTAATAAAATTAATAAAACAAATATTGCAGGGAAGACTGAAGTGTTTGATAACTTTATAACTTTATTTGATAATTTTATTCAATATCTACACATTTCCTACCTGTTAGATCAAATAATTAAAATATACTGTTTTTATGTTGTTTCTACATTAATTCAGAGATTAAATGTGAAATTATTACAATTAAAAAATATATTAAAAGCTTTAATGTTAGGTGCAATTTTATCGTGATTAATTACAGAAATGTGCTATTAATTAGTAAAAAAATTGTAATCGATTGACAGCACTAGCAAGGACACATTAAATTGATCAAAATCGAGAAAGACCAGACCAAATATGCCAGTGTCTTACTCGTTTTCTTTATCTTTCTGTTTTGGTCTTTCTTCCCAACATCCTCTGGAATGTCACTTTCACTAATTTTCCTCCTTTGAGGCCCTTCACCTTCTCCTCAACTCCCAAAACACACACACACACCTACACACACTCCTCATGCAGCTAAATGACCCAGAAAAGACCCGTAAAATAAACCAGTGACGTGAGCTGCTGTCTCTCTCTATTCATTATAGTCATTGTACAAGCCTCTTTGGAGCATTTCTTGATTTTTAGATTAGAGTTCAGCGTGTATTACTCGCTCTTTATTTTCAGGTGAAATATATATTTATATATATAAAAAAAACACTTCCTGGCCAGTCTTTTTTGAAGATGTAGAAGAGGAAGAATCCTTGAGTCCACCTCTTCCGGCTGGTTTTTATTTAAGTGTTCATGTCACTTTCTACTGTACAGTATCAGCCTAAAAAAAGGTGCAGAAGCCTAAAGATAAAAGGAGGAACGCCTCTCCTCTTGTGTCCGTGCCGCAGGCCTGTGTCATACCGCATTCAGAAGCAGTGTAAGCAAAAGCAGCGTAACTGCACCATCAGGCTCACGTTGTGCTTTCACACTCACAACTGCCTCTCCATACAGAAAATAAAGCGTTTCTGGGTTTCTACAGCCAGCATTTGCTTTAATAATGTCTATAAATTGTACAATGGTTATCGTGAGTGTTCCATTTGAGCATTATTACAAACTTGATATTCATGAAATGGAATTAGCATGAAGAGTGAGATCACATATACTGTACATCCAAATGATAATTAGAGGAATTTTCCGAGTTCATTATGTTACACGCTTGATCGGCGGCATCTATGGCTTAACGTTGATTACTACAAAAAGATATTCTTCTAGAATCATCCTTCATTTTATTAAAAAAAAGCTAAAATTAAGGAGGATTAACATTTAAGGAAGAAATGTTAAGTTTATGATTTTATATAAAAAAACTTAAATGAATTGTTCTGTTAAAACTCACTTATTATTTGAGCAAAAAATCTCATTAATTTTATGATCGTTTTAAGATTTGATTTACAAAGTTGTAAAATTGGATCTAACTTTACACAGAATAAGTGTTTTTAACACTTAAATCATGTTAACAAGCAAATCATGTGTGTGTTGTGGCTATACTTTTAAAACATTTAGCATTACGGATTGACCCGATTCACTTCCATGTGTCTCACTTTAGTTTTATTTGTCGTTGTTGTTGTTTTTAACTTTTAATCAGCAAGGATGCATGAAATTGATCAAAAGAGACAGTTTGGAAAAGTATGGAATTTGATTTGAGTAATTTCCAGGTGGAAAAATATTTCTGTTTCTAGACTATTGTGTTTAGTTTTCTAAAATATAAAAATTAAGAATAGAAAAAAAAAACGAAAAAATGTAAAATTCATGTAGAGTGTTTAGTGATCCGTTAGTGATTGTATACCAAATATAATGCTGTATCAACCATTTATTTTAAATATGGTCTGAAAAATCTACAGAGGGGTTTTGGAAATTTGAGTCTGGAAAAGTATGTAGTTTCAAAATGGAAAATGTGGAACCCTGCAAAACATGTATAATTCATCAAAGAATCCTGACAAAACTGTTTTCAACATTGATGATAATAATAAATGAGCAGAAGAGACTTCTTTCAAAAACATCGAAAAAGCGTACTGACCCCAAACTTTTGATAAGTAATGTACATTTCTGTGGTAATCAACAAATTGATCTTAACTCTTATTGAACTGAGGATTTTCCTTTAAATTTAAACCAGATTGGGGTGGTTTATAGATACATTGTAGCTATAAACTGCTCAAATCATCCAGATTCAGTCAATCATTTTATGAAATGGAAAGTGTTTGTGTGTGAAATGAAAAAGTAAAAGCACACGGCTTACGTGTGCGCTATGAAACTGCTTTAACGGTTCTGTCCACTTGTTTTGTCATTCTATATCTGTATCTCTCACCGCCGATGTCTTGTTCGCTTCTCTGTAGATCATTTCAAACTGTGTACACTCTCCTCTTCTTCCTCATCAGCATCTCTATCTGACTCTCCCTCACTCACACACACACACACACACAGTCCACTGGGCAGCTAGGTCACATTTCGATCAGTTCGCCTCATGCAGAAAGAGCTGTCTCCCTCTCTCTCTTCACCTACCCGTCTCTCTGTTCACGAGGCTGTCGCTCTTCATCTTCAGCTCCCGAGCAGCAGCCCCAAATTAGCCACGAATACTCACAGATAGGTAGTCACTCTTTAAAGTCACCATGAAATCAAAAGTCTTGTTTTTGTATGGAATATTGCAGTATTTATTTGAAATTGTTTATCCGTGCTCATCGTTATTTTTCCGTATATTTTTATCCATGCGCCCTCGCAATCTTTAATCAAAATAATGTCCCCTCCCTCTTATAGAAACATCTCTTTTCTTCTCTGATGACATGTTCACTGGCGCGAGGGCGGGGCAACCTGTCACTCACATGAGATCCACCAATAGCAAACCACAACTATCCAATCAATTCCCCTGACAAAATCAATTCACGCCCTAATTTTGTCTCGTTTCACTCGGATAAACGGCAAAATAGGGAGGAAAGCACTATCACAACGTCTGTTTCATGCTGACTTTAAAAGATGAATAGCTGGCATTAATAAGGCTTTATGATTTAGATGCATTCAAAATCAGCTTATTTTATACTTTGAATATTTTTTTTTGTTGTTATATTATCCGCTGTTGTTGACATCCTGTCATACATCACTTTTCAGATGTGCACCATGGTCATTTCAGGTTACCACATGCTGCTTTTTCCTTGTGTACGGCGGATGATGCTGTCTGATGTTGTTCAGATTGAATGTCTTGCTGTTTATGTTTTGGCACATTCATGAAAGGTCATGCTGTCATGTGATGCTGAAAGTGTTTTTTCTCTTTTATAATCCAAATATGTTTTGATATTTCAGCTATTATCTTGCTACTTTAGATCAATAAATAAAGCAAAACTTATTATTTTCAAAGAATGTAATTCTTTTATATATTAATTTATTATAACTAGACTTTTTTATATAGGAATTTCTTATATTTTAATAGAGCGCACAGCATTTTCTAGAATAAGTTCTAAGTTGAATGTTGTAAAATAAAAAGATAATATATCTCAAAATAATGGCAAGATTTGCTACATAGAAAAAAATAAATACTGGACTGCACTGGTTTTGTTTAACTAAAACAATTCAAAACGTTTTAGATTATTGTAATAAAGCTGAAATAGAATAAAATATAAATATTAGATGAAAAACATAAACTTCCCTTAAATGACAAGAAATATTGCCTTGACATTGAACTAAAATATAATAATGAAAACTAAATTTTCAGTTGAAATTCTAAAATTACTAAAAATAAAACTTAAATTAAATAGATTGAATTGAAAATGAAACATTTAAAAACACCAAAAGCTAATCCAAAAACTGGATATATGAAAATTAATAAATACCATAATAATATATAAATAGTAAAGTAACAATGGTGCGCTCCACTGGTGCTTTCACATGACTCTTTTGAACAGGATCTTCTAATGAATCTTTAAACGAAGGAGTTCTTGCTTTGAATCAGTCTAAATCCGTCATAGCGCTCACTGAACTACAAGTTCATATGACATGGTGTAGTTTTATTTTTTTTATTTTTTAATGATTTTGAGACATTGAGTTATTTTTCAGATTGATCACTGACCATCATTGTTCTTAAGAGTGTTAATTTTTTTTACCATTCATTTTTTTGTGTGTAGATTGTTTAGTGTTGTCTTGGAACTTTTGACCAAAGATGGGGAGAAGGAGATTGTTGGAACCCAACCGCCCGTGCACGGCCACGGAGGAAAACCAGGAGGTTTCGACGTCAAAGCCCTCAGAGCCTTTCGAGTGCTGCGACCGCTTCGCCTGGTCTCAGGAGTGCCCAGTGAGTGAAAAAAACATCCGGCATTAGCGGTTACTAATAGCAAAAATAACAGTGGTTATGGTCTTTCAATATAGTGAGTATACAATATAAATCACTAATATTGTGATATCAGTGTTATTTTAGTATCATTGATATACTATTATAGTTTAATATTTTAAGTTGTATATTTTATGTTTTCACCTTTAGTTAAAGTTTTAGTATTTAAATTTATTTATTTTTTTAATGTCTATATAGTTGTATTTATTACTTTTAGTTTTAGTTATTTTAGTATCTCAAGTTAAACTTAAGGTGTGTTCACACTTATAGTTCGGTTCACTTGTTTCTTTTGGTCCGGACCCAAAAAAAAAACACATTTTGTCCTGGCCTAGTCCTCTTAGCGTTCACAGTGGCATTTTAACACTGAACCTAAAGATACCGAACCTAAAGGCATAGGGATATGTTCACAACCTGATTGGTCGGCTTTTATTACGTATATTTTGCGACGGAACTTACAGAACATCCAAAATGATGCTGTGTGTTGGGATAAATGTGCTTATTGTATGTGTGTAGTGTAGTATATGATGGTGTTTTGACCAGCTGAGATCTTGTGAAGAGCTTATAAAATGTGTAAAGTCAAAACAGTGACAGAAATCTCTCAGGCACACGCACACAAATGAAGATCTGCTGCGAGGTGGATCAGATGTATGTACCGAACTGTGCAACATCACGACTATGACGAGAAAAAACACGTATGCTTGAGCAGTCTGGCCTTTTTATGGTATCTTGTGACATCACGTCCCGTTTTTGGTTCGTTTACATGTCTCTGGTCCGTGTTGTGTTCATATTTCATTAGAACCGCACCAGAGTTCGTTTGGAAGCGGACAGAGACCCATCTTTTCAGCGTCTCGGCCCGCTTGTTTGGTGGCACCAGGGTTCAGATGTCAGAGTTCACACTTATTCAAAATGAACCACACTAATATAGCAATCGCACAGGGTTTGTTTTAATCAAACCAAACATACCAAGTGTGAACACACCCTAAAAGAAAATTAGAAATATTGCCTTGGCAACTTGCAGAAATAAAATATTTCAGTTTTTTATTGTTTTGTTTCAAGTAATATATATTTTAAAAAAAAATGGTTTTAGCTTTAGATAATGATAATAACCCTAAGTGATATAGATATGTATTTTATGTTAGATCTTTAATTAGTGTGCTGACAACATGTTTAGCAAGGTAAAAACCCTTTCGGAGGAATTTTTTTTAAATGCCCCCTTTAAATCTGATCAAGCTAATTATATATTCAAGGGTTAAGACGTTCAGGCAGTGCACTGACTTGTCATTTTCGAAAATATGTCGTTTTGCACCACACTAATCATGAGGCAGTTTGACAGCTTCCCCTTCCGAGCGCCCGGAGCTCCAGACCCCCGCAGAGGGGTGGATGTTGGGTGAGAGATGGCGCATGATGTGGCCATATGGCGGGAAAAGCGCAGCATTCCTTGCTGCATCCCCTCAGGATCGTTCTCTGAGAACAAGCTGTCAAACTCAATGCCCTAAAGACACTAGTGTGTGTCTGTGTGTATGCAATAGCAACTAGATGTGAAAGTTTGGACTTAAATGCACCCGAACGCTGTGGATCTGCATTTTTACGTGCGTTTGCATATCCTCAGGTTTACAGGTGGTGCTGAACTCCATCATTAAAGCCATGGTTCCTCTCCTCCACATCGCCCTGCTGGTTCTGTTCGTCATCATCATCTACGCCATCATCGGTTTGGAGCTTTTCATTGGGAAAATGCACGCTACCTGTTATTATCAAGGAACAGGTTTGTTAAACCTCTGTGCCTTACATTAATATTGATAGACTAGCGTTCAAAAGTTTGGAGTCGGTAAGATTCGTCTCTTCTGCTCACCTAGACTTCTTAAAGGGATAGTTCATCCAAAAATGAAAATTAGCCCATGATTTACTCACCCTCAAGTCGTCCTAGGTGTATATGACATTCTTCTTTCAGACGAATACAATCGGGAGTTATATTAAAAAAATATCCTGGCTCTTCCCAGCTTTATAATGGCAGTGAATGGCTGTTTCTGTTTTGAAGTCCATAAAAGTGCATCTATCCATCATAAAAGTGCATCTATCCATCATAAAAGTGCATCTATCCATCATAAAAGTGCATCTGTCCATCATAAAAGTGCATCTGTCCATCATAAAAGTGCATCTGTCCATCATAAAAGTGTATCTGTCCATCATAAAAGTCCTTCTTCATAAAATTCGCTTCTGAAGCGAAGCAATGAGTTTGTGTAAGAAAAATATTCATATTTAAACTTTATGGATAGATGCACTTTTATGATGGACAGATACACTTTTATGATGGATAGATGCCCTTTTATGATGGATAGATGCCCTTTTATGATGGACAGATGCACTTTTATGATGGATAGATGCACTTTTATGATGGACAGATGCACTTTTATGATGGATAGATGCACTTTTATGGACTTCAAAACAGATACGGCCATTCACTGCCATTATAAACCTTGGAAGAGCCAGGATATTTTTTAATATAACTCTGATTGTATTCGTCTGAAAGAAGAATGTCATATTCACCTAGGATGACTTGAGGGTGAGTAAATCATGGGCTAATTTTTATTTTTGGGTGAACTATCCCTTTAATGTGTCTATCCCTTTAACTATTTCTGACATAGTTTCCATATTTTCCGATTTAATTCCAGTAATGTAGGATTGTTACATAGATTACGTGAGACGATTATATCGATTAATATTTTCAACAAATTCAGATTCATAGGAATTGTTTCTTGCAAGGATTTATAGCTATTATGCTTGTTAATATTTGATCATCTCCTCTCTGTGCAGACATGATAGAGGACGAACCTGCACCGTGTGCTGTTAACCGTCACGGCCGCACATGCGCCATTAATGGCACCGTGTGTAAGGAGGGCTGGCACGGCCCCAACGGAGGCATCACAAACTTCGACAACTTCATGTTTGCCATGCTCACTGTGTTTCAGTGCATCACCATGGAGGGCTGGACGGATGTACTCTACTGGGTTAGTATAAGCATGAGACTTCACACACGTCGTCTTGTTGGCGTATAATGAATGCTAGTCAGTAATTATATTTGTGTGGAGAGGATGAAGTGCTCATACAGTCATTACTGTTTTGAGGAGAGTGTGAGATGCTCAAACTAGCAGCCCACACACTGAAGCAGGAACTCAAGAGTCTGTGACTGACCAGTGTTCTCTGATGAGATCCACCCACCTTTCACATCATCCTCTGGAATATGTTTCCTCCATTTCATCACAGCACATGGTTCATTTACAGCTGCATAAACTCCAGATAGATTTCCAGCCTAGATTTCCTGTGAATCACCCCCCAAAAAAATTCTTAGTAGCAGTTTTTAAACCTCTTTATGGATTTTTAAAAAGCCAAATTTACCCGTGGACCCCCATACACTGAGGAAGTGTCTTCGCAATATTCAGATTAGTGTTTAATCGCTATGGGTTTTTCCTGAGCTAAATCCCTGCTTTTTTGTTGCTGCTTATTTGACATGTTCAATAATTGAACATGTAAATAATGTGTAATGCAGCATGCACGTTAATGCAGTTTGCCTCCTGAAAAAATTGATAAATAAACATATATATATATATATATATATATATATATATATATATATATATATATATATCTCAGCATTTTACCTAGACTAGAATAGATAAGATCCATCCATCCATCCATCCATCCATCCATCCATCCATCCATCCATCCATCCATCCATCCATCCATCCATCCATCCATCCATCCATCCATCCATCCATCCATCCATCCATCCATCCATCCATCCATCCATCCATCCATCCATCCATCCATCCATCCATCCATCCATCCATCCATCCATCCATAAATAAGATGTGTATGTTAATTAATTTATTCAGACTAGGCTAGAGGGGAAAAAGTATTTATTTATTATAATTTAAGTATTTATAAGTATTTATTGCAACTTTATAGACAGTGTGTAGGATTTCTCCTTTATCTTTCCTTTATATTGACTTCATCCTACACTCAAATTTCTCATTAGAAGTTAAACTTGTGAAAGTCTTCTGGTATTTCTTCAAAATATCAACATGTTAAAATTGAAATCCAGATTGATTTTGAGCAGAACATCTTCTCTAGACCTGTTTTTAACCTTCCTCTCACAGTTTCTGTTTCATACTTTCATTCTTTCATTTTCTCTTTCCCTCTTCTTCCTGCTTCTCCTCCTCTCTTCTCTCAGATGAATGATGCTATGGGGTTGGAGCTGCCCTGGGTGTACTTTGTGAGCTTGGTCATCTTCGGCTCTTTCTTCGTCTTGAACCTGGTTCTGGGTGTGTTGAGCGGGTGAGCAGCTCCTCTTTTCTCTCCCCTGATATCCATTTCTTTTTTTTCTCTGTCTCTCTCCCAAGACTAAACTCCCATCTATGGAGTTTCTCTCAGCTAGATGTACTCTCTCTCTCCGGGTTAACCGTCCTGTTTGGGCCCTTGTAGGTGAATGACGCCATTGGCTGGGAGACGCCGTGGATCTACTTTGTTAGTCTGATCATTCTGGGCTCGTTTTTTGTGTTGAATCTTGTGCTGGGTGTTCTCAGTGGGTAAGAGAATGAGAATCGCTGTGTGCTGTGGAGACTGCTGTGAATTATTTCTTATTTCTGCCAGAGTTTTTCTTGCATGGGGTTCAGTCATGGACAAAAATTGCAAACTAATCTGGTTATTTTTCATACTAGGATGTATTCAGGTAATTGTTTTTTATATATATATATATATATATTAGTATTAATAATAATTATAAAAATATTAATAATACAACTCAGAATAATACATTCATTATTAAGTAGCATGTATGTTTATTTATTTATTAATCAATTATGCATGTTTTAATATGAATAACATAATACAAATATAAATTATTATACATTTAAATGTATTTTATTTTATTATTCTGCATAATTTCTATATATGATTTATTATAAATTACATATTTATTCATTTTTTATATGTATATATATCTGCTTGGGGTGTCTGCAATGCTTTTTCCATGACTGCATGTTCCTAGAGTTTTATTTAATTTATTTTTTCAGGGTTTCAGGTGTTTTCTGAAGTGTTGTGTGCTGTGAGATGATCTTCACGCTGCCGGGTTGATTTGTTCTGAGCTGATGACATTATTAAGTAAAACGGTTCCAAGGACAGAATGAAATGAGAGAGGAAGTGATTCAGACCAATGAAAGTCAAGAAGGGGAAATGAAATTGTTTAGACTAGAGGACAATAACTAGGGCGAAGCAGGTGAATGATGCTCATTCAGCAGAAACATTTGCTTTTTGGGAGAAAAAACATTAGTCATTTGGATGATTTAGCATTTCAGCATTTAAATACACTACCGTTCAAAGGATTGAGGTCTGAAATGTTTTATGCTCCACAAGGCTGCATTTATTGGATCTAAAATATAGTAAAAACATTAATATTGTGAAATACTGTTACAATTTAAATACCTTTTATTTTAATTTTCAGTCTTCAGTGTCACATGATCCTTCAGAAATCATTATAATATGCTGATATGCTGGTCAATATAGAGTTTAATATACATTTATAACAGTTGTGCTGCATGTTTTTCAAGATCCTTTGATGAATAGAACTTTCAAAAGAACAGCATTTATTTGAAATAGAAATCTTTTGTAACATTATAAATGTCTTTACTGTCATTCTTTGATCCATTTAAATCATCCTTTCTGAATAAAAGAATTAATCTTACTGACCTCAAACTTTGGAACGATAGTGAATGTCATTCCCAGTAACATTGCAAAACATGGTTCATCATATCTTACATTGTACATCAGTTTTTTTTGAGTGAACCTTAAACTGGATATAGGGTTTAGTTAAGACAGAAAGAGGCAAAAGGAACAGGAGGAGATGAGTAAGAGGAAGGAAGGGCAGATGGAGGAGAGGAAGGAGGCCTGAGCCAGACAGGTGACTCAATTCGATATGGTTATTTAGTTTTTTTAAATCAGAAAGATAACATCTCCTTCATCTCCGTCAGAGAAGGGCACAGATTTCCTGACCTCCTCCGGAAGGGTGAAATTAATCTGCTTCTTGTGTCCGCGAGTCCTACAAGTGCTTTCTTAGAGCTGCAGGGTTATTAATATTCTCCCAGGAGAGACGCCGTGCCCGCCGTGGCGCAACATATACAATTCGCAGATCGAGCGATCTTCTGAAATTAGGTTTAGATTCCATTTTTGTGCTTTTGCCATTTTATTAAGGATGCGACACACGTCGTGTGACCTTTCGAGCGCGTTTATGTGATGTTTCTCCTTGTCCTTTGTGGACAAGCATGCACCCTGCTGGCAGGACGCTGAAGCATTTACACTTACTGTACGTTTAGGTATATGTAAATATGGGAAGCATGCGCATTAATCGTGAGAATTAGTTTAGGGTCCAATTCTTACTGTTAACTAACTATTAACTATGACTTTTCGCCTAATTACTGCTTATTGATAGTTATTAAGGTACAGTAGTTGTTAAGTTTAGGTATTGGATAGGATTATGTGATGTAGAATATGGTCATGCAGAATAAGGCATTAATATGTGCTTTATAAGTACTAATAAACAGTTAATATCCTTGTAATATGCATGCTAATAAGCAACTAGTTAGTGAGGATTGGACCCTGAACTAAAATTTTAGCTATAATATTTGATCACATTTAAACATTATATTTAATATAAATTATTTCTATTATTTTGCATCATTTCAGAAGATTTATTTAATATTTATACTTATTCAAGAAACAGATCAGTATTGTCATCTTCTAATTGTCACCATCTAAAACACAAGTATTTTGGAATTGATGATGGTAAAAAAAATTTGGATTAGGATATTAAGTAAAGATCATGTTCCATGAAGATATTTTGTAAATTTCCTACTGTAAATATATAAAACATTTATATTTGTGAGTGAATGCAGCACAATCGCAAACATAAATGGACAACTTTAAAGGCGATTTTCTCAATGTTTCGATTTTTTTGCACCCTCAGATTCCAGATTTTCAAATAGTTGTATCTCGGCAAAATATTGTCCTATCCTAAAAAAAAAGTAATAGTCATGTCCATTAGCAATGTCCATAATTATACATATGAATTAAGTCATTTCAAGAAAACCATAAATCAATTGTTTTTCTTAAAGTTTATTTATTAAATTTTTTTGAAAATAATGCAAAATACTTGTATATTCAGGTGAAAATGTTTTGTTTGTAACACTTTAAAAACCACATATATATAATATACTGTATTTTCGTACTGTATCATCTTGTGAAATGTTATGCCTGAAAAGGGACATCTTTCTTAAACTAAATATCGCATGGTTTGATATTTTAGTATGTAATGCAATCATTTAGACATTTTAAAGTGTGGTTTAGGTTAAGTATTATAAACTTGTTGGATGATTAGTAGTGAACTGAAGGTAAAACTGTTTTCCTGAACCCAGAGAGTTCTCTAAAGAGCGAGAGAAGGCAAAGGCTCGTGGAGATTTCCAGAAGCTGCGGGAGAAACAGCAGCTGGAGGAAGATCTGAAGGGTTATCTGGACTGGATCACACAGGCTGAAGACATCGACCCCGAGAATGAGGACGATGAAGAGGACAGCAAACGCAACCGTGAGTACCTGAATACAGCACATGACAGGAATCCATGGAGGGACATTGTCATTTAAATGAATACTAGTAACTAGACACACATTATACAGTCCATATGCAGAAAGTTCTTTCAAGTCAGGATTCAGAATTGAGCTGAGAATGCTTTTCAGATCGCAAATTAGTTCATGAATTTCAGTTAAATTTAGTGTAGCAAACAGGATCGATTTGATCAATTTAAATGTGAATTTAAGGAAGTTGAATAAAAAAAAATCCTGTCATTTCTGTAAGTATAGTTTTTAATAAAGAATACTTTGACTTTTCTGAAATACACTATTTCCAGAAACATTTGATGATATTAATAATGTAGTAATATATACCACCTACAGTATAGAAGTTGTGATTTATCTGTAAATTGAATCAATTGTAATTTATATGTAAAATTGTGTGTAATTTATATATACACTACTGTTTAAAAGTTTGGGATATTTAAGTTTTTTCGGCAGCATTTATCTGATCAAAAGTACAGTAATATTGTGAAATATTATTACAATTTAAAAGAACTGAATATATTTTAAATGTAATTTATTCCTGTGATGCAAAGCTGAGTTTTCAGCATTATTACTCCAGTCTTCAGTGTCACATGATCTTTCAGAAATCATTTTAAAATTATGATTGCTCAAGAAACATTTCTTATTATTTTCAATGTTGAAAACAGTCGTGCAGCTTAATTTTTTTTTTATGGAAACAATGATTAATTGATGAATAGAAATATTCAAACAAATAATAAAGTAGAAGTTCAAACAAACCGCATTTATTTAAAATATAAATCTTTTATCACATTATAAATGTCTTTACTGTGACTTTTGATCAATTTAATGCATCTTTCGTACTGACCCCGACTTTTGAAAAGTAGTGCATTTCATTTTTTGCATTGCATTTCATGCATTGCATTTCAACTTTCATATTATGCAACAGTCCATTTCCCAGAATGCTTTAAATTACTCCTGCAAAAATAGTCGATCAATGTAAAGTGATCATAAAACAATGTGGTTGAGATTGTTGAATGACAGAATTAAAATCTGCCCATGTTGATGGTTTTAACAGTATTTGTTTAGTTTAGAAAAATGCCATATATCAGTAGGGAACAATCAGCATATCAAGGAATCAATAGCCATGATTAGTCACAACTGATCATTTATATTTTGTGTTGAACTAATGAATTTGTTCAGTGAGTGAACTTCTGAATTGCGCTTTTCTGACTTGTATTAAGGGTGGTGTTTCAACCAAAGCTTTGCAACTTTTTCTAGCAGCCACTGAGGCGTCTTTAATTGGCCCGTCATGCCCATCAAACTGCAGCGTGACACCGAACAGACGTCAGCAAACCAAAACAGCTGCCTCTGGTGTATTTTTGATGAAATAGTTGAGGAGCAGTGAGCAAGCGCTGACGCCACGAGCGCTGCCTCTTCCGCCGAACCGCAGATTTGTCAATCAAAGTCCAAAATCTTCAGGTTCGGGTTCAGTACAGTGCTGGACCGACATCTAGGACTGATTCTGCTTACAATTTAACTGTGATCAAGACACTGTCTTCAAGTATTGTCTAAAAGTGACATTAAATGAGCTGAATGTAAGTCAGTCATTATGTCCGGTATCTACTGAACGAGAGGAGCTTGCTCATAAGGGCGTGAAGTGGAGAAACGAAGCAAAATAAAGACTAATCCTAATCCCTTTTATATAAGCAGCACACATGATTCTGAGCGGTTGGAGCCGCTACAGTAACAGCAGATTTCCACTTCCACTGTTCCAGCGAGCTGCTCTTTGACTGACCTCAGTTCTGCGAGAGGACGGTCGGGTTAGATTAGCCGGCTGGATTCTGAAAGGGTTTTTTTTGTTGCTATAATTGATTGATACAGAACCACAAAAGTCGCTCGTCTGGAAAGCTTAGCATTTATGCAGAACTTATTCTGCAAATGGAAAATCAAGCTGAATTCTGTTTCCGCTCACACAAGTTCACAGAATGATATCTCTTAGAAGTGAATTTATTTCCATTTTTAATCAGTATGTTTTTCTTGTTTTCCAGTAAAACCTGCGTGTGTATATGTATATATACACACATAAAATTGAAAACAAAATGCAGTTATAAACAAGTTTTATAAATACTCATATTACTTCTGTAATTATAGATTTAATAAAGAATACTTTGACTTTTCAATGCACTGCACTATTTCTAGAAACATTTGATATTAATAATATAGTTATATTTGCCACCCACAGTATTTAAAGGGATAGTTCACTTTGAAATAAATTTTTGGTATGTTTTAGCTTACCTCAAAGGCATCCAAGATGTAGGTGTCTTTTTTTCCGCAGTAGTTTCAATTTTTATATTTTTAGGTCAAACCGTTCTTGTCTGTCAGTCATATAATGCAGGTCTATGGTCGTTATCTCAAAACACAAGCACAGAGTCCAAATTAAAACAATTCCCCGTCGTCCAAATTAAACAATTCCCCATCGTAAGTACACATTGATGGCCTAAGACACGAAACGAGCGGTTTGTGTGAGAAAACGAACAGTATTTATATCGTTTTTACCACTTATACACAGCCATGTCCGAGTGATCTGATCTGACGTGTACGCAGACTGGTGCATAGATATATACACATTAGATGTCGCCTTGTCTACGGCAGTTCATTGGAACGAATGTCTTTAAGGCGACATCTAGTGTATATATCTATGCACCAGTCTGCGTACACGTCAGATCAGATCACTTGGACATGGCTGTGTATAAGAGGTAAAAACTATATAAATACTGTTCGTTTTCTCACACAAACCGCTCGTTTCGTGTCTTAGGCCATCAATGTGTACTTACGATGGGGAATTGTTTTAATTTGGACTCTGTGCATGCTCTTTGAGGTGGTGACCATAGACCTGCATTATATGGCTGACAGACAAGAACGGTTTGACCTAAAAATATCAAAATTGAAACTACTGCGGAAAAAAAGACACCTACATCTTGGATGCCTTTGAGGTAAGCTAAAACATACCAAAATTAATTTCAAAGTGAACTATCCCTTTAAGTTGTAATTTATATGTAAAATTGTGTAATTTATATATACAGTACTATTCAAATTTTGGGATCATTAAAGCTGAATTTATTTGCTCAAAAATACAGTAATAGTAATTTTAAATGTAATTTATTCCCACGATGCAAAGCTGAATTTTCAGCATCGTCACTCCAGTCTCCAGTCACATGATCCTTCAGAAATCATTCTAATATGCTGATTTTTATTATATAAATGAACTCTAAATAATCTGTTTAATAGAAAAACAGAAAAAGTTCTGTTAATTTTCTGCCATGACATTGTCTGTTGATGTTATGAACATTTTCTTTAACCCTAAAACACAACACAATGCATTGTGGATTCGAAATATGGGTAAAACACCTGTGAAAAATCAATATGGAAAATCCCATCATATTAACGTAGCACAATGGGCCCTATTTTTATGGGTTGTTTTAATATTTTTACTGAAAAACAAGATGAAGACATTGAATAAAAATAGATTTTTGTTTTGACATGATTTAGTCATCATATTTGCAGTTAATTAGTGATTTGAACTGTGTTTGAACTGATATGATAATATTCAACATCTTATTGCTGTTGCTTAGATATCACAAAACAGCATAAAACCACATATAAAAAAATATTTGTAATATTTACATATGTTATTTAATTGGTCTGCCATGTACCTGTTATATTTATAAGTACCTGTTATAAGTCAAAAAACGACAAAGTATAAATAATAGCTTGAATCTCCAAGCAAACAATTTCATCTCCATGTTGATTCGTACCACTTTTTGTGGTTACAAGACCATACTGTAGTTTTAATTTAATTAATTGTGCAGCCTTATGAGAAATAGCAGTATGCAATTGAGCAGTGTGAGAAAAGATTGGTTTAAAAAAATATAATCAGTGTCAACATTTTTTTACTTAACTTATTTTTTCTGAACTTTAAGTACTGATGAACTTCCATGAATGTATGTGGGGGGCATCGAGGTCAGAGGTCAGCTTCATATCATACACGCATTCAAACATCTGCACCATCGAATCTCAACATTTGGACCCTCGCTATGTTCCTATGTTTTCATTGAATTCATTGCACCCTGTTCCTAATAACCTGCTCTTGCTCACTGTTAACTAACTACCCTTCATCCTTTGCTCCCATCCAGCAGACCAGTTGCCTCGATGTTGATGTTGTTGTGGTTGTTGTTTACTGTTGTTAATTGTTGTGTTTGGTGCTGTTCTTGTTCCCGTGCTTTAACCTGTGTCGATGTGGCTACTCGTTCTCGCCCTCGTGACCATGCCACGGCTGTGCTGTGCTGTGTAAATCATGCATGGGCTTTGGTTGCATGGGAAATGAAGGGGTTACATTGGCCAGCCTCATGGAGAAGAAGAAGAAAGGGTTTGGCTGGTTCAGCCAGTCCTCTGACACTCATGGTAAATCTCCCTCCCACCCTTCTGTCCCTTTCATATGTGTGATTACTTGATGATATTCATGAATATTACCTGTTAGAAGCCTTACATAGAGTTTGTTTAATAGGCTCTCTTTTGAAATGAGATATGCATTACTCATTGACTTAGGCACAAATGCCCTATTTTGGCCTGTATGGAAGTATGTTGTGAAGCTAATAATATGTCTATGTGTGTGATGCTTATGCGGATGCTATAGTGTGTGAATGCAATACTTGTGCTTTGCAAATGTGTGTGTTTTCCTTCTCTATGACCGTCAGCGCCTATATGCTGTTTGTACCCAACAGTTTTTCCTCAGCATTAGCGTTATCGAAATCCTCGCTTGCCCGTTTCCTCCTTCCTGTACTAATTTAGTCTTCTCATTGTCATTCTCTCAAAATCAGAGTGAGTCAGAGATCAGATCCGGCAGGAGTGGGAGCGCAGCGTCTCTACAACTTAAAAAATCCCAAAACAGTGACAGCGAGTTTCTAACATAGAAATGAGGTTAAACCCAGATCACCAGGCTCATGGTCAGCAGTTTATAGAGAAGTCACAAAAAGTCTGATCACACTCGCTTATTACTGTCTTTGGATGTGTCAGAATTTATCCGTATATCCTGAGGGAATGTGAGGGCTGAGCAGAACATATATTTTGTACTTTTCCCCTCAAGCAGCCTTTTTCTTTACCATTACTGAAGTCATGATTGAACTATTGGCCTTTTAATTCGATTTCTATAAATATCTCTCAGCACAGATACAGACTGACTGTAATTGAGCTGTCATATAAAAACACTTTACATTATGATTTTCTGCTTTAACATTAGTATGGAAGTAAATTAATGACAAATGTCTTTGAAACATAAACCATGTTGAGTTGCACTTATTTTAATGTTTTACATAAAAATTACATTTTACATTTTAATGTTTTTTTTTTTTTGTCTGGGGGTGAAATTCAACATGATTGTATATTTAGGCAATTTTTTATAAGAAAATTGGTAACACTTTACAATAAGGTCTTATTTGTTAACATTAGTTAATGCATTAGTTAACATGAACTAATAATGAGCAATACTTCTACAGCATTTATTAATCTTAGTTAATGTTAATGTCAACATTTACTAATACATTTTACGAATTTAATGTTGTATCTGTTAACATTAAATGCACTGTAAACTAACATGAACATGAGCATTTTTATTAACTAATATTAAAGGGTTAGTTCACCCAAAAATGTTAAATCTTTCATTAATTATTCAGCCTCATGCCGTTCCAAACCCGTAAGACTTTAGTATCTGAGAGCTTTCTGTCCCTCCATTGACAGCTACGCAACTAACACTTTCAAGCCCCAGAAAGGTAGTAAAGACATCTTTAAAATAATCCATGTGACTCCAGTGGTTTAACCTCAATTTTCCAAAGAGACGTCAGTGCTTTGTTTGCACAAAAAAAACATAATTTACCACTTTATGACAAAATATGAATCTCCAATGCGCGTTCACGCAACAACGTCCACCCTCGTGCCAATACAACACGCATGCGTCGTGGTGCTCTTGCGCGTTGGAGTCTAAACTTTTTCCAATTATGTTATCTATTGCAGTAACATACACAATTCTATTGTACACAACTTTATTGTAAAGTGTCACCAAAAAGTAATGTGTTGGTAAACCGAAGGATCGAGATCAATTACATCATAATGTCAGAGCTTAGAAATTGTGTTTATACTGACTTGTATATCATAAAACATATATTTATCACAGAAAACGTGTAAAAAATAAATGTAAAAAATGTAGCTTTCCTTCCTCAAAACCATAATGCATTTCTGTTTCACTAAGGATGCATTTAAAAATTACATCTTTGTTGTTGAATATTTTTCAGAAAGATAAACAATCTTGTCAAGTTCTTGTCCACGAAATTTGACTGAGAATGTTTGAACTGTGTGTTGTGAGTGTTTTAATGCGTGTGTGCTGAACCTTGTGTTTGTAACACAATAGCGAGTATGCCGGCGAGTGAGACCGAATCCATGAATACAGAAAATGAGAAAGGAGAAGAAGAGAAGGTGACATGTTGCGGCCCAACATGGTGAGAAAACTCACAAATACACATGAATTGATTTTTATGTCATCAGTAATGAATCATTGTAATACGCTGTATCAAGGAGGTATATGAATACTCTGGTTTCTTTTTTAACTTTACAATTTGTTTCAATTTACAGTCAAAAAATTTCAAAATCAAAGTGCAGGTCAGTAAAGATATGTGATTAGTATGTGCTAATGTCAGTTTATTTACATGTCATTGCATGTATTTACATGTTATTTGCATGTATAACTGTGATCTTGCATGCTCTATCTATCTGTCTGTCTGTCTGTCTAGCTAACTTACATTCCAGCTAGCATTCCAGCTATCTGTCTAACTAGCTAACATTCTAACTATATGTTTAGCTAGCTAGCATTCCAGCTTGCATTCCAGCTATCTGTTTAGCTAGTTAACATTCCAGCTATCTGTCTAGTTAGCTAGCTAGCTTTCGATCTAACATGCTATCTGACTAGCCAGCATTCTGGCTATCTAGCACTGTAGTATTCTATCATTTTAGCATTCTACCAATATAGTGTTCTAGTATTCTGTCTATTGTTTTGTGTCTTGCTTTGTTTATTTAGCATTCAATCTTTCTGCCATATATAATATATAGCGTTCTGTTGTTTTATTGTTTGTTTTATGTTTTATAACCTTCCTGCATTCTACTGTATATAGTGTTCTATTTTTCTAGTGTAGTGTTGCTCTATTTATCGTTTTAACACATAGCCTACCTATCTAATATTCAAAAATTCAGACTAGCATTGTATTGCTCTATCTAGTGTTCTTTTTATCACTTTAGGGTTCTGTCAAGTTCTCTAGTATTCTAACGTTGTGGTGTCCTTACTATCTAGTGTTCTAGCTAGTGTTCTGTAATTCTATCTGTGTTATTTATCCAGTATTCTATCATTCTAGTGTTCTGTTTAGTTCTAGCATCCTGTCTATCTACAGTAGCATTCTATTGTTCTATTTAGCGCTCGATCGACTGTTCAAGTGTTCTATCTATCCCAGCATTTTGTCTAACATTCTGTATCTAGCATTCTATCTCTCTCTCTGCATTCTAATGTCTATTATTGAGAGTTCAGGCGTTCTATCTAGTGTTCAATCTCTCCTTTCAATGCATCATTCTATTTTCATTTCTTCTTGTGTCTGTGTTGTCTGACTTCACTGCCTCCTCTTTCAGTCGGCGCTGGCGTCGCTGGAACCGGTTGTGTCGAAGGAACTGTCGTTTGGCTGTGAAATCTGTGCCGTTCTATTGGCTTGTGATCATCCTGGTGTTCCTCAACACTTTGACCATCTCATCAGAACATTACAACCAGCCCATGTGGCTCACACAAGTACAGGGTGAGCTCTGCGTGTATTTGTACTCCAAGCAAATGAGTGTAAAAGATCATGACTGCTTCATGTTCTCACAGTATCCTCTCTTTTCTGACCCTGATCGGTTTTCTCTTGTAGACGTGGCCAATAAAGTGCTGCTGGCCCTTTTCACGTGCGAGATGTTGGTGAAGATGTACAGTCTGGGCCTGCAGGCTTATTTTGTGTCTCTCTTTAATCGTTTTGACTGCTTTGTGGTGTGCGGTGGCATCACTGAGACGATCCTAGTGGAGTTAGAGATCATGTCGCCTCTCGGCATCTCAGTGTTTCGATGTGTACGACTTCTCAGGATCTTTAAAGTCACACGGTAAGGGATCGGAAAATTAAAATTGTTAAAGTGCCCCTCTTATGCTATTTTAAAGGTTCTTAATTTTGTTTTGGTGGTCTTCTACAATAGATTTACATGCATTCAACTTAAAAAAAACACTTTAAAACTCCCCCTTTCTGTGAGGCAACTCTGCTCTGATTGGTCAGATGGCCCAGTTGTTGTGATTGGTCTACCACTTACAGCACATGTCAGAAATGAAACACCCATTGCCATATCTGAATTTCAGCTCCAGAGGCTTCCTCAGCACTTGATAGCGATACTAACAATAATGATGCTGTTGTTTTTACTGTATCAAGTCTAACACAAGTCCTCATTCTTTGGAGGTGCATGTAAAGTAAATTTGCTTTTACAGCGCAGAAAACAGCATCTTCTCAACATGTAGACAACACAAACCAAACTCTTCCAGGCCTCAGCTACATCTACAGTGTTTGAGGGTCAAAGTAGACTTTTTTCACAGCAAATGAGACTATAGGCTTGCATTATGGCAATGTGCATTTCAGAATCAGTTCTTTCTTTTGGGAGACAATAGCTCCATTTATCATGTACTTTAATCTTTGAAACTTTGCAGACCTTTTACAGTCACAAACAGCTATATCACACACTGCATGAAAGGTAATATCTGAAAAAGAATAATGGGGCACTTATAGTTCATCCTGTTTTTGGACAGAATGACATTTAAGAAAGAAGAATTTTTTTTAGGGCTCAGAACACTTTTTTTACACAGTTTGTTTTTTGCCTTTAGTCATTGGGCGTCTCTCAGTAACTTGGTGGCATCTCTGCTGAACTCCATGAAGTCCATCGCATCTCTATTGCTGCTGCTCTTCCTCTTCATCATCATCTTCAGCCTCCTCGGTATGCAGGTGTTCGGCGGCAAGTTTAACTTCGACGAGACACAAACGAAGAGGAGCACCTTTGACAACTTCCCTCAGGCCTTGCTCACTGTGTTTCAGGTGTGTGTGTCTTTTTAAAATGTTATTTTAATGGGATATGTGTTTGCTCATGTGTAACAATATTGTTCTCAGATTCTGACCGGTGAAGACTGGAATGCCGTCATGTACGATGGAATTATGGCATACGGTGGCCCGTCATCGTCAGGAATGATCGTGTGCATCTACTTCATCATTCTCTTCATCTGTGGAAACTGTATCCTCCTCTTACTGCTGCTGACTTCCTAATGAAGCCAAAAAAGGAAACAGAAAAACAAAGGGACATTTTTTTTGTCATTCCCTTAAGGAGTCAATTCATCATCTTAGACGTCAGACATGTTGGTGTAAGCCTAATTGTGTGGCTAATTGTAGATTAGTTTTTAACTATCTTGGTTGCAAGAGAAAAGTTTGTAGTTTCAGTTCCTGGGATGTTACCCTAGAATCAGAGAGTTAAGTCCCGCCCCATTACTGTTTTTGTCTTGAATGAGGCAATTGAACCCTAGTGCCTAGTTACTACCTATATATATATATATATATATACTGTATATACTGTATATATATACGTACGTATGTATGTATGTATGTGTGTGTATATATATGCATGTATGTGTAAATGTTGCGGTTTCTGTAAAAATATTAAGCAGCACAGCTGTTTTTAACATTGATAATAATAATAAGAAATGTTTCTTGAGCAGCAAATCAGCATATTAGAATGATTTCTGTAGGACCATGTGACACTGAAGACTGGAGGACTGCAAAGATTCAGCTTTTATATCAGAGGAATAAATTACATTTTAAAATATATTAAAATATTTGAAGTTGAAATAATATTTCACAATATTTCAAAAAAATTAACAATTTAAAAATCCAGACCCCAAACTTTTGAACGGTAGTGTTTATGTAGCATATGTGTAGACAATGTGCAAATTAAATGTGATGACAAATTTTAAACACAAAGGTTTATAGCTTTAAGAAATAGATTTGATCATAAAATCTTCCAATATTGAATCATCTTCATATCATTCCAAACCTGTTTGCTGTAATTTTCTTTATATTCCCACAGTTCATAGTGACCTAATCTGTCAATCTACGAAAAATGAAACGAACTAAAGAAGTTTTGGTTCAGTATATAGCAGTTTGCTATTTCATAATGTCAAGACATACAGTATATTGAATATTGTGAAAAGGCTTAAAATATTGAGCTCTGGTAGTATTGCATTGCAAAATTGTGTTGTTTTCTTATGAGCATCACAGTATAAAGCTGTTGGTTTACTTAACACATTGACACCTAGACATTCTTCTGAACGTGTTCTTGGCTATCGCTGTGGACAACCTTGCAGACGCGGAGTCTCTGAACACAGACACCGACGATAAGAAGAAATGGTAAATGATAAAAACTAGAGGTCATTTAATCAAACATTGAGGGCCTGGATCTAGTTTCCACTGCTCGTGTGCTGCATTTTACAGTGCTTGTTTTCGTGCCTTTTTTTCCCAAGTGAGGAAATTGATGAAAATGAAGATGATGCCAAGGTAACTATTGTGTGCCTGTTTTTTGTGTTTTATGTGTTTTTGTGTTAGTAGTAGGATATTATAGCGTTGCTTTCTTTCCTTCAGGCTGGAGAGGAGGAGGAGAAGGAAAACGCAGGTAAAGAACTATATCATGTCGTTGCACATCCAAGATGATTTTTTTCTAAACTTGTCCTGATCATCGTGTCCGTGTAACAGAGGAGGAAGAAGAAGAGCCGGACGTTCCTGCGGGGCCCCGTCCTCAGATCTCAGAGCTTGTTAAGAAGGAGAAAATCACTCCAATCCCAGAGGGCAGTGCGTTCTTCATCTTTAGCAACACAAACCCGTATGTGTCACATTGACGTCTGCTCAAACATACACACAACTAGACAGGAACAAAGACCCATGTAAACGTTTACACACACTTCGTTTCTGAATCAGTCTTTTTACATTACGTTTATGCATTTGGCAGATACTTTTATCCAAAACAACTTGTATTGTATTCAAGGTATTCATATCCTTTCATGCATTCCCTGAGAGTCAAACCCATGACTTGGTGTTGCTAGCATTTTATTTTAGTATTATTTATATGCTAATATAGTATTTGTTAATATTTTGGATTAGCTTTTTTATTATATTTTCAGTTTTCATTTTAGTTTAAGTCTTTGTAATTTTGATGTGCTTTTGTCATTTTATTAGTTTTTTTGTGTTTCTATTTAGCTTTAATTAATTTTTATTTCAGTTTTAGTTTTAATAATATTAAAGGCAACATTTCAAATTTTTTGTTTAAATGTTATTTATTTATTTTTTAATCTAATATTTTATTTCAGCTTTTTCAATTACCGAAAACATTAACAACACTGTTTTGAGTTATAGTAACACCGTTGGAGAAAATCTTAATTTCATTAAAAGTATTAGAATTCTATTTGAACAGAGCCTGTCACAAATTTGTTCTTCAGATGTTCATTTTAGTTGGCATTAATGTGTCACCACAGCATTAGTTTATCGTTTTGGACAATATAAGAAAAACCTGATCAAGTGTCAGACTGTTGTTTTTGCATTTCGATTAAATCCATGTTTATAATGACTAGGCAAATGATTTTATTGTTTTAATTGCTTAGAAAAGCCTTTTTTCTACACATTTGATGCTTCTGGATCTTGAACACACATATAGTGTTTAAGATGTTTTTCAGTGTCTCCTCCTCTCTCTCTCTGTAGAATTCGAGTCGCCTGCCACAAGCTGATAAACCACCACATCTTCACCAACCTCATCCTCGTGTTCATTATGCTAAGCTCCGCCTCCTTGGCCGCTGAGGACCCAATCAGAAACTTCTCTGCCCGGAATATCGTGAGTACAACTTGCGCGCACATACAGAAGCTATTTGTTTCTGCAAATGTCACATTATTCATTAATGTCCAAAACATATTCATACTCGATATATTCAATCTAAAACAACATTGTAAACAAAAGTTTAGTGTTATGATCAAGCATAAGTGCAACGGTTTTTGTTTGTTTTGTTTTGTTTTTGGTTAAGAGCTATGTAGTTTATGTACTCAGATTGTAAGCATAAAATAAAAACTACATTATTATTTTTATTATTTAATTTTATGATTAAATAAGAGCTTTCCAAAGCATTTACAGATAAAGTAAAACAAATATGTTTACAAGTAGTTATATGTTACTCACTCTCATGTCGTTCCAAACCCGTAAGACTTTCGTTCATCTTAGAACACAAATTAAGATATTTTTTAAGGAAATCTGAGAGATTTCTGTCTTCATCATTGATCAATGTTTATATTTAAATTAAACCTAAAATAAATCTGTTCATATAAAGCAATCGTGTCTCTTAAACTGCTCAATCTCTTTTTGAAGTTTTTGAAGTGTCAGTGTTTTGGGTGAATGGACTTTCAATGGAGGCACAGAAATCTCTCAAACTGCATTAAAAGATCTTCATTTGTGTTCTGAAGATAAACAGAAGTCTTATGGACTCGGAACGACATGAGAGTGAGCAAATGACAGAATTTTCATTTTTGGCTGAACTAACCCTTTAAAAGGGTTAAATGTAGGGGTGTAACGGTTCAAATAATTCACAGTTTGGTTTTTATCACGGTTTCAGGGTTTCGCTACGGTTCGGTATGTGCTATGTTCAGGGAAAAAAGGGTACTGTCAAATAAAAACAAAGAAAATAAAAACAAATAATCAGTACAAGCAACAGCACAAAATAATTATGATAGAGCAAAGATACAAAAATATATAAACAGTGCTTTTCAAGTTTTTCAGGTGTCAGTAGTTTTCAGGTCCAGAAAGTAATCAAATGTAAAATAACATTGCATATAATCTTAACTGTATAAATTAAATAAAGATTAATCATTATTAAAGTTACAAATGCTATTCAGTCAAGAGCAGTGAGTGATTTCTTTTTTTTTCTTCTTTTTTGTTTTGTTTGATTAACATTAAAAACACAGACAGGAGGAATATTAGGCTGCTGTCACTTTAAGACGTAATGCACGGATCCGAGATACTGATACTGTACACATGCGTCGTCTTTCTCGACCGTTTACGTTCACTTATGACATAACCTACGATGTTTGCTAGGATACTCGCTAAGACGGGCATGTTGACAGTTTTTGTGTGAATCTGTCCGTTCAAGAGCAAGACTTGAAAGAGAACTCAATATTTGAGCGCTGTGTGAGACACGGCTTTCCGTGTGTGTGCTTCCGATCGTTGTCCACGTTTTTTGATCATCGCTGTTGTAACGTATCGGGAAGCCAGAATGCTTATCTGACAGAAACATACAGTAGCCAAACTCTGTCTGTTTTACGTGTTGATGTTTTCATCAAACCATATTATAGATGCGTCGTCAGATTTAAGATGAACCGCGGTGCAAGTGCGTGCCAAACCACTGGTGGAGAACGGTACGGTTAGATTATTATACAGAGAACCGTTACACCCCTCGTCAAATGTGATATTTGAGATTAAACTAGTGGAGTTGTATGTTTTGTGCATCTGTTACTCCTTCATCTCTTCATATCTGCTAACCCTTTTCTTCCAAACTAAGGACTTCCTTCACTGAAAGAGTAATGTTTCTGTGATGTAACCATAACAGACTAATAATTAACTAAAGGACACCACATATACCTATAATTCTAAATATATATTCTGATGGTAAATGATGATTGCTAAATGTCCTTGATCTTTGTTAAACATGTACATTGCTCTTTGCAGATACTTGGTTACTTTGACTATGCTTTCACGGCTATCTTTACTGTAGAGATCGTGTTAAAGGTAAATGTCCTGCCCTGTGCTCGTGTTGTGTGTTGTGTATGTTCAGTAACGCTGTAACCGTCTGGTTTATTCCAGGTCCTAGGCTATGCAGATTATGTCTTCACTAGTATGTTTACATTTGAGATCGTGTTGAAGGTAACCTCTCGGCACACAGGCCTGGCTGCATTCTCTCCATGTGTGTCACCTGCTACTTCAGTACTACCTGGCTTGATCAATCTCTTTTCTTTCTCTTTTTTTTTTAAACCATGGCACCTCTTTTACTAAAAGACTAAAAGAAAAGAAATGTCTCAGAACATGAAAGCACATCTTCATCAAACACAGCACAAGAGTTGTCAGGTTTTCACTTTTCTTTTGGGGAGAATGACAGGGCTTGAACTCAACCCTGATTGGTCAAAGTGGGGTTAAGGTAGTTTTGAAGGAAACCGATCTGGAGAAATCACACAGGATGTGTCTGTAAAACTAAAATGCTTTTTTTGTTGAGGAAAGAAAGCAATTCAAAAAGACGAAACTATGCAACTCTTTGTGAAATGAAAATAACACTGCCTCTCTCATGCCTTCATAACTGATTGGGCCGTATCCAGTCCATAAAAGAGGGGGCAAATATGACCATGCTTGGACAGAACATGGTTCAAACCCCTTGACTGAGTGCATATCAATGCTATGCGACCTCCAGCGCCATACAGGGCAGCACAGTTGTTATTTAATGAAGCTGCAGTAATTCTCTCTGGCTGTGTTCAGAATGTCATACTACAGTACTATTCTATTGCAGATTATAGTATGTATTCTGTGTACAATATGCACATTTTCTCTATATATTTCTAATTGTTAGTTCAGCTAATGCAATGGCTAATATCAACAAATATGGCCATATTGTGTTACCGAAATAACCAAATAGTCTTAACATATATATATTAGATATCATTTATTTTTCAGTTTTAGTAACTTACAATTATTTATTTCAATTAATTGCCAATGCAACATTTCTCATTTTCATTAACATTTTTAAGTTTACATTTTTCATATAATATGTATGTGCCATTTTATTTCAGCTTTATTCAATTAACTAAAATTATTTTTAATAAATGTAGTTTTAGTTAACAATAACCACACTGATTTGAGTCGCAATTGAGTCGTTTGTGGAAATCTGAGAAATTGTTTAGTTTGAACAGAACATACTTTAAATCTGTTTTAAATTTAAATGAAAAATGTAAGTGAAAACTTAAAATTTGTCCTTCAAATGTTGATTTTAGTTGCCAGGAATGTGTCACCAGAAGTTGTATTAAACATTTTCAGACAGTAAAAAATAACTTGCATTTTGATTAAATCCATATAATTGTGTAATGTAGAAACACGGAAATAATTACACCATGATTTTTAACCTATTTGTGATCAGACTGCCAAAAATATTTTTAAAAAGTACACAAATTTGACTTATTGTGAAATACCCAGTATTATTTTTAAGATGCTAACTGGATGCTACTAGCATGCAGGTGATGAGGTCATGGGACAAAAATATTAGCATACTGCTATTTAAATGGTTTATTATGTAAGCATTTTACTTCCCAGTTTTAAAGACCCCTTTAAAATCTAAATTAAAGTTTTATTGCTTTTAGTCCGTCTCTATAAGCTATTATCAATTGAAAATGAGTCAACATGCAGTAGGAAAGGAAACTGCACTTATTAAATGATTTTAATTGTTTTTAAGGAATAGTAGGCTAGTATTACATTGTGAACATAGCATCTTGTTTTGTGGAGAGATTCTCATAAGTGCTGATCTTGGACCAGCAACTTCTACCAAAAAATGTTTTGTATGATTTTCTCCTAAAGTGATTTTATGTAGTTATCTAAACTTGGTCTCTGATCAGCAGCCAACGTTCGCGTAACCCAGTGCTCGCCTTCATGGTGTGTGGTTGCATCTGTATTCATAATCATTCAGCAAACGACTCCTTTGCATTCATGATTTTGGAGCGACTTGCTTTGGTTTTGGCTGGTCTTTTCTCTGCCTGCTGAATATGAAGTTAAAGTAGGAGCTTCTTCCCCCTCTTTTTCTTTACCGAATCTTGCCGAGGGAACAGGGCGCAATGTTCTCAAGGATTTGAAAAAAAAAAAAAAAACGGCTCACATGAATGTGACAGTAAGGGAAGTTCTCATTTCAGATCGCCTGATAGATAGGTTCCCTTTCTTTCTGACTCTTCTCTTGCTCTTTTATCTCTTCCTCCTGTACTCTTTCTGTCGATCCTTATTTCTTCTGTCATAAGTTAGTCCCCTTCAAAGCTCGGCAACAAACAGCATGTTTTATTGCTGGGCCCCCTAGTGGTGGATTGTGAAACAGAGCTTACTACTACATTCATGTTGACTCAAGCCGTGAGGGTTTGGCGGAGTTAGCGCTAGGATCTCGCCTTTAGTCCAACTCCGAGCACGCCACCCTTAAAAAAGAGTGATATTAAGGAGTGTAAATGTGTGTTTCTGTCTATGCGAGTGTGTGTGAACTCTGTCTGAGAGTGTGATTTACTGTTTTCTCTATGTCCTTCATTACGGTAGGGCAATTGTTGACCATCTACGCTTGTTTTGTTAGATGACCACATATGGCGCGTTTCTCCACAAGGGGGCGTTCTGCAGGAACTACTTTAATCTCCTAGATCTGCTGGTGGTTGGCGTGTCGCTGGTGTCCTTCGGAATTCAGTGAGTGATGGTTATATTTTAAGGATGCACGATTAATCGCCATAAAAACAAAATCGCAATATGGCTTAGTGTGATTATCAAATCACAAAAGCTGCAATTTAATTAAATACTGTATATACGCTACATGTTTCAGAGTGAAGCATGGCATTGTGTTCTTTTACACACGAGCTGCTCATCATTTGGGGTTTTCAGCGTCCCAGAACGGCTCAGTTCGGGAATCATTTTCCCCACCTGATAAGAGAAGATTTAAGGGCTCCCTACAGTTTTCTTCCCAAATAAGACAGCTATAATTTTTTTACATTTTTTTTATTTAAACATATTTAAAATTAGTAATTTTACAATTTTACTGTATTATTATTTTCTTACATACAATTTTTTTTATTTTACAGTGACATTTTACAATAGTAATTTTTCTTATTTTATTTTTATTTAGAAATAAATATTAGTAATAATAAAAGATATTTAAGAGATCTCATTTGTGGTTTTTCTTTCCTATGGGACATGCTTGTTTGATGCTGGTCAGTCTGTTGGACAAGCATCACCTCGCTGTTCACCGGCAAAACTTAGCATGGCATCTTGAAGTCAGTTGACCAAGGACCAAGTCTTGCTGGTCAATCAGGTTTAGAAGCCTGGCAGAAACTCCAATATCAAAGAACTGAAAGCACGGAGTTTGTTTTTTGGTAACGCGAACACTTGTTTCTCTTGCAGATCGTCAGCCATCTCAGTGGTGAAGATTCTGAGGGTTCTGAGGGTGTTGCGTCCGCTCAGGGCCATAAACCGAGCTAAAGGACTGAAGGTTCTGCCTATTGCTTTACTTTGAGATGAATTGTCTTCATATATTTTATTATGTTTATGGTTTTGGAAAAATATAGCGCTGTCCATTTGTTTAAGATTTTACATCTGTCTGACAACCTCTGACTTTTAATCTTTGCCGTCTGCAGCATGTGGTCCAGTGTGTGTTTGTGGCCATCAGGACTATTGGAAACATCATGATTGTCACCACACTGCTACAGTTTATGTTTGCCTGCATTGGTGTACAGCTCTTCAAGGTAAAATATGTCATATACTGTATGGGGTCGGGTTTTTTTTTATGTTTTTGAAAGTCTCTTATTCTCACCAAGGCTGCATTTATTTGATAAAAAATAAAGTAAAAACAGTTATGTTGTGAAATATCATTACAATTTAAAATTACTCTTCTCTTTTTTTAAATGTATTTGAAAATGTAATTTATTCCTGTGATGCAGCATCATTACTTCAGTATCACATGATCCTTCAGAAATCATTCTAATATGCAGATTTGGCATTTAAGAAATATTTCTTATTAATGTTGAAAACAGTTGTTCTGCTTAATATATTTGTGGAAACCTTTCCAGATAATTTTATGAATAGAAATTTCAAAAGAACAGTATTATTATTATTATTTACTTTTTCTTCAGGGGAAGTTTTACCGTTGTAATGATGAAGCCAAGTCCACCTCAGAGGAGTGCAAGTGAGTCTAATTGAAGTTTTTAATCATCACTGATGTTAATAATTAGCCTTATGAAATAAGTATGAAATGCTGCTTTCATAAATTTATTGAAAATGTATAAATGTATTGCAAGTTAATGTAATAATCAAACTTATACAAAATGCAGTGGCTATTAGAGAGGGTAAAATAAGCATTTCTCTCTCTCAGGGGAACATATATCATGTATAAGGAAGGAGACTTGAACCAGCCAATCATTCAGAAGCGTCATTGGCACAACAGCGATTACAACTTTGACAACGTGCTCATGGCCATGATGGCTCTATTCACAGTGTCCACGTTTGAAGGCTGGCCATCGTAAGCATTCAACAATACACCATTTTATAACTTGGATATAGAATAGCGCCTTTATTTTATTTTCCATTTTGTTATTTTATGTTATTTTATTTTTTGCACCTTAATATAGATTAGATATAGAAAAGCCCCATTTTTTATTTTTATGCAATGTTTAAAGGAACACTCCACCGTTTTTTGAAATAGGGCTTATTCACCTTCTTTCCTACATTTAGATAGGTGGGCAAATGCATTTTTGTCTCAGTGCATGCATTGTTTTAGTTTGACAGGGTCGGCGCTAGCTTAGCTTAGCACAATGAATGGAATCCTTTGTTGCCAGCTAGCATGTCCTGAGTAAAAGTGATATAAAATTTTTTAAAAACCCACCTAATTACTTCTTGTGGCCTGCGTATTCACAACAAGTACAAATAGCGATGCAGATTAACACTAGACGATTTCCTATGCAGATATTGACTTGGGACTATATTAGGGGGAAGCACAGGTGAAGCACTGCTACTTGGGCGCAGAGATATCACGCCCAAGTAGCAGTGCTTCTCCTGTGCTTCCCCCTAATATAGTCCTTAATATATAAGTCAATATCTGCCTAGGAAATTGCCTAGTGTTAATCTGCATCACTATTTGTACTTGTTGTGAATACGCAGGCCACAAGAAGTAATTAGGTGGGTTTTTAAATTTTTTTATATCACTTTTACTCAGGACATGCTAGCTGGCAACAAAGGATTCCATTCATTGTGCTAAGCTAAGCTAGCGCCGACCCTGTCAAACTAAAACAATGCATGCACTGAGACAAAAATGCATTTGCCCACCTATCTAAATGTAGGAAAGAAAGTGAATAAGCCCTATTTCAAAAAACGGTGGAGTGTTCCTTTAATTTGTATTTTTATTACCTTAATATAGATTGTATATAGAGCCGAGATATGTGTGTGTATATGTATGTATATGTATGTATGTGTGTATATATATATATATATATATATATATATATATATATATATATACACACACAGTGTATATAGAGTATATGCTCTATATAGCACTATGCATTTAATTCACCTAATTATAGCACCTTTTTATATAATTATTTGCCTTATAGATCAGAAATAGAATAGCACTGTTTATTTTATATTTTATTTTATGCATCTTATTATAGATCAGATATATGAATGCCACCTTTATTTTTTTATGCAACTTTATCCTAGTGAAAAATAATTAGACCAAAATGTATTTGAAATGCATTTATTTTATGCTAAGTATACTATAAATACATTTACATATTTATGTACTTAATATGAATACCCTGCAATTGTACTCTTGGTATACTAAATTGATATACTTACAGTCTGCTAAATTGTGTACTTAATGCACTTCAGTTTTCTAGAAGTAGTGCATGCATTTAAAGACTGATATACAGTGATCAGACTATCCTAATTTTACTAATACGGATATCAAAACGCATTTTAGGCTTAATTTTAATACGTGCATTGTACAATAAAGAAGTACTCAAAAATAAAGTTTAATTATAATATTTATATTGGAAAGTTTCAAGCGAAATTTATGTAAATATGTTAATGGATTTGTACTATACTTTACTGTAGTATGAAGTAAGTGTATTTTAAATACATTTTGATATAATAAAAAAAAAATCCAATAAAAACGTATAAAAACCCTTTTATATATTACATGTGTTACTCTTTATGCATGCATTTTAAAGGAGCAAAAATCCCAAGCAGTTATCAGAAGCCTAAGCCTAATAAAATGGCTCAATGTAATTGGATATTGCAAAATGACAAATATTGGTTCTTGTATTGCGAGTTCTTACTCAGACAGTCGAGTTTCCTTGTTCAAAAGCACGGGGGTAAATGAACGAGAGTGTTATTGTAATTTTTGTGTTTGTATTGGCGCTGTTGGTAAGTGCCACTGTGAACTCGATGCCAACAGTACCACGCTGTTCCTGTAATTACAACACCACACTGCTTCAAATGTTCTGTTAGTTTAACACACACTCTCACACACACAGTGACAGAATGACACAATATCGCTGTTCCGTAACTGAGGGTGTTGAAGTAGTTTTTCCTTAACTCTCCATTCTCTTAGTTTACTTCATGTCATCTTTCCTAAGGTTGTTGTACAAGGCCATAGACTCCAACCGGGAGAACATGGGTCCGATCTACAACTACCGTGTGGAGATTTCCATCTTCTTCATCATCTACATCATCATCATCGCCTTCTTCATGATGAACATCTTCGTGGGTTTCGTCATCGTGACCTTTCAGGAACAGGGAGAGAAAGAGTACAAGAACTGTGAGCTGGACAAGAATCAGGTAAGAGAACACACACTAGGATTGTGTGGAAACCCGTGTGAACTGCACTGATCTAGACTTTATATCTCAATGCATTCTTTTTCCATATAGTACACAAAAAAGTATGCTGGCTTATAAAGACCCCTTTTTTAAAATCAAAGATAGCATTGCATGTAGTATATCCTTCATAGCTAATAAATACATTAATTGACAGAATGAAAAGCATAATTTGATGTGTGTCGTCCTCAGCGTCAGTGTGTGGAGTATGCATTAAAAGCACGTCCTCTCAGGAGGTACATCCCAAAGAACCCGTATCAGTATAAGTTCTGGTATGTGGTGAACTCCACCGGCTTCGAGTACATCATGTTTGTCCTGATCTTACTCAACACCATCTGTCTTGCGGTGCAGGTAACTTCCTTTATTCCTAGGTAATTATAAGTAGTCTTAGTTTGCTTTCATGCTTAATGTTTAAATAATTGTTTGTGTTTAAATATTCAAACCTGCTTCATATGCTCATTTTGTCATTTTATTTGATGAGATATAACTATGCATTAATACACATGAATTTTATTATGATTTATTTATTATATTATTTAACTGTATATTTCATATTAATTAGCTCTTTATAGTCCCCATTAAATCAAAAAATTTGGTGTGTAGCTTTTAGTACATGTCTATACAATATATGATGTGTATATATAGCATACAAAATGTATTTGGGAAAAAAAATCAAATATATTGTGTGTGTATATATATATATATATATATATATATATATATATATATATGATTAATAATTATGCTATTATAGTGTTTATTAATATTTAAGATACCTTTAAATTTGTATATTTTTAGTTTTTGTTTTCTGTTATAAAAAAATATATAAAATATATATATATACACACATTTTTTTTAAAAGTTTTTTTGTTTTGTTTTAGTTAACAATAACGACACTGGTATGCAGGGTGTATATTCATATTTGTCTAATGAAATGGCCTTTCACTTACACATTTTCTACAATTTAATATCATTCATTTATGCGGCCAGCACTATGGTCAATCCGAGCAGTTCAGTTATGTAATGGACATCCTGAATATGGTCTTCACTGCCGTCTTCACTGTGGAGATGGTCCTCAAACTGATCGCTTTCAAACCCCGGGTGAGTAACTCAAACACATAGATGCACACCATTATACATTATCACACAATTTCCCATTTGGACATTCAGAACAGTGCAGTATAAATACAATTCCCTCCTCAATATGTCATGCTCTTCCACTTATATCATTAGATGGTTACACAAGGTTTGTAATGTTAACTGCCCACTTTTACACATGCAGGTTTGTGTTGCGAGGAAGGACAGAATGCTAGTAAGCATCTCAGCGTGATGTGCAGTGCTGTCGTTTTCAGCTTTTCTGTGTGGCGTGACTAACAGTGTCTCTTTGACACGAACAGATTCAGTCCATCATCTGACAACAGCACAGTTCTTCCTTTACTAGAAAATAATATAGTCAACTTTCCTACTTTATATTAATATGCTCAAAAAAATATTTAGGTCTAATTTTAAGATTTATGTATTTGAATTGCTTTAAAATTTCCATCCGTTTTGATTAAATAGTTTTAACATAAACTAATAAATGTTTTTTTTAATAAATGTTTTAATTTAGACCCCCCCCCCCCCCCCCCCCAACGCGATCACGAACATAATGGTTCAGTTATTTTGCTCAAAGTTGTAATCACAACGATTGTTGTCATTTGAGAGATTTATTTTAAAATTTCATCAGAACGTAAAAAACTTAATCATGACGTTGGTGTCGTCTCATCATTGTCTCGTCGTATTCATTGAAAAAAGGTCATCGACCAGCATTTTTTGTCAAAGATTTTGCTAACGAAATTTACAGTATTTCGCATGCACTTCCAAGGATGTGGACCTAGGCTTAAATTGATATGGTAAAAACGACACCATCGTTACTGTTGTAATCGCTGTGTGCCGAGAAGCCTCCGGAGCTGAAATTCAGGTAGTAAGCGTTTGGTTTCTGACATGCACTGTAAGCGGTAGACCAATCACAACAGACTGGGCCATCTGACCAATCAGAGCAGAGCTTTTTGGAGAGGCCGAATCCTTTATCAAACCGTTTCAGACACTGTGAGAAAAGAGGTGATGCTGCAATGGATGTTATGAGAAAATGAAACCGTGTTTTTATTTATTTATATATTTTTTTTCACCTTGGATTCATGTAAACCTATTGCAGGAGACAAAATAGGAACCTTTAAAATAGCATAATAAGGGCACGACCTAATTGGATGGAAAATGTTATACTGTATGCAATTCAAGTACATCAATCTTAAATATAGGCCCAAATATGTGTACTTGGTTTGGGTGATACTTTAATAAATAAGCTGATAACAGTTTTTTAAATGATCGGAAATGTACTGCATCTAACTTCTAATCACACATATATTCCCTGGCCGTCCACCCCTTGGCATTTCTCAGGGGTATTTTGGGGACGCCTGGAACGTCTTTGACGCTTTGGTTGTGATCGGCAGCATTGTAGACATAGTGCTCAGTGAGATTGATGTAAGTACAGCACAGTTCTAGGCCCTGTGTGTCCCCTCTTATATCCGCTCAACCCTTATCTTCAGACAGGCTCAGATTTCAGCTCAGGATGAGCTACTGTACTTTTCAACTGACGACTTGTTTCTTTAACTGAGATCTAACATCTGTATTTCTTTTCTGTGTGTCTTCTCTGCACCTTCTTTTTCCTCCCTCATTCTATCCCATTCATTTCTTTCCCCCTCTTCCTTGTGTGTGGTGTGTCTTTTATTAACAGCATTATTTCACTGACGCATGGAACACATTTGACGCCTTAATTGTTGTCGGTAGCGTCGTAGATATTGCTATCACTGAAGTCAAAGTAAGTACAACCGTTTTTCGCCTTTCCAAGTGTAGAAGCCTTGCAAAATAAGCATATCTGGTGGCCAACACAGATTTTATCCATAATAATATCTTTATTATGTGCTTCAGAACCCAGATTTGGACATCAAGTGGGACTCAACACAGTAACAAAATTGTTTATTGTACAAAAGTGAAATAAAAATATTGATCTATTTTTATTTTAAATGTAAATATGTATTTATATATATTTTTTAAAGAAATATCTTATGCTCACCTAGCAGTAATGTTGTGAAATATTAATACAATTTAAAATAACTTTTATATTTGAATATATTTTAAAATGTAATGTATTATTATATTACTATTATTCTTATATGATTCAAATATCATTTAAATTATTATATAATTTAAACAAATTTATATTTAAAGAATATTTTAAACATAAACAGTTATGCTGCATAATTATATATACAGTATACTGTATATAGAGTAAGAATTTTTTTTTTTTTTTAGAAATCTCTTACTCTTACCTAGGCTACATTTATTTGATAACAAAATACATGGAATATATATATATATATATATATATATATATATATATATATATATATATATATGCTGTGACAATAGTTTAATTTCTTGTAATGGCACTGGTGATTTTTTTGCAAGGTTTCACTATATGTTGTCTTGAGTTATTTGTGATGTGAGTTGAGGTCGTTTAGCTAATCTTAATAACATTAACAGTCACACCTTCTCTTTCCCCTGCTTATCTGAGATAAAACAACATCTTGTGAACCTCGAGGACTCGCTGCTGAGACAACTGCTGAAATCTCTGACCGAGCTTTTTGTTGTATATTTGTGTGGACCTTAAATCCGTTGTCTCGCATCCAAATGTGTGTAAATGCAGCAAGAACTGCAGAAACCCATCAGCTGGTTTGTCTAACGCTTGTTCTTCCATTCTGTCTCCATAGAAACTTTTAGAGGCAAGTATGGAAAAATGTGATCTCCTGTTTGCTTGTGTTCTGCTTCATAATGACTTTATTCCTTGAAGTGCTGTGAGGACAAAAACAAATTCTTGTCAAAAGTTTGACAATATTGTTCCGGTTTAAGAGTTGTCATCAAGATCAGTTCAGAAAAAAGATTATAATTGTGCCTTGCTGATTTTGTGTAATGAAGTAAAGCCCTCGCTGCCTTGGCTTTACTGATTACATCAAGCCAAATCAGCATTAATGATTCGTTTTTGTGGGCAGGAAGGTTGATGACTTTGTTAAAGGAACAGACCACCACTTTTTGACATCACACTTAAAATGTCCAGCATCAAACAAATCAATATGGAAACTTCAGCAATTTAATGATCTGCTTATATTAACATTATATTATCAGTGTTGTTGTAGTATTTTATACTTGTATAGTGTTTATTCATATGTTGAATTGGCTTTTATTTTTGTATTGTCAGTTTTCATTTTATTACTTCATTTTAATACTTCGACTTAAACTTATTTATTTCAGTTAGTTGCAGGGCCTAACACTAACTTTTTTGTCTCATATTTTTCACCTGCTTTTTATTTGTCCTTTGTCGTTCGATTAACATTTAAAACACAGACGACAGCAGGAATATTGGGCTGCTGTCACTTTAAGAGCTCATGCACATATCTAATACAGTATACTGATACTGATACACATGTTTACTTTCTCAACTGTTTACGTTCACTTAAGACATAACCAACTATGTTTACTACTAGGATACTTGCCATTTTTTTTTACATAATTAGTGAATTTGTCCGTTCAAGTGCAAGAAGATGTGAAAGAGCTCAGTTTAGTATTCGCGTGCTGTCTGAGACGTTGCTTTATGGGAGTAACAGAATGAGTTCCCTTTCGAGTCTTTTTGAATATTGTCAAAGCTTAAACTTTCATGACGATGCAGGGCTGGCCCGTCAACTGTCCCGAGCGTCGTTCACGTTTGTTCATTTTGATGCATTGTTAGAATTCATAAAAATGTTACCGGCCAACTGGCGAGCGACATCGTTTCATATACTCGCCAACACAGATATTTTCTCTCATTTGGCACTTGGCGGGAGTTAATTTTAGGCCCTGATTAATTGTAAGTTTTTCCATCCAATATTCATATTTTATTATGTTTTATTTTAATATTTTAATTATTTATTATTTCTGTATTATTTCAATTAACAAAAACATATTTTTAATAGTTTTAGTCAACAGTATCAACACTATTAAATATATTTTTAAATATATACAATGACATTTTACCTAGTTGTGCTATAAATACTTGAAATGTTAAGTTGAATGCTGGACATGAAGAGGGTGGTGCTGGAAAGTGATGGTGTTTAGCAATGGTGGAGTTTCTGTGTGTGATCTCTTTGGTGGTGCTACTTAAAATCCTGTATCTCACAATTACTGTCCAGTTTCAGACATGTAATGTAGGGAATACACACTCTTATGTATTGATTGGTTTGTCTCTCCTCTCACACGCCTGTCACTCTGCTGTCTGAGCTACAGTGCTATCTCTCTGGAGTCTCTCGTGTCCCAGCGTCCATATATAAATGTATATATGTGTATATTGTACATGTCCCTATAGGTGTTTGTATTGTGGCCATTTTCATTGGATGTGTTGTGCATTGAGTCTCTGTACGTCGTGTCCTTGTGGACTTGTGATATGTGTTTATGAGAGTTTGTGGATGTTTGTGTGCGAGAGAGAGAATTTGAGAGTGGCTATGTCTTGTCTTTGTATGTTTTTGTTCATTTTCTTTGTCTGTTTTCCTCCACATCTTTATTTTCTGCTGTGTTTGTGCGTTTCAGTGGTGATAAAACTATTAAGAGGTTTCACAAGGTCTTCTATCAAGCCTATCTGACTAGATTCTTGCAATCCGCTAACGGCTTCAGAAGTTCATAGTTCACCCAAAAATTGTCATTATTTCCTCACCCTCATTTTTTTCAAACCTTTACAACATTCTTTCCCTCTTTAGAAATCTTCAATAATAAATTAAACCAGTTTTTTCATGCAACTACACTAAGCATACAATGAATGAAAAATATCATAAAAGTGATCCTTGTGACCTAAGGCCCGTTCACACCAAGGATGATAACTTTAACGTTAACGATAAGGATTTAGTTCTAAAAATTGTTTATAAAAGAATAGCAGAATCACGACTATAATGATAGATAGCACAGAGAAACAATATAGTTGGAATCACTTTCAGAACAATTTTTTTCCAGCTGATAAATGATAAAAAATATTGACAGCCAATCAGAATCCATCCTGCTTTCAAGAGCTTAAGCATTTAAAGTGGCAGACGACAAACTGCAGCACAGTTATAGTTATAATTTTTATAAAAAGCATAGTTATAATTTTTAGTGTGAACAGGCATTTAGATATTATTTATTTATAGTCTTCTGGACATAATACAATAGCTTTGGAAACATTTATATGCAGGAAATTATTCCCCTATTGTCCATTGCAACTGGATCTTTGAGTCAGTGAGTTGAACTCGAGAACTGCAGCAGTTTGATTCGTGAATGAATCATTCAGACCGGTTTTGTGAACTGGATTCAGTGAAAAAAGATTCAATTCACAAAAATGTTTTGTTAATGAATCAGACATCGCTATACAAAGGTATGGTTGTGAAGACTTGGGAAAATGGCATAAGTTGTGTGGAACACTTTTACTATACTGTACATTTATGTCATATTTGCAGGTTTTGCACTTTCATGATATTGCAAAGAGTGCTCAGGAAATTCTTCAAAAAATCCATCAGGTTTGAAACAACATGAGGCTGGTTACATAATAAAGGAATTGTTATTTTTGGGTGAACTATTTCTTGAATTTGTATAAATAATTCTTTTATCATTTTAAAAGCCTTGTGAAACTCATTTTATCACTGTTTTTAGTGGCTTACATGCATGCTGAATTTAGATATACAATTTTAAATCTGCAATTATAGATATACTGTAAAGCATTAGATGAAAGACAGCAGGTACAAATCTGTGGTTTCTCCCCGGATGTGTCCTGCTGTCTGATCTGAGATGCTCGTACAGTATCTATACTCATTAATGCCCGCTCGGGGGTATGTGTGACTTTCACCCAATCTTGCGGTGGTTGGAGTGACTGGTTTGCCCATCCCCTGTTGCATGCTGGGATATGTCCTGCTAACATTAGCTTGATTCTCTGCAGATGGCGCTCGGGCACCCGCTCCACACTCCTCCGGTCAGTGCCCAAGCGGTGTAGTCAGTTTGAAGTTTGCTCTTCCTCTCTTTCAGTGCCTCTTGTTCACCTCCAGACAGAATGGCCCTGGAGCTCAGAGCTGATTTAAATAACGAGAGATCAAAATATCCAATCACTAGCAAACTAATAAAACACCATCATTCTATTATACAGAGTTCATCTGGTAGAATCATATGAATGGGCCTCAACAGGATCTCGGCCTGTGGTCCAGTAGTGTATTTCCCTTTTTTTTATTATATATATATACAATTCTTAAAGAGCTCTAAGCTCTAAACTAATGAATCAATATTAAGTCCGAATCCCACCTAAACCTGATCCAAACCTGAAATGACTCCTTTTTGAGCAAGTAGACTGCTCTGACTCAAATATGAAATGTAATGTTAATATGAAAGGATTGCACTTTACAGTCTTAGAAGAGAGCTCTTGGTTGGTCTGTGTTTAAACTACAGTGTGATTTCTGCGGTTGAGTTCTGTTCTCTGACAGCACAGAGATGCAGTTCATCTGTATATCTATATCTCTGTAGTCTGTCTGTCTGCTGAGTGACTGTCTGTCTCTCTGTTCTGTCTTTCTTCAGTGAGCTGTTAGAGCTCAGAGGAGTGAGTAGAGCAGGTGTGTAGACGTCAGACAGGCTGCATGACCTCATCACTGCTTATTGCTGACTTCCTCCTTCCTTTCTTCTCCTTCCTTCCTATCTCATTTCTGCTTTCCTTCCTTCTTCCTTTCTTGTTTTCCTTTCTGCTTTTTCTTCCCTTCCTTCCCTTCTTCCTTCTTTCCTTATGTGTTTTCCTTATGCTTTTTCTCTCATTCCTACCTTCTTTTCTTGTTTTCCATTCTGCTTTTTCCTTCCTTCCTTCCTTCCTTCCTTCCTTCCTTCCTTCCTTCCTTCCTTCCTTCCTTCCTTCCTTCCTTCCTTCCTTCCTTCCTTCCTTCCTTCCTTCCTTCCTTCCTTCCTTCCGTCCTTCCTTCCTTCCTTCCTTATGTTTTCCTTTCTGGGTTTTCCTTCCTTCCTTCCTTCCTTCCTTCCTTCCTTCCTTCCTTCCTTCCTTCCTTCCTTCCTTCCTTCCTTCCTTCCTTCCTTCCTTCCTTCCTTCCTTCCTTTCTTTCTTGTTTTCCTTTTTGCTCTTTTTCTCCTTTCTTCCTATCTCCTTTCTGCTTTCCTTCCTTTCTTGTTTTCCTTTCTGCTTTTTCCTTCCTTCCTTCCTTCCTTCCTTCCTTCCTTCCTTCCTTCCTTCCTTCCTTCCTTCCTTCCTTCCTTCAATCCGTCTGCTTTCCTTCCTTCAATCCGTCTGCTTTCCTCCTCATTCCCTCATTTTTTCTTTATTTCATTTGTTTCCTTCTTTCAGATTTCCTTCCTTATTCTTTCTTTTTTCTGCCATCCATCCATCCTTTCTCTCTTTCTTCTCTTGCATTGGACAGTTAGAGCGCCCTCGAGTGGTGACTCTTTAGCAGGGCACATGCATGGAGGTTCTGCGGTGCTACTGAAACACTGAAGTTCTTCAAGGCTTGTGTTGCTGTTATGGAGAAAAAGACATTGTATGTGTCTAAGCGTGTGCGCACATGCCCGACTGCTTAACGCATGAACCGTCAAACGCTACAGCCAGAAACTGCATCTTATTATTTCTGCTTCTCATGCAAATGTAAAACGTTTATGATGAGGCTGTATGAGTGAAGCCATATCTGTCTGGAGTCTCTTCTTTCTGCACAGATGAAGGATTCATCTTTTTTTCTGATTACATGCTGAATTTTCTTCCCAGTGTGTGAGTGTTTTAATGTTGATGAATGCGATGTTTGATAAAGTTGTTTGACTTTGCAAAAATAAATTACAGAGTCCAATGGACTAGTAAAAAGATGATGACAGGACATAACCAACTTTTATCTGTACTTAAATTGTTAATTATTACAAAACTTGAAATGTTTTTACTGCGTGGAATTGGTTGCTAGATAGTTGTTAGTGTCACTGTATATGTATTTACTAAATATTCTTTCAGTGAAAGTCTTTTTACAAATAATTATTTTTAATCATACAAAAACTACAGAAACATAATAGCATTCATCTGGTTATATAAAAAAAAAAAATTATCACAACATTGACGCTGTCAATGCATCTAAATGTAGAGGAGTGTATATTTGTATTAGTTATACTTGTGTCTTTTGATGATGTTTAGCATTTGTTTGTTTTTTGGATACGCTCTTGTTTACATAGTTGTAATCATTGCATAAGTGTGCGCTAGTCCATCACTGTCCTGTTAATTTGTTTGCGTGTGTATGAATGTGTGTGCTGTATTGTATGCCGATGCTGTCTACAGCTGCTTATGTAATCCACGGGATAGAAATAAGGTCACATGATGGATCTTCGTGTTATATAAGCCCCTTATGTGAATCTAGTCGTGTTTGTCTCTGGTCACTGGTCATTTTTCAGTCCTTATAAGCAGTTTTGAATGGAGGATTGTCTTGAGGTCGTTTGAGCCAGTTTGCTGTCCTGACATCTGTCGGTTAGAAATGTTATTATAGAGTTTGATATAATGAGTGTCTGTGAATGCGTTTTAAAGCGTAAGTGGCTGTGCTAACGTCATGTGTGAGTGATTAATTCAGGTCTTTGATTTTAAAGCCCACAGAGGCACCTCAGGTGGATGAGTCGGGGGTAAGATATTCTGCCCCTCTTGGGTTTTTTGCCCAATTTTAGAGTCTGCATTCCTTTTCAGGTTTCCGTTTGAGTTCTGATTTGAGTTCTGGTTGAGTTCTGTCTTTTGATTAAACATTGTTACCTCTCATCTTAACCCACCCCAACTTCGATTTGTTGTTTCTTTGCATTTATATCTAAGTTTGTTTTATCTTTGTTTGCTTTGGTTTTACATCTTTTGACTTTTTTGTCAATTAGGGGGAGTGTCACGCAAACGTGACAAACTGTGTGAGTGTGTGTGTGTGTGTGTGTGGGGTTGTCGGGCCCTCACGTTTGTAGCGCTGACACTGCTGCATGGTTAAGGGGCCCCTGAAGTCAGGTCAGATTAGGTCGGATCGGGTCAGGTAAGGTTGTGACCTCAAACTGACCTTTCACCCATGAGGTTTGGGGGCCCACTGTAAATTGGCATGAAGTAACTCTGGGTCAAGAGAGCCATGCTTGTGCTGATGTTTGCAGTCAAGTATGGCAAAGTTTTTTTTTTTATCCAGCATGCACCCTTCTTCCCCCCTTCCTTTCTTCTCTAGGATTAAAGCATGAAACGCATGGTCTCTGGTTGTGTTTCTGGATCAGTCATACCAGTCTAAATATTATGTTCTCTTAACATTGACGTTCTAAATTATTACATTTATTTTCAATTCCTAAAATCTAAATTTGGCTCCAAATGAAGTTTAAAACTATATTGTGCTGCCCTCTGCTGGTCAGACTGCCTTAATACAGCCCGATGCCCTGTGTTATCTCTTTTCCCTGATTGGTTCACTGATGCTTACTCCGCCCCCACAGAACACAGAGGACAGTGCTCGCTTCTCCATTACCTTCTTCCGTCTTTTCCGAGTGATGCGATTGGTCAAGCTGCTGAGCAGGGGGGAGGGCATTCGAACCCTTCTCTGGACCTTCATCAAGTCCTTCCAGGTCAGAAGAACATAATGAAAACCCAATTATATAGATATTCTTGATGCTTTTCTCCTTGTTTTACCATAAATCAGTCATGCACTTTATTGCCATAGATTTATATATATATTGTATTTATATGTTATGTTCTTTTCTCAGGCCCTGCCATATGTCGCTTTGCTGATAGCTATGCTCTTCTTCATCTACGCTGTCATTGGCATGCAGGTTAGTTTCATTGATTTTGTCCATGGTGAATTGAATGGATGGTTGGATGATTGTGGTTTGCTGTTGGTCGATCTCATCTGAGTGACAGGTTGCCCCGCCCTCGTGCCAGTAAACACATCATCAGAGAAGAGATGTCGCTGCAAGAGGGAGGGGAAGTAATATTGATTCAAGATTATGACATGATTTAAAATAAATAAATATGATGTGCATGGATAAATAATAAATGCTGCAATATTGCGTTAAAAATAGGAATTGTCAGTTTTGATTTCATGGTGACTTTTGCTAAATGGCATTTCAGTGAGTGTATTTGATGACAGGTCTAAAATGCAAATCACCCACATTCAGGGTACTGAACACAGTGCAACTTGATTTACCGTCAGTGGAACTCACTCCATCTTTCAGGTGTTTGGGAAAGTCGCCATGGTGGACCACACACAAATCAACCGGAACAACAACTTTCAGACGTTCCCCCAGGCTGTGCTTCTGCTCTTCAGGTCAGTGAACGGCACGGTGAAGATGTTAAAGCTTTAAATCTTTGTTACAGTTCCCATTTTTTTAATGCTGTCGGTTCATCTAGGAGTTTGTGTTTAATATAAAATGCTTTATCGGATTACATTTGAGATTATGCATTGTGTGTTTTGGGGTGTAGATGTGCTACGGGTGAAGCCTGGCAGGAGATCATGTTGGCGTGTATGACAGGGAAGCTGTGTGACCCGGAGTCAGACTATAATCCTGGAGAAGAGATGACCTGCGGGAGCAGCTTTGCCATCATCTACTTCATCACCTTCTACATGCTCTGCGCCTTCCTGGTACACACATACTAACTACACTTCCTTTAGATTTTTTCCTACTTATTATAATTACCAGAATAATATTATTTATAATATTACATGTCCTCCTTCAAGCATTTTTTGAATTTATTAAAGGCATTATTTGGTATGGAAGCTTGTTTCCTCCTCAGAATAAAAAAAAAAGAAAAAGGTAAATGCGTTTATAGAATATAAAACGAGTTTATAGCTCATAATTTCAAGTTATAAACTCATAATTGAGTTTATATATGAACTATATTTATAATTGAACTTTTTTCCTCAGAATGGCATGGATCTCACAAATAAATTTTTTGGGTTTCTGCCACTGAATTTTTTTTTTATTAAAAATGTAATTGTGACTTTATCTTACAATTTGGACTTTTTTCCCTTACAAGTTAATATCTCACACTTCTGACTTTTCTTCTCAGAATTGTGAATTAATATCTCAGAATTGCAAGAAAAAAAGTCAGAATTGTGAGATATAAACTCACAATTATGAGAAAAATGTCAGAATTATAAGTAAAAGTAAAAAGTACTGTTTTTTTGCAATTACTGTACCTTTATTTCTTTTTTATTCTGTGGCAGAAACAAACTTGGTCATTTTGAAGCCCCAAAGGGATTTTTTTTTTTTTTTTTTTGGACTTCTGGGAAGAATTATAAACTATTTTGTTCTCAAAAGTTGTTCACATGAATCAAATTGAATAATATCTTGTTTTAGATCATTAACCTGTTTGTGGCTGTCATCATGGACAACTTTGACTATCTGACCCGTGATTGGTCGATTCTGGGGCCACATCATCTTGATGAATTTAAGAGGATTTGGTCAGAGTATGATCCAGAGGCCAAGTAAGGATATATGAATGTGTTTGTGAATGTACCTGTATGAAGGAATATCACAATATGCCAGTTGCTTGTCTATGATAGCAATGAAATGAAGATGAAATGTGATTTTTCAGTCAGTGTTTCTCTCTTTTTTATCACAGAGGCAGAATAAAACATCTCGATGTGGTGACGTTGTTACGGCGGATTCAGCCTCCTCTTGGTTTTGGGAAACTCTGTCCTCATAGAGTCGCTTGCAAGGTAAGACATATGCATTTATTAATAATGTGTTTGAACATTTGCAAACACACCCAACCCACCCTCTCCATCTCTATATCTGTCATTCTTTCTCAATTCCAGAGACTGGTGGCTATGAACATGCCCCTGAACAGTGACGGCACGGTCATGTTTAACGCTACACTCTTTGCTCTCGTGAGAACTGCATTGAAGATCAAAACGGAAGGTACGTGAATTCCTTTGCAAAACGCTCTGAATCAAAATTACAGTCGGGAAGTCCATAAACCACTTAATTAGAAATATCCATTTCAATTAAATTATTCAAGACAAGATCATTTGCTTTATTCACAAAAGTCATAAAAGTTAAACATCGTCACTGGCGGAAACCTCATATCTCCAAAAACACTACTTTGGAAAAAACATTTTATTTTTAAAATAATTACATACTGCTGATATTGTGGATTTATTTATGGTCAGACACTTGCATGTGTCATTATACTATTTTTAACATTTGACCAAACTTAAGCCCAAATGGGGTACACAGAATTTTTGACCTGTGAATTTCTGAGAATTTAGGACATGCGTGTTTTGTCCATCATTAGAAAAGCCGCATCTGAGGCAGAAAGTGCATCGCGTTACGTTTTCATCAACTTACTGGTTAAAGTTTACTGTAGCTATGTGGGTGCTAATTTTTTTCTGCCATTTGGCCAAAATCTCATGTTAAGATTAAGTGCATGTAGTTACAGTACCATGCAAAAGTTTGGGGTCAATAAGATTTTAAAATGTTTTTGAAAGAAGTCTTTTATACTCACCAAGACTGCATTACAAATTAACGTAACTGTTTTCTACATGTGATGGTAGTGAGTTGAAACTACCCTTATAGTTGTGTTGATAACATGGTGTATGTGTGTTTTGACCCAGGTAACCTAGAGCAGGCGAACGAAGAGCTCCGAGCCGTGATAAAGAAGATCTGGAAGAGAACAAGCATGAAACTTCTGGATCAAGTGGTGCCCCCTGCTGGTGGTCAGTTATAAATCCCAGAACCTGTCCCTGCTTATGGAAATACATTCACAACAGAGCATAGATATACTCGACAGCACTAACTTCTGCGTCTTTTAACTCACGCCTAAATCATCCATTTAGTAAATATCATTTTTGAACACAATTTAGTTTCCTACATGTAGCATATGCACACATACTGTACATTTGCATTATACACACACACACACACACACACACACACACACACACACACACACACACACACACGCCAGTTGTCGCACTAGCTTTTTCCTGCTGTTGTACTCTTAGTTTCTCCTGGTCGGGTCTCTGCAATGTTTGTTCTTTTCCGTATGTGTCGCAAATGCTTTCCTCTCCTGCTCGGTACTTTCACTGCGTCCACACTGGAACCTCAATGGTGTGTGTTTGTGTGTATGAGTATATGGTTGGAGGATTTGAAGAAGATGTGTGTGTGCGTGTTTGTGTGTGTGTGTGTGTGTTGAGCTTTGGGCTTGCATGGCAACTCAGGCATGCTGTGTCCTTCTAAAATGTCTCTTTCTCTGTTTTCTACACTGTCGCTCTCTCTCCTGTATCTGCTTGAGCTTTTCCACAGCTTACGTTCCTCATTAACTGTCTTTCTGTTCATGTAAAAGTTCAAATCTTCAGAATATTCTGAAGCAATTCTGTTTTAGGGTGGTGGCATGGAACTAATGTTGCCTCTTCTATCCTGATCTGTCCCCAACGTGCTTGTTTAAAAAAGTGACAGACCCCTGCTTCAGAATGATTCTCACACACACACACTTACACATACATAAACACAACACATAGACTTTATATACACATAGAGGATCAAACTGCATATGCAAAAACAGTGTTGACATGCACAAATGCACCCACAGAAATGCAACGCTAATGTGCTAATACATATTGCTCATTGTTGCTTGCTTGCATGTTCTCAGTAGAATTTAAGTACATTTAGGACTAGATTTTAGTCAAGTTAGATGGCTTAGCTGATGCAGTTCTTTGCAAACCCCTTCCCCAAACTTTCAATAATCTCTCTCGCAGTTGCTATGCTAATGCTAATGTGCTAATACTAATATGTTTACAGATATCTGATGGGTGCTAAACCATGAAAATTAAATATTCTACTCCCGACATGGCGTTAAGCTGGTAGCTATGTTTGGAATAAGATTGCTGTTTGACCAGCTAGTATCTGGTTTGCTGCTAGTCCAGGATGGTTTTGGTTCAGCTAATAACCAGCAAATTACTAGCTTAAACCAGCTAGAATCAAGTTACTATGTTCCAAAACATAACTACCAGCTTAAGTTAGATTTTTCATCAGAAAATACATAGGAACTTAACTTAGATTAGTTTATTTAGGCTTTTAATTGTTTTTATATTGCAGTTGTAAAGAAAAGTTTGAAAACCTAATTATTATTAATTGTAATTATCTATATTTCTTGCATGAATGGCTTTAAAATGTAGTCTGGACTCAGTTTTAGAAATAAAAAGTAAAGGAATTCTTATTTAACAAACTTCACGTTTTAAAGTGCCATTTGGAAACATTTTTATTATAATAAACTCAAAAGTTAGGGGTCAATACATTTTTTTATTCAGCAAAGATGCATCAAATTGATCAAAAATGACAGTAAAGACATTTACAATGTGACAAAAGATTTCTATTTCTTGCTGTTCTTTGCAACTTTCAATTAATTAAAGAATCCTGGGGAAAATGTAGGACAGTTTCCACAAAGCTGTTTTCAACACTGATAATAATGAGAAATGTTTATTGATCAGCAAATCAGCATATTAAAAGGATTTCTGAAGGATTTCTGTAACACCTGAAGACTAGAGTCAAAAAGTTACATTTTAAAACATTTTAAAATAGAAAACAGTTATTTAAGTTGTAATAATATTTCACAGTATTACTGTTTTACTGTATTTTTTGATCAAACAAATGCAGTCTTGAAAAAAACTTTTGAATGGTAAAGTACTGTATACACATTCAAGGTGACCCTACTAAAAGAGGTTGAAAGTGAACTTCAAAATAACTACAGCAAAATGATCTACAGCATACGTTGTTCTTGTATATGTGGTGTTTGTTAATTAAGAGCATCTGTTTATTATCTAGACTTAGGTCACATTTTCGGAGCCATTTGTGTAGAAATCCAGACAATTCTGAAGGGTTCATTAGAATTTAATTCACAGATTATAGCTGTTTTTCTCTCTCAATGACTACGTAGTTAGAATAACACAAAGCATCTCTTGGCGTCAATTTCTGTCTCTCACGTGCGTCACGCAGAGGTGTGTATGCGTGCGTTGAAGCTACTTGCTGACAGCGAAGCCGTGTGTGTGGTCTGTTCACTCAGATGATGAGGTAACGGTGGGGAAGTTCTATGCCACTTTCCTGATACAGGACTACTTTAGGAAATTCAAGAAACGCAAAGAGGAAGGCCTGGTAGGCGTTCACCCGGCACAGAACAACACGGCCATCGCCCTGCAGGTAAGCGCAACGTGCATGTGTGTTTTTTGGAGATTTCATTTTGTAGATTATATTAATAAGTGGTGTGTTCTTTTATATCTTTTTAAGGCAAATTATTGTTGTCAAATTGGTATTTGCGAGCTTACAATGTGTGTGCATTAGTTGGTCTTGAGGTGCGTTCACACTGACAGAAATTACATCGCTGTAAGTCACTCTCAAACTTTCTTGGAAAGCCATTTATGTTGAATTAATGTGTTGTTGGCACAAATTATTGTTCTTTAATTATTTTGGAATATAATTGAATCTTATTGTACTCTAAAAACGAAAATTTGTGATTCTCAATTTATCCAGAATCGTGCAGCTCTAGCATCAACTACATATTTTCGTTAGTAGTCATTTTTACGGTAGAATACAGATTTGTTAGTTAATCAAAAGCAAATCACTGTCATTGTGAACACCCTGTACGATTTGCAATAATTTTAAACAAATTTGACCGAATAAACTATTTCCTTTTCCTTTGCATGAGACCTTCTTTACCTCAGCTGTATCTCTCTGTTTTTGGATGTGCTAATGTTGTTTTAGCTTGAATATGGATCCCTCTGTGTGCAAATGGTGATCTGTAAATGTATTTCTGTCTGTTTTATATGTGGTTGAAGTGTTTGTATTTGTTTGCCATCACTTCGGAGATATAATTCATGTATCATTGTTTTTAAGACATTTTGTTGGTCTCCATCCTCATAAATCAAACACTTTAATGTGTTTGATTTCTTTGCAAACATAATCTTTGTTTAGAGGTTTTTAGTGTTATTAACTAACACATAATTTTTTTTTCACTTGAAATGTTTTGTTGACAGAAAAAAAAGTTTTGCAATATTTCTAAATAGCATCTGTGCCTAATGCAGTCCTTTTTAGAAAGTCACAGTAAAGGATAGTACAGTAAGTGTATTAGTTGTAGTGTACAAATATGAAGGAGCTTTCGTGTTTGTCCTCTTTGTCTACTGTGATTTGTTGTCATCTTTCATGAATTTGTCCTGTCTGGAACTGTCTCGTCAAGCCTGTTTGTGTCAATGTGTCTGGTAAACTGCCCCCTGGTGGCATGTGTGTGTGAGGGTCTCCGTTTTCAACATGTCGCTGCTGTTCAAGGGCTGTCCATTGAAGAACAGGTCCTTAGCTATCTTGTCGTCACGGTTACAGGCTGGCCTCCGTACGCTGCATGACATTGGGCCAGAAATACGCCGTGCGATATCATGTGACCTGCAGGATGATGAGCTAGTAGACTTTATGCCAGAGGAGGACGAAGAAATTTATAGGGTAAATTACACACCTTTTATGACCCCTTTCTCCTTATAAAATCGATCTGTCTCACTTTAACCGATCTGAGTTGAGTAGTAACAGTTCCTTAAGGGAGTTGCAATGAATTATTCGCCATCCCTGGAGGTCCCTGTATATGCTGTAAGTCAAAGATTAAGACACTGAACAGGAATAAATTCATCAAGTTGACTATCAGTTGTTGATTTCAATGATATTATCAACGTTTAAACAAGGTATATTGTACTAACAGCTAACTGTTAGCTTTAGCGTAGCATATAAATATATAAAATCCAGTGTAATCCACTGTATCTGCATTTCTCTTGATTTCAAATTCAGTTGAAAATTCACTCACACCATACGCCATTTTACCTCCTTTCCAACTTCTTTTTCCCATGAGATCATTAAAAATGGCAATATCAAATATTTTAGCTCTGGATAAACTGTCAAAGACGCCATATTTAATTTTTTGCAAATGATTAAAATGTTGTGTGGGATAAATTTCCAGAGTTTTGTTGACAGCAAGAAAGACATATTTAATTTTTTTGCATCAGCTGAAGGTCAATATTACAACTAAAGTTTGTACATCTATCCCTTTAAGGCTATTCACACCAAAGGCGATAACTATAACACAGCAAGTATAACTATAAACTTTTATTATCGTTCTTATACTGAGAATAGCAAAGTCCACATCACGACTATAACGATAATGACACACATGAACAATATCGTTGGACTCACTTTCAGAATGATTTTTTCCAGCTGATGAACGATAAAAACATTGACAGCCAATCAGAATCCACCTCGAGCATTTAAAGTAGCAGACTACAAAGAATAAACTGAACGTTATCGTCCTGTAGTGTGGATATAGTTATCTTCATAGTTATTGTTCTTGGTGTGAACGGGGTTTCATTCGCGAAAACTGAAATATGGCGCTATTTGTTTCGTCCATTGCGCATTTTTTTGAAATTACAAACACAAGTATTTTTTCCCAGCGAAATGGAGGACTCTTTGGCAACCACATTAATCACATAAACGGAGACCCCCGGAGGAGCTCCGGCCACCAGACGAACGCCACACAGCGCCCCCTGCAGGTGCAGCCGCCCCCACATTACGCCCACATGGAACAGCCTGTGGGGCGCCTGGGCCGTGCCAATGCCATGGCCCAGCAAAACCATCATCGCCACCACCATCATCACCATCATCATCACAACTCCTACAACAAGTCGCCCAAGTCTACCAACATCAACCTAAATAACGCCAACATGTCCAGTTTACCTAACGGAGGACACAATCGGTACTATGAGCATATGCCCGCTAACGGCTACCCAGGATCGTACTATGGAGAATATGACAAGCCCAGGACCCCACAAGGGCAAAGGTGAATGCTTGTTTTTTGTTCATCCAACATCTTTCTCTCAGCTTTTTGATATATTTATTCATATGTATTCTACGCTAGCAGAGTATGATGTAATCTCATGAATATCAACAACTTCTTAAACCAATTCCTTTGATCCCTTCGGATTGTTTGGAATTGCTTCAGGAAGGATGTTTTTTTAAGGTCAATGCAACTTCTTAAAGGTGCAGTAAGCGATTTCTGAGAGTCATTGTTGAACACTGTTGATATTTAAAAATCAACTCAAACAAACACACCCCTCCCTTCATTGCTCCGCCCCCAAAATGGACGAATACGCAGTGCAAGAGTGGATGTCTCTTTACCATAGCAGACGCGCAGCGAAAAATAAAGTTAAGATGACAAACAATGACAAGTAAGAACAAAAAATTTACATACAGTACACGAGTTTATGCAAGCAAGGGTCCGTTGTTAGTTGTCAGAAGCACACACAATGTTACTCACATATGGAGCAGAAACAACGCAACCTTGGTGTCCATTTTCAGGCCTTCTCCAGCACTGGAAAGCTATTCTAATATTAACATGGATCCTAAAGCTCTTGCCTGATCATAACCCTTCTTTTTCAGGTGATATTCCTCTGAGATTTTCTCTTTTGTAATGTCTCTCAGCCCTCTCTCTTTCTACAGTCTTTCTTCAAATCTCCCTCTCTCTCTCTCTCCTCCCCCATCATTAGTGGACACACCCCCTACTGCTGATTGGCTACAAGTTTGTTGTGGTGCTCGGCCGATCCACTTTCAACAGCATTTTTCAGAAATTGCTTACTGCACATTTAAGTACTTCTTTAGTAGATTGGAAAATAAGAAAGTGACTTTTAAACTCTGCATCCTTTTACATTTATGCATTTAGATGATTATTCATTCGCATTATTATCAGCTTTAAGGTGTGGTCACGTTTATTGTGCAACTGGTTCAAGTTGGTCCCGTGAATTTGCAGCCTTGACCAACAGAAAGCTGCTTGGTTTACACTAACTTCTGTGTGAGCAGTGCTTCATACATCTGTACACTATTGACAATAGAAAATTGACCTTTTAAGCCCGAAATTTCGCTAATGTGACCACACCTTTAGACCATTTTATTTTAAATTATTTTCCTTTTTAGCATTTATCCATCTTTAAATCAAAGCACCTGGCCCCTGTCCTATGCTGGTCCATTATCTGGCCGTGGTGATACCATGTTTTCTTCAAGGTGTTTTCGCACAATCTCATGAGAAAATAACTATTTTACGAGGTGCTGATATTGTTTGAATTTGTTCAAACTATGATATTTTGTAAAAATTTAGCATAAAAGTTCATCCCTAAACCTAACCATCAATGGGGCATAAGCAGTACAAAAACGTACAAATGAGATTACATAATTCATACGAATTAGCCACGGATTCACCAATATGTAAAATAGTTAGAAATTGCCTGAGAGTGTGTTGGTTTTCACTCTAGAGAATTTGATGCGGACCCAAGTCCATTTGAGATGAACAAGAAAAATGGCCAACCTTGAGATTGGTCTTACTCCCTGTCTCATCACTTTAATAAAGCCATTTATGGGGAAGGGTTTCAAAAACCTATTGATAAGATTAATAGTGAGTGATCTGGTCATCCGAGCAAAGATTAGACAAGATACTGTATGTATGATTAGCAGAAAAACGAAAGTTTTTGTTAAAATCCTTGTTGGACTGCCCCAAGAAATCAGAGGAAAACTGAATTATGTTTTTTTAATCAATTGGTTCATTTATAAGCAAAAAAATGTCATTTTTGGTTAGGGTATAGGAGACTGACCACAAAATGAATCAAATTTATGTTCAGACCCTCCATGGTTGTTTTGTTTACAAATTTCAAAAAGTAAAGAAAACCAAATTTTCCATGTTTTTGGTGCTTTATTGAGCTAGTCAAACCAAAAAGTCACATGAAGTGTGGAGGACGGGGTGTAATTCAACTCAGGTTTGGACAAAGCCATCGAAGCAAGTGTGAAAACAGCCTCACATATATAAAAATGCTGTATATATCCTGTATATACTGTATGATATATGTGCCCATCCATTCCCCTTTCCTATTCCTCTGCTTTTCTCAACCTTTCTCTTTTCTTCCTAATCGAAATGCTTTCTCTTAACCATCTCTCTGCTTTCTGGAACAGAAGGCGCTACTATGAGACGTATATTAGGTATGTTACATTAGGTATTATATGTTTACATAGCAGGTACTGTTGCTTGTATAAAAACAGATGGTGAATGATAAGCAGAACTGTGGCCGGTGGGTAACAGCGTTGGGCTTTCTACCTCAGCCACGTCCCACATGGCGCTTGATGTTGACTTTACATGTCTGCAAAAGTCCACAAGACTGGTTGACTGGCGCTATTTGGGACAGGGCCTTTATATACACACACAGATAGACTTTCAAAACTGGAAAGATGATAGGAGCATCTAGTAAAGCATTAACAAATCAGGATAAGTCTTTGAGTCTCTGTGTGTTGTGATTGGGTGATGAATGGAAAGAGGGGCTTGCTGCATGTGTCTGCTGGATAACTGGTGCTAACAAAATGAAATGCTTGCCTTAAAGGATGACTCATTGTTAGATTAATACTTTATAGAAATGTAAATAACACTTAAACACAGTGTTTATTTCTAGTTAAGTACATTTTATGTACCTTATTTTTCTAGAACAAGAGTTGTCCTTTAAGTTCCCCTCTGCAGGAATGTTGATATGTCCTATATATTGGGCCAGTGGGGTTGCTAGTCTGTTTAGTATATAGACCTTAGAGTAGATGCTATATCTTTTACAAAAAGCATGGCTGGGAGGGATAGATGTGTAGTTTGCTCAATATTTTGTACGTCAAGCAACACGCCATTCATGATTTAAAGTTGTAGTAAATTATAGGGCTGTCCCCATTTATCAACTAAATGTTAGTCGATGAGAAGAGGATTAGTCGACCGAATTTTAATTAGCCGGTCAGTCGTAGAAAAATACCACTGGAATTGTTAACACGGCTGGTCCATTTGGTAATTATGTCGGGCAGGAAATCCAAACATTCGCCAATCATTCATCAACCTCAAACATGGCTTATCATTTGAAACATGTAAGTAGTAGCCTAACGACGTTAGCCCCCTAACATGGCCGCTCGCTCTAACGCTTACCTAGATAAATGTACGCTATTATTATTATTATATTATTTTTAGTTATTTGCTGTACATATACATTGACAAATAGAACGTCCCAATGAGGTTTTGCTTATTTACTAATGAGGTCTCACTGCGGTCTGGAGCCGCACGTCTGCATGGTAGTGCATGGTCTTTTGCTGACTCGTTGACCACAATCTAACCGGCCTCTCGCTGACCTCTCGACCTTCACGCAGGGCGCAGGGCAGCGACAGAAGACGACCCACTATACGCCGCGAAGAGGAGTATGAAGAAGATCGATACTCTGGAGAGTACTACAGCGGAGAGGAGTTTTACGAAGATGAAAGCATGCTGTCGGGTGATAGGTAAAACTATTGTGACACTTGTGTCACACAAAAAATTAGAAATAAATCAAATTTACAGAAATATATTGACGGATATTTACCATATTCAGGTACCCCAACAGTGACCAGGAGTACGAGACGCCACGGGGTTACCACCATCCTGACAGTTATTATGATGATGACGAGCAGCCCCTTTATCACGATCCACATAGGTCACCAAAGAGAAGACTGCTTCCTCCAACACCACAAGGCAAGTCTTGGTGTTCCATATGGAAAATTTCAGTACAAACAGGCCCTCTTCTTTATGGTTCAGCGTGGATGTCAGAAGATTAGGATTGTGCGATTTTTAATCACCCCTACAGAAGATATTAATCTCTCTCATTAATAGGTAATCGGAGACCATCATTCAATTTTGAGTGTCTGCGCAGACAGGGCAGTCAAGACGATCTTCCTCACCAGCGAACTGCTCTTCCGTTACATCTCATGCAACACCAGGTAACATTAAATATTACAATAGTGTTTAACCAAATGAATAGTGACTTCATGGAGGAATCATGATGATATTATACAGATTTTCATTTTATTTGTTAATATTTACATGTAATATTTAACTTTATAAATAGAGTATCAAATAGCATGCAAGTAAAAATGTATATTGGTATCGACTAATGAAATATGATTAAATATTATGACTATCCTACATGCCAGTATAGTATTATGTGTCAATGCATTTATATTGACCACTGTACTTGTGGTTCCAGGTGATGGCGGTAGCGGGTCTAGACTCCAGCAGGGCTCGCAGGCTTTCACCTACTCAATCCACCAGATCATGGGCGTCACCTCCTCCCACTCCTGCAAGTAAAGACAGAACGCCGTACTACACGCCGCTGATCCGCGTGGACCGTCCGCTGAGGGACAGCGCTAGCAGCAGTCACTCATCCATCAGGAAGAGCTCATGGTATACAGATGATCCCGAGTACCAGCAGAGGAACTACTCACCCGTTCATCTGCAGGTCCCACCAGAGTATAGAAACCAGTACCACCAGAAGAGAGGTAGCGCTACCAGCCTGGTAGAGGCGGTGAGTCTGACAACTCCTATTTCTATTTATGAGATGTGAGTAGTCAAAATAGTAGTTTAAATTTAAATCTTTAGATTTTAACATGTGAACTAGCACTACGTCTACATAAAGCCCAAAGTATACTTTGGCCGTACGCGTGTAGCGTAGTTATTGTGTCCGTGTAGACAGAGCGCATACAAGTGATTTGAAAACAAAAGTGTGTTAGTTAGTGTGTAACGCGTCTTTCCACTCTCACGGCCAAAGGAGTATACTTTCAAAGACGGAACGTAATGCGGAAAATATACCAGGGGCTTTAATCCGGATACATTAGAAAAGGTTTTTGTTTCAAACGCTCTCCATCCACATTTTCTATTGATGTTTGCCATTAGAAAACTAGAAGCTTGTTCTGTTCTTGTGTCGGTAGACTACAGATTTCTAAAATGAGGGACGAGGGAAATAAGGTGCTTTCAATTTTATATCATTTGAACCCATAACCAGGCCAGAAGTACATAAGACACAGTTTTCATTCCCTCTTTTGAAAGGTTTCTAGTTTCAGGACACAATGTTTCTACAGGCAGTGACCGTATGTCTCACTACGTGTCAGCAAAGAAAGGATCTTAGAATTTATGCTGAGCATCATTTCATCCTTTCTCATCTTTGAGCAGGTCTTGATATCAGAAGGACTGGGTCGATACGCCAAGGATCCAAAGTTCGTGGCTGCCACGAAACACGAGATCGCGGATGCGTGCGAGATGACCATCGACGAAATGGAGAGCGCCGCCAGCCATCTCCTGAACGGTGGCATTACGCCGGTAGTCAACGGCGTCAACGTGTTCCCCATACTGAGCCACAGAGACTACGAGCTGCAAGATGTCTCGGCTAGCTACAGCGATGAGGAACCGGACCCCGAACCCAGACCGCCATACGAGGAGGACCTGGCAGACGAAATGATATGCATTACCACTTTATAGCGCCTGATAAGAGGCTGCTGCTGTTCCTCAGAAACTGATCAGCAAAACAAAAAAATATGAACTAATATTTATTGGCTTACTACCTAAAGAAGTGCCTTTACAGCAGAGCAGAAAGGCACCACAGGAACGGACGCATCGGTGCCGCTCGCTCACTTCCTGTTCACGCAGGAAGTTGGCAGCCACGGCGCCGGGGAGGAGCTAAGAAGGACCGCCCAGAACTTTAATTGGCTGCTCGTACCGTCACTGCAGGAAATGGACCAATGAGCAGCGAGGAGCGGTACCCAGGGGCAGGCTGTTTCCAAGGTGATGACAATCAGAAAGATTCTCATTACCTCAGTCACTTTATTAAGGGTTTTGCATATCAAGCACGTTGCAAGCTCAATGCAAGCAAGTATGGCATATCCCTCCACTAAGGCTGTAGTTTCGACTCGCACCGTATGATTATTTTAGTAACGTTTAAGGCATATTTTAGAGAACAAACGCTAATTCTACAACACTGGTTTACAATAAGGATATCATGCAGGTTTGTGGATTTCAAGAGGATTTCAGCATTTGTGTTGAATGCACTAGCAGACAGGTTATTTTTTTAATTTAGGATAGCCTGTTTGATATTTCATAATTTGCTGTAAATGACTTGTAATATAAAGCAAAGAAAAACTTTGTAAAGAGACATTCTATATTTTGTAATTATGTACTGTACAAAAAAAGCAGCAATATTAATCCTAAATTGATGTTATTGCATTACGAAAAATACTAAATTTGGTGTTATTTTAATAGGTACTGTACTTTATTAAATTCTTTGCCTTTATTCTTTGCTCATATGCATTCATACTTGTTTGTGAGAAGTATAGAACAAAAAAGCCAATTTTATATGAGGTTATTATGTCTGTGACACACCCGCACAAGATATGCAAGTCGTTTTCTCATTGTCCGTTTCATAAGCGTAACCGACGTAGTGTTCCCTTCAAATCTACGGTATGCAGTATGGGTCATGAACGTTGACCTTCTTTATGGGGAATTCAGTAGGGCTTACAGAATCGTGTCTTAATCGTGCTCTTGTTTGTGTATATTGAAGGAGTCTGTCTCATTTTAAGGGTTTGTGTGTGTGTGTTTCGTTGCATATTTTGTGCAGGGGAGGTGCACAGGAAGGTGCAATGGTAAATGCTTTGTGCATTAACGATGCTGCTTAATTAGTCTGCAATTAAACTGTACGACCCTCACCAGGAACATGCTGCCACTTGGAAAAGCCTGCTGCCACTGGCTGATCTATAGCTGATCTCGAAATTGCGCTAGGGTTTCAGATCAGCGACTCGTTTCCACCAATGTATTTAGGTGTTTTGAATACTGAAATCTTCCTTTAGTTTTATAATACTGATAATGAAGATGATTATGATGACAAAATATGATTATGGGGGAGTTTTGGGTTGTTTGAAGTGTATGTTCGCGTCATGCATCCTTAAAGGAACAGTTCAGGCTAAAAATGAAAATCCTGTATTCACTCACAGTCACCGTCATGTCATCAAAACTGCTGAATTGAACACAAGCGTCATTTTCAAGCTTAAGTTATATATAGCATTTCTTTGTAGGGGAAAAAACTAAATGAAATGCCTAATTGAAATTTAGTCAGGTGATCATATTTCAGAACTGTCCAAATACAGATGAAGCCTTTATTCATGCTCTAAATGGAGAGTAAAATCAAAGACTTAAGATATACAGAGACAGTCCACTCATGAGATTTAGTCCCGCCTTCTAAATTAAAGAGCCAATCGCCAATTTGTAAAGCCGGGGGCAATCTGACCAATGAGAGGACAGTTTACTCGCATGTGACTTGTATTAATAAATTTTGGTCTGTTTAGAAATGTTGCCTTGTGAAAGCGATTCAAACCAAGAAGAATAACAATAGTAACTATTTGAATCCCTGTTTCAGAACAAAGCAAACAATCTACAGGTCTGAAAGCACCCTAAGTCACTTTGGATAAAAGTGTCTGCCAAATTCATTAACCCTTAAAGACCTAGAACATTTTTGAGGCCCCTGACTCGCCTGTACTTTTCTTTATTTTTCGAACCCATTCTAGCAGTCGGCATTACGTTTTTTGACGTTTCAGTGTAGCTCATTTTAAAGTCCCAACTTTACATTTATTTTGTCTGAGAATATATAAATGAACTAGAAATAAGCAAAACGGCAGCAAAATTTGGGTTTTATTTACTGACAATAATGATGTTTTGAAAAAAAAAAAAGTTCAGGAAGAAAAATTTATAGAAACATAGTTAAACAATAACAAAACACTGAAACAAAAGTGACTATATATTCAATCTGAACATGAACAACAAACGCAAATAGTGCAGCAAGTAGTGAAAACAGTTGTGAAATTTGTCTTGTGCAACAAAAATACAACAAATGCAAATGATTTAACATGCTAATTGTTGGTACAAAAGACCAAAACTATGTTTATTGGTTGAGTAGATGACAGTTTCAACCAATCTGGGCTTGGGGGTGGGACTAAGCATCAACAGTCGTTCCCGTTTGACTCTAAGAACAATAGTTATTTTTAGCCGTGGGCGATTGTCTCTGCCTTTAAGGGTTAATGCAATGTAAATCTAATCATAGTGACCATATCTGCTAAGCTCAAAAACCATGAAACAAAAGTACTATGCTTGAAAAAAATGTATTTGGATAGAAAAAAAGCATGACATAAGAGTGAGTATCTAATGACAGAATTTTCATTTTTAGGTGCACTATCCCTTTAAGCAAGGCAAGAATCTGGCTAAGCAATACTGACCCCCTTTCCCCCACTTTTGCTTTTCTTTTTCTTTCTTTTCACCTTTCACTTCAGCTCTGGCTTCTGGAAATACCTCTTTTAGAGCAGGGGAAACATATCAGCATTTGAAGCGTCCTTTTTGTGAGTGTCTTTGCCTTTAAGGTGTTGTAAATCGCTGTCCTTAGGCCTCAACATGGGATTACATCAATTCAGTTGACCTTTTGTCACTTCCAACAGGCAAATTACTGCTGAGCACTATAGGCAAAAATAAAGAAGAAAAAAAAAGTTTGACTGCGAAGGCCACTGCCTTGAAGTGTTAAGCTTCACTACAGTTTAAATAAAGGGAAATGTGGGGTTTGTTGGAAATTGTTGTTCTTGAGTGTTTTGAAAGAGTACTGTGCTTTTCAGTCAACCGAATACTGTCATGAAACACTGCGCGTGCACATCTGAAAGGGCTGAAATAATCCGTGCGGGGGGGAAAAAATGAAACATTGTGTTCTGGTCTTCATGTCGATTATACTGTATCTTGTAAACGGACCAATGCACATTCTTGGCACATTGTACTATTCGTAGCAATTACTGGTAAGGACAATAAAATATGCATTATTTTTAATAAACAAAGAAAAAACTTTTCAAAAAAACGTATTGAACTAAAGATTTAACTTTTACCTCGTGTCAGGGACTCCTGAATAGAAAGAAAAAATTTGGTTTCTTAATATACCAATGGGATTTTACTATTAGCACATTGCTGTTCGTCTTTGCACAAATTACTGTAACGTGCAATTTGTTTTCCCTGTTTTCTATTCATATTTTGTGTATCAAGGTGGGCGAATTTTGTACTCTTTTCTGTGACTGTGCGTACGGTTTAGTGAAATTATATGTCATTTACATTTCACCTTTTAATGCTGGGACAAACAGAAGGGGGGGTTGATGTTAACGCTGATATGTTAACGAAAAAATGGAAAAAAGTATTATACAGTACAAGTTTTCAGAGCCACATCTGTTGATTATCACATTTTCATCTAGAGTTGTTGCTATACTATTATATACTTTTTCTTATTAATGCTGTAAGGAAACTTAAGATTATAGTGTAACATATGTACATATGTAACGGAAAGATGCGTGGTGATGTTCTCCATTTGAAAGTCTTTATCTTTGCTCTGTTATGGTTTTTATTCCATGAAGAAAAAGAAAAAAAGGGTTTTCTCTTCGTAGCAGATGACTTATTATATCCCTCTAGGTTTTGTATTGATGCATTTTTTGTAATTTTCCTATTTATTTTGGCCTGGACTTGATTTTAATCAATATTGAAATTTTATTTTCTAATGATTAATACAGAATAAACTTAATGAATAAACAAACAACTGTCTCACTTATTTGTACAAGAACATTGAACTGCAATTCGTAATATTCTGTACAGCTACGGAAAGACTTCAGTGCTAATAAACGTGTCCCTGTGTAGATCTATGGGTTAAGGCTATTTTAATTGGAAAGTATTAAGAAAGATTTAATCAGATTATTTAGCAAAATTCATCTGGGGCTTTGGGATCTGACCATCAGATGATGTAGTGTTCTTGACTCATTTTAAAGGGATAGTTCACCCAAAAATGAAAGTTCTGTCAGTAATTACTCATCCTCATGTCGTTCCAAACCCGTAAGACTTTCGTTCATCTTCAGAACACAAATGAAGATCTGAATGAAGTCTGAGAGCTTTCTGTCCCTCCATTGACAGCTACGCAACTACAACTTTGATGCTTATTTGTTTATATGTGAATAAAAGCCTAAATTAAATCTGTTCATCATATAAAGCAGTCGAGTCTCTTCAGAAAATTTGGACTAAACTGCTCAATTCACATGGATTAGTTGTACGATCTCTTTAAGAACGTTGTGTAGCACAAAATGGAGGGACAGAAATCACTCAGAATTTTCATTTTTGGGTGAACTTAACTCTTCAAGGGTTTTAGAATAATAGTGAACTTCAATATTTGTAGTTACACTTGCGTTCAAAAGTTTTAGGTCAGGGACATTTTTAAATGTTTCTGAAAGAAGTTTCTTCTGCTCACCAAGGCTGCGTTTATTTGATCAAAAATACAGTAAAAACCGCAATATTGTGAAATATGATTACAATTTAAAGGGATACTTCACCGATTAGCATTAAGCTTTGTATCAGTAGAAACCCGGTAGTATTTTCGAATGATCGTGCTTCCCTCCCTCATGTCCCCCTGAGACGAGAGATTTCTGTAGTGTGTGTCTGGGAAAAAAAACCTCAGATGACACAAAAATCGTCATTTAGCGTCATCTGAGACGAGAGACTACAGCCAGTAGGAGGAGCTCGTTCTGCATGTGTTCAACCCGCCCATAGGGGGATCTCACGATAAAACAGCGTCTTTTCAGTTTCGAGTCGACTAGTAGCCTAGTTGTATCATTTCTTCCGACACTGCCCTCTGTAACCGGTAGGCGTGGCTTGGGAGTGGCCTTCGTAGGGCAGCGAAGCAAGTGCATTCTGGGAGTTGTTGTCTTTCATCCACATGAGCCAAAAATACATTTTCTGGCTTTTCTCAGTCTAGAAGGCACCAACTTCTAAAATAATTTCACATTTCTACTACATAAATGACCCAATTTAATACACATTCATCTTTCCAGTGGTGAAATATCCCTTTAAGGTGGCTGTTTTCTATTGTAATATATTTTAAAATGTTATTTATTCCTGTGATCACAGCTGAATTTTCAGCATCATTACTCCAGTCTGCAGTGTCACATGATCCTTCAGAAATTCTAATATACTGATTTGATTTTTTTTTTTTTCAGGATTCTTTGATGAATAAAAAGTTTAAAAGAACATTTTGCTTTGAAGCCATCTATAAGCTACAACCTAAATGTTGACAAAAGTGAACTTTTAGAGCATAAAATGTAGTCTTTTTCTTCTTCAAAAAAAACAAAAAAAAATAAAAAAAAATAACTGTTGGCTTATCTTGCACTCAGGAGATACACGTTTTTGTCCAATCAAATACTGTCTAGAATGAAAATGTCCCTAGCTAGTTCTGAATAGCATTTGCAAGTAATGAATCACAGATGAGATGTGAATGAAAAACGATTGGCCTTAAATACCCACCCTTCACCATCTTCAATAGGAAATACATACAGGAAAGGAAACAGTGTTCATTAAATCATCTCTCTTTAAGCAGAGAAGCACCTTTATCATGCGCTAACAGACTGTAGTGAATGGTAAGTCAATCTGGGCTGATTTTGTTGTTCAATGGTGACACGACGGTCTGAACATCAGATGCATCGTCCTCTGAAGGCCAGGGAACCTTTCCACACATCAGGAGTGGTATTGCATACCTCTGGAACTAGAAAAGAACGTTATCATTTTTAAACAGCCCACCTTACTACTTTAAACAACACTCGCTGTTTGGCATTGGAGAACCCTATTACAAAAAATAATAATAATCCAAACTTGAAGCCTTTTTGATGTCCAATTAATTTTTGATTGATCTTTAATTTTCTCATAATATACATTACAGCATCACCTCTTCTCTCACAGTGTCTGAAACGGTTCGATAAAGGATTCACTCTCTTAGAGGAACCCCTCCTTTCAGAGAGCCTATACTCTACTCTGATTGGTCAGACTGCCCAGTCTGTTGTGATTGGTCGGCGGAGGCTTCCTCGGGGCTTGTTACACAGTGTTACGAACAGTAACAATGGTTTTACCAGAGAATGTCTAATAGGAAGAGAATTGGCACTCTCTGGTTACTTCCGGTTTCTGGACTGGCTGCAGTAACACGTCTCTGTCCATGCGGGGGCGCTCGCAGGCGAGTGCAGAATGCATGGAGGCAGAGTCCTGCAACGGGTCCGTTGGTACCCGCACAAAAGTGGCTAAAACGGGTGGATTGTGACATTCCTAAAATTCACGGGCGGGGACGCGGGCGGATAATGAACTCCTTGCGGGCGGGGTAGCGGATGAAAAATATGTGCAATATTTCGTATGTCTAAATTACCAGCATTACACATACGCAAATATGTGTTTTAGTAAAAATATTCTTGTTTGCCGTAACCCGACCGACCCTGTCAATTTAGGACCGACCCAATTTAATTTTTTTCTCCCCTTTTAGTCCGACCAAGTTGCGACATTAAATTTCTCTGTACTGTAGGCTAATAGGCCTATGTGTTGTAGCCCAGTCATTAAAAAACGATTTAGTTTCATATTCATGTTTAAATAAAATAATATACTTTTTTATTTTTATTTCATGTTGATTATATGAAAAGTGAAAAGCATGAATAAGATGATCCCGAATATCGTGAGACAAATGGAGTGGGCAGACATGATTTTGACCACTTCATTAAGTTTGTTAAGCCTTTCTTTAAAGTGAATTTCGTTTTGTATTAATTGTATCTTAATTTTAATCAATGTTTCATCTACCAAATTCATGGATTTAATAAATAAGAATATAGCAGGCAGGCAATATAATCAGGACACGGCCGGAGGCGCCCGCGCGTGAACTGATCGTCTCTTAAATGAACCGAAACTCATCGTATAAGCTACTTGCCTCACAGACCTGAGAAATAGAAAGCATGAAATGTGTACTTTTAAACAAAACAATTCAAAACGAAAGAAAACAGACTGTTCTCTGCTTATAATCCGTATGAAATGTGCATTTCTCTCTGGCGCGTTCACTACTGTGACGATCGCGAGTCAGCATCGTCATCTTTGACACAGAAAACACTTGCTTATTAATAAACAATTGAAATGTCTCATTGATATATTTGACAGGCCTATTAATAATCATTACTTTTCCCAGTTCTTTGTGACAGCTTTTAGGTGCGTTATTGGCAGCGCACCCTTATGTTACATGAACGCGTCACCTGTGTGGTTTATCGCGGGCACGGGTCGGGTAACGGGCCAAATATTAACAGGTCTGGGCGGGTGCGGATTTAATTTTGATATTATCACGGGTGACGGGTCGGATCTGGTGCTGAACTTTGCGGGTACGGGCGGGGGCGGGTCTCCAAAAATGGACCCGTGCAGGACTCTGCATGGAGGTCTATGACGCTAAACCATCAAAATCCACTTTTCTCAGGATATCATTTTTTGTCTAGTAATTTGAATGTTGTATTCGAAAGGAGATGCAAAGAAATTACACATTGCTGGGTGTTAGATTTTTTATAGTCACTTATTTGCTTTAAAAAGTCTTTTAAAATGTCAATGACGTCATACACATCGTACGACCAGAGATACTGCTTTACGGCAATCCTTCAGTCACTTTGGTGCTTTCGCGCTCGGCACTTTCTTTTCTCTCGTGGCATCGACAACACAGCTGACACAGGTAAATACACAACACAGATGACACAGGTAAATACACGTGCTAGAAGAGTTTTTGTTTTGTTTGTTTCTGGTCCCGCTTCGGATGCCACGATGCCATCAAGCGGTATCTCTGGTCGTAATCAGTCCTTCACTGACCAATCAGCGTTCATTAGCAGAATGCTAGCGTGTTATGGGCAACAACAACTCAACCTGTAAGAAATCGAAAGGACATAAGTACTCGTTCATTAAATTTTCGACCTATAACCCATGTTGAACTTGCAAAACCTACAATAAAATCTGAGATTTCTCAACGGCAATCGGGTGAAAGAGACAAATTTAGCCGTCTAGCCCCATTGACTCCCATTCAGTCTGCACTCGCCCGCGATCACCTCCAGTGGAATTCTAATGGAACTGCAACCAAGATCGATACAATGGGGCTAATAGGAAGTGCCAAGGCTCTCCGTAGACAGGCTCTGGTTTTACCGTATTAATTCGAGCCTGAGTCCTCATTCTTTGGAAGTGCATGTAAAGTGAATTTGCTTCTACAGCGCTGAAAATGGCATTTTCTCGACGTGTTGACAACACAAACCAAACTCTTCCAGGCCTCAGCTACAACTACAATGTTTGAGGGCAGGACAAAGTCGACATTGTATCGAAGGCAGCCAATGAGGGCCATAGGCATTATGTAAATTTGTAACAAACCTACATAGGCTTGTGCATCGGTTCTTTCTTTTGGGAGACAATAACTCCATGAATGTCTTTTGTGTTAAACTAGGCAAATCAGACTGATGAACATGACTGGTCTGCATCTGATTCACTCACCTGTTTGTTCATGTATATGTAGATCATAGGGTTGTATACAGTGCTGCTCTTGGCCATGTATATGGGTACCACCTTCACCAGCACAGGCAACTGGACATCAGGGTTGAAGATAACCGTTAGAGCCAGAGTAGCGTATGGTAGCCAACTCACAAGGAACGCCAACACCATCATCACCACCATCCGCGCCACCTTAGCCTCTGCCCTCGCAGCCGCACCTCCACCTACCTTAGCTACCTGTCACACAAACAGTGGTGGCACAAATACACAAATTAAATACTTGAATAAAAGTACAGATATAATAAAATATTACTCCAGTAAAAGTTTGTCACTTTAATTTTACTTGAGTTAAAGTACAAAAACACTTGGTTTTTAATGTACTTAAAGTCAGCATTAAAACGAAGTTGCGATGATATATATATCTGAGTGAAAAGGGTTCTTGAACAACAACCAAAAAAAGTAGGGCGGGGCTTGATTTGGTCCATGGGGAATTGATTGGATGGTTGTTTTTTGCTATAGCTGTGATGTCATGTGAGTGACAGGTTGCCCTTGTGCCAGTAAAGGGGAAGTTAATTTGAATAAAGATTACAAGAACACAGAGGTGGACGAAGTACACAACTTCCTTACTTGAGTGAAAGTACAGATACTACTGGTCAAATATTACTCCGTTACAAGTAAAAGTTGTAAAGACCTATTTTTACTTAAGTAAAAGTACAGAAGTACTCGTTTTTAAAAGTACTTAAGTATCAAAAGTAAAAAGTAAATGTCAATGCATTGTTTTATTATTGTTGCATTGTTGTGTGTAATACTTACAGTACCTTATGCCTCTGAATCTATGCCTGCACTTATATTAATATCAAATTTATTTCTAGAACACAGTTCCAGTAGTGGGATTGAATGTGAGATTGAATAAGTGCTCTCAATAACGTCCACAATGGTTTCGGACACCCAAATGGCTGTTCCCTCAAATATTGCCCTATTTAAAGTTTTTTGGCTTTTAGTATGAATATGTTAGCCTTGCTGTTATCTATAAGCTAGTGTGCTCCAAAAAAGTGACAAAATTCGCATTTAGAAAACCAAACCCAACGTTGAAAATGAAAATCAGGTTTATGTCAGAATCCAATGTCAGATTGACGTTGATCTCCAACATTGGACAGACGTTGTATTGGGGTTGAAAATTTAAATCGGGTTGACGTCAGAAACCAACATCAGTCGGGTTCTGACGTCAACCCGACTTTTATTTTCAATCAATATCCAACGTCAATCTGACGTCGGGTTCTGATGTCAATCAGATGCAGGGTTCTGACGTCAACCCGACTTTCATTTTCAACCAAAAATCATCCATTGACTGATGTTACTTTCTACTCAAGGATCTGACAAAATTGTAGTGGAGTAAAAAGTACGATATTTGTCTTTCAAATGTAGTGAAGTTAAAGTAAAAAGTTTCCAGAAAAAATAATACTCAAGTAAAGTACAGATACTCAAAAGGTGTACTTAAGTACTGTACTCAAGTAAATGTACTTTGTTACTGTCCACCTCTGCAAGAACATGAAAAAACAAACAAAACAAAAAAAACTAGTCAATAATATGAAAGATTAGTGTAGACATTTAATATGTATAGGCTATTAATTAGCAAATTAGGAAACATTTAATATTTCTACCAAAACTTATAGCCTACAATATTAAAATATTAAACTTCAATATACTAAAATATAAATTTTAAGTTACAGATAATTCAAGAGTGCAAACAAGTGAAAGAAATATACCATGATAAAAATGATGGAAAATACATAATTGATAATGTACAGACGTCACATGGGTCAAAATGTCAAAGTATGTCATAATTTCATTATTCACATAATTTTTATGTATTAATTATAATTTACAAAACATAAATTATGATTTACATTTGTTCTTATGTGACGGGTAGGCTTCCATAAACAAACGTTATGTTTTTATGAAACGTAGTGGAGTAAAAAATATAACATTACGCGTTAGAATGTAGTGAAGTAAAAGTAGGCTAAACATTTCCCAAAATAAAATAGGCTACTCTCATAAAGTACAGATAGGCCTACTTTAATTTTTTTTTTTATTAGTGAATATACTTTTGTCCACCACTTCAAACAACAAACTAAACATCACCAGCTCATCTGAAGATAACATAAAAAAAGCAAAAACGTAAAACATGTCAAAGATAATACTTGTCTTAGCGTGTAGAGCAGCCATGAATATGACACCACAATGATGACAAATGGCACAGCGAAGCAGAGTGAGAAATAACAGATGATGTAAGACATATTTTTGAAATCTCGACTCTGCCAGTCGGGTCCACATGACGTGCCGACTCCCTCCAGCTGGTAGCTTCCCCAGCCAAAGAGAGGTGGAGTATTCCAGATGAGAGACCAGAGCCAGGATAACGCCAGCCCTCCGGCAGCGTGCTTGCTCTGGAATGTGATGGTACCCAGAGGCTTGCACACTACAAACAGCCGTTCCACAGCTATCAGGGCCACAGTGCACAGCGATGTTATACCTGTGCAGTCAACAGACATTAGAGTTGAGATAAAGTTCACTAAATTCACATTTTAAAGGTTAACATCTGTGGCTGTCGGCTGATCATGCTCAGTGTTGGGTGTAATTAATAACTAAGTAATCTAATTACTGTAATTTAATTACTTTTCCCTTGAAAAGTAAAGTAAGGGATTACTCTTAATTTTTCTGAAATTGAATTACTGTTAATTCTGATGTAATTGTATTAAATACTGTATAGACTAACAATACTATATAAAATAATAGTTAATTTAACATTAAAATGTTATGTTAAAATGTTTTTCTGAATGTAACCTTCTCCTTTTACACACTTTGGTCAGTTCAAGAATTATTTATGCAATTGTATAGGCTATTGTTTATTTGAAAGAATCAAAAGTGCAGTTCCGTGTCTGTCCTTGTATTGTTCAACTCGAGGTTGATATGGGATTTAGAAAGTAATTAGTAATAAGTAATCGAATACTCTTAAGAGAGAGTAGTACATTAATCTAATTGCACTGTTGAAGATTAGTATAACTAATTAATTACTTTTTTAGAATAACTTACCCAACACTGATCATGCTCATGATGTTTACACAATAATGACACAGTAAGATTTCTCAGTTGGACACTATATATACAATTTGAAAAGTCATGATTGTAAAACAAGTAGGCCTAGATGTCTTACTATTTTCTGAAAAACAAAACAACGTTATTTTAGACAGGCTATTCCAGTCTCAAACACGTGACACGTGAGCCGGTTCTTTAGTGAATCAAAAACAAACAAGAGCAATCAGTGTAATCCGATTCACAAACAAGTGAGTGTTATGGGATGATTATGTTTTAGTGAATCAAAAACACTGCAGTGCAATGTAGTCCGATTCACAAACAAGTGACTCTTTTGAGCCGGTTCTTTTTAGGGAATGAAATAATAAAGTGCATTGTAATTCGATTCAAAAATAATAATGACACGTATGAACCGGATCGCTTAATGAATAGTTCAAGAAGACTCGCTGTTTTACTCATTCTGATGAATCCTTGAATGGCCAGTCTTTAAGTCAATATCTAATCTACCGGTACCTAAGGTAAGCTACTGAAAGTTATCATTAGGCCTACTGTTAGTGATGATAAGCTGGTTGTGTCCTTGTTTTACAGTAACACTATATAACACTATAATTCACGTAACAAATTCACTATTTCGAAGCACTTCAGTCAAAAAACAATAACCATGACAATTCGTGAATGAATCACTTATTTGAATCGGTTCTTTTGTGTCAGTTGGTCAAGCATGTTTGAAACATTGAATCAGTTCGTGGATACTATTGGATTCAGTCTAAAAATCATTCTGACAGTTCACACTCGCTCTGAATTGTATGTAGCGGACACCATAAAAGACACAGGAAACTAAAAGAGTGCTGGATGACCCTACAAATGTCTCCTGTGAATGTCAGCAATGAAACTCTTCGAATTCAACCCAATTCGAGCAGGTAAAGACAACAAACAAAACACTAGCGGTAGGCTTCAAAACATTGTAGAGTACAAAAGGTATTATGACATTTCCATGCTTTTGAACATATGCCTGGTGAATATTTATGCGGGAATCATGCAGTATAGGCCCTACCGCGGTATTTTTCAAACAACCATACACACTGTACCTCCGACACAGCAACAGTAGGCTACTGTACAGTGCAGTCTGTACCTGATACCATAGCAATGTAATATTATGAAAACTTCATGCAAATAAATAGAGGCCAACATTTGCTAATATGATCAAATACCCAAAATTCAAATGTGCAATAATATGAGCCTAATAATAGGGATCCTTGCTTTATCAACACTAATTATAAAATATTTGACAGAATAATAGAATTTGGGTTTTGAGGCTAAATCAGGAAGGATATATCTAATTGAATTTGAATAGTCATTTTCTTTTAAATGTTGCTTTTTCAGTGTCTGGAAGCCCATCAGGGGTGCAGTTTAAATTATACAGTCTAAAATAATTATTTAGTGTTTGAATGAACTCTAAACAGACTTACCAAATAATGCAACACTAAATCCTTCCAATACACAACCGACCCGTCCCATGATGTAGTAGCCCACAGCATTGCTCACCACATATGGCACACTTCCTGTTAGAGTGATGCCCAGGTCGGCCACAGCGAGGTTGACCAGGGCAAAATTCAGTGGCTGTCGCAGCTGTTTGTGCCGGAGGGTGACGACTATCACTGTAGTGTTCAACACGACAGATGTGATGGAGAACACGGCCATGAGGAGGGACAGCGTGATGAATCCGGCCCACGGCAGGGGCACCTTTGCACCAGAGCCATCATGGATAGACGAGCCATTCAGGAATTCTGGGAAAGAGTCCATCTCCCCAAATCTTATAAAAATACAGACAAAAATTAGTTTTGGTATTTTTTCCAGTCAGTTTCAAGCTATATTCTTCTCTGCTGGTTCATTCAAGTACATCAGACATGCACCTTTGCATCACACGTCTTCTGTCTGCACATTCAAGTCCGCGACACACACACAAAAAAGTTCTTATTCAGATTAGGTGCTGTAAGAAGAAAAATCCCAAAGATCCGTACTTAAGACACAATAAGTCCTCCTTGGGTGTGTGATCCCTTATCCAGCTCTTCCCTTGATTGTAGTAGGAGTGTCACAAAAAAAATACTGCATTTTCTGTTTTTCCTTTTAAAATATTGAAAATGTAAAGATTCAGAAACACAGCTTTGTGGCTGTTTGCTATAAACAGTGTATGTTTAAAATATAGGCATTTTAAATTAAACAATATATATAGACAGTATATGCAGAGCATAGAATGAACAGCTACTTGAGGTGTCGTTCCAGTATCTACCAGCAGGGGCAAACAGGGTCATGTTAAAGGGTTAAGATTTCACCCCAAAATAGAAAGTTTGTCATTAATTACTCACCCTCATGTGTCCCAAACCCATAAGACCTTCGTTCATCTTTGAAACACAAATTAAGATATTTTTGATGAAATCCGAGAGCTTTCTGATCCCTCCATAGACATCAACGTCATTGCAACTTTGAAGGCCCAGAAAAGTAGTAAAGACATTGTTAAAATAGTCCATGTGACTACAGTGGTTCAAATGTAATGTATGAAGCGACGAAAATACTTTTTATGCAAAAAAAACCAAAAAAACGAAAATACCGACTTTATTCAACTATTTCTTCTCTTCTGTGTCAGATCTCCTACACTATTCGAGTAGAAACCGCAGTTACTTCTCCGTTCAACGCCAGTGCCGGCTAATTATTGGCCGACGCTGAGCACCACTACACATGCGTGTGATGCTGATGCAGGAGCGGGCCAATAATAAGCGTTGACGTAGAACCTGGAAGTGCTGTGTTTTTGGGTGAATTATCCCTTTAAGTATGTGCAGTTTTACTTTTCTGGACTGAAATCATGAAGTGCACTGCTCAAAATAGCGAAAGGTTAATGTTTGCATTGAATTTTAGATATTAAAACAGTAAAGTGTTTGAAATGAATGGCAAAAGTTGTCAAATTTACAAGAATTCACCATGTGTCAATGCATTGAGGCCTTATCAGGTTTTTGTTTAATGTTTTGCTTCTCTATCCATGTATACAGTAATTATTGTATATTCTGTGATAAGCTGAGAAGTGTGATTCCCAGCACCTTCAGTGCCAGATGTCACATTTGCCCTGTACTATGTTTGACCTGCTAAGAGTTTTAACTTCCATTAAGACGAGACAGGGATTACTGTGTGTTTGCCGTGCATTAAAATAGACTAACTCCAGCACAGACTAACCGGATTTGCTTCAAGAGTTAAAACTATTGCTTCTGTCCCTGAAAGACCCACAATTATGTAATCTTATTGTTTTTGTCGTTCTGATTAAAGAAGGACCCAGTAAGACTTCTATATCTGGATGTGCATTTTAATATACATAAGTTAACATATAGGAGACATTTGAAGGCAGGGTAGGTGATTTGTTCCTTTTTTTTCTTTTCTTTTTTTTTTGTAATGCTAGTTGAAAGTCTCTTCCCATCCTGATAGCAATCACTAAGTTAAGTGGTCTAAATGTATTTATACTGTATATTTACCATCTGTGGTATCATTGCATCTGGTCCGAATGCATTCATACGATGTCGTGTACCTGTCAATGAATTTCCATACCTCCACGCATGGATGGAAACCTGTGATATTATACTCTGAGAAGTTTATGAATGTCATTTAGAGTTTTGCGCGTTGTAACAGCATTGCAGTAGTACAGTATGGCTTGTGTTCTTCAGCTTCAGTCGCCGCTGTATAGCTGAGTCTGTGATGTATGATGCGTTTACCAGCTAATCATGACTGCACAGAGACGCAGGCCGTGTGAAGACAGATCCATCAGACCCCTTACCACACACACGCAAATGCACCTCATCATTTATGTGCTCATGATAATTAGAGTAAGAAAAAAAGAGATGAGAGAATAGCAATTAACTCCTGGATGCCATTGTTAAGCATCAGACTCGAGAGGTCAGTGCTATAGTAGTGGCTGGTCATAAATCTTACTCACTTACTTTCTTTGAATACTATCTGCTGTTTTATGGCATCTTTTGATGAGGAGCAGCCATAATACATCTAGCTGAATCTGTATATCAATGGGCGTATTGATGTTTTTATTCATGTGTATATAAAAGAAAACAGCAATATGCAGAATTATATTGTCAGTAAATGAAAATACTCAAGAGCATTTTGAGGACAGAAATGTTAGGCTATTAGATTTTCCTAATGGATAGTTGTTTGAAACCAAAAACGATTATTTCTATTACTACTGATATTTATAGAACTGGACTCAGTTACGGAGATATAGCAGCTTGTGACAACTTGCCTCGGTGAAATATACAAAAAGTGTGTGTGACCAAAATAGTTAAAACCCGCAATATGCAGAATAATACAGTGATATTATGTAAATTCGTCTTCTATCAATGTGAAAACTCTAATATGAAACTGATTTACGTAATCTCTATCACCGCTTGACACCAGAGCAAAAGCATCCCCAAAACGGAGGAATGCGCGTTGCCGAGGGAAAGTTTCGCATCAGCTTCTCTCGTGAGCGCGCTCTCGTGGGGAAACCGCACTGGATCTCCTTCCCTAGATTTAAACGAGCCTCACTCACTGTCTTGATGACTTTCTGCTCGCTTCTCCTCTCCCTAAACTTCTGCGTTTAGTACATGCACTGACCCGAAAGTGTCGTTCATCATATATCAGCAGCGCCAGTAGTGAGAGCGCGCGCGAGTTCATTTGGTCTTAATCAGCTCTGAGAGAAAGGCTCGTGCACAAGAATAAGCATTTAAATACCTGTATAGTTCTCTATGCCATCAATGCAGGGATAAAAAGCAAAGGATCGATGTCAAAGAGCACGAGCTCGAGGTCTTGGGGTGTGTGACAGCTGGGCGGAGAGACTGAAGCTCCGGAGGCAGCACGCGCGCTGAGGCGGGCAGATGTGCTGCTGAATTGGCGCTCGGTGCTGTTTTTGTAACCGGGGGAGAGAGACCGAGGGGAGGGGAGGGGGAGTTCTAAAGGCTGCCCGAGCCGCCGGTTCCTTTGCAGCGTAAGAAATTTTGGAGGAAGGATGCAGCAGGACCGGAGAATTCCTCGGAAGCACGCGCACTGCCTCCTCTTGTGTGTGATGAGCGCGTTCTGGACGGCGCCGGGGGTGCGGGGGTCCCAACCGGAGATCCCCTTATCAGTGTGAGTAGAAGAGCAGGCATGCACAATATAGAGAACAGGCCAGAATAATTGCATTTAATCTGCATGTATATAGAAGCCAAGAGAGGTCAAAACTATCCTGTGTAAGGGCTTTAGTGGTGTTTTAAGGGTCAAGACATTTCTATAATGTTTTTAGAATATGAATGCATGCAAAATATAGAGCTATCGTAATTGTATTAAATCCATATGTTTGTAGAGAGCCATCATTTCGGTATTTCAAAGAGTCTGAATTTAAGACTTAATTTTTAAGCCTTAATAATGACATTTAATCTATAATAAGAGCACGCATGAGAGAGGTTAAAACTATTCTTTGTGATGATATTGTGAGGGTCTAGTTATCTCTAGAGTCCAAATATGAGGCTTTTATAATACCGTATACACATTTTAAACATAACAAAATATTGGAAAACAACAAAATATTGGAAAGAAGCCCTAATAATTGCTATTATACGTATGTACAAATGTAAAAAAAAAATGTAAAGTGTGCAGAAATGTGCTCCATGTTATAACAGCTAAGTCAGCTGATTTTATTTTAACTGATTATCAACCTCTCTACATTACATTACACCAATGAAAGCCATTCCGAAGAGTAAGATCAGGTAGAAATACTATAGGTCCTTAAGATAGTGTAGTAGAGTGAAAATACAGTATGCAAAGCTTTTATGCCATAGAAACCTTTTTGACATACAGAAAATGAGAAACATAAGGGAGAACAATGTGAATTTAACAAACACATATGCTCCCATTTGGCCATATAGAATAATAATTGTTTGTAATAATGATTACAAACAGTTCTTGCATTAACTTTTGTTAACTTTTATTTTTAATCTATCATTGCTAATACTGTAATTGTGGTATAATGGGTTGTAAGTGATTACATGGGTTCTTCTTCCCCCAACAGGGTGAAACTCTGGGCTTCAGCGTTTGGTGGTGAAATAAAATCAATAGCTTCAAAATACTCAGGATCTCAGCTCTTACAGAAGGTATTTCCCCCTCTCTCTCTCACACACACACATACACACTTGCATTGACACACACACCTCTTCTTGAAAATGAATACAGATGGCTTTGCCTTACAACATCCAGGTGTATAATCTGACACGTGTGTGTGTGTGTGTGGAAGAGAGAGAGAGAGAGAGAGAGAGTTTTTGGATAAGGCTCATTACACTCAGTTTCTTTCCCCCCGATCTGTCTTTTGCATCTAAACACCTGTGTAGGACTAGTTGGACAAATAGAATAACTGAATAAATGTGTCTCTTTATAAATGAAAAAGGAGCATCAGATGATGTGCTAAACACTTTAGCCACACGGTGGCAGCTGATATTATGAACTGTGCTTTTTGGTCAGGGTTAAAAAAAATTTTTTTTATTCAAGCATTTTTAGACAAATGTACATTTTAAAATGATTAAATTAATAATGATGTTCTTCAAAAAAAGATATAAAGTAGTAAAATCAAGGGGAATTAGACAGGCCAATAAACCATACATTTGACGGCCCTTGTCTTATTTTTTTATTTATTATTTATCTATTTCCTCATTCATATCCGTTCATGTTGTGTAGGTGGTCTTTTTGTTGTTATGGTTTATATTTACACATAAACAATTCAATATTGATAGCCATATCCAAAGAGAGAAAAGGCTCAGACACATTACAATATTAATATTTTATTATCAAAGTTCACATCTATGTGACTGCCGATATTTTGCGGATGAAGGTCTCCACCTGGTTTCTTTGTTCCAGTATACCGTGTTGTGTGAATGCACTATGCGGTGGCGTTGTATACTACGGAACACACTTCATTTCCTCTCGGATTCTACTGAAGGAAAAACAGTGATGGATGTTTAGAGATAACCCGTCTCTCTCTCTCTCTCTCTGAAGTATTAATAAGTCTCTCAGTGTTGGTGTGAGATAAGAGCCCAGCTCTCACCATCAGTGCACATATTATCGTCGTAATTACCTCCTCACAGAATGTGTGTACGTGACTCTTTAACTGAACTAGCCCGGGTCTGTTTATAAAACAGCGGAAATGAAATTGAAATTGAAACTGAGAATTACAGCTGAGAATGATGGGAGTTTTCATGTATGTTAGTGAGGTACATAAGTCTGTCTTTGTGAAGGATACATGTGTCCACAAACACTGATTGTTTAACTAAAACTGAGATTCAGGGTCTGTCTTTAGCTATTGGGCCCTTACTTGAAGAAAAATCTATAGTGTAGTCAGAGCCATTACCGGTGTTGTATTTATCCACTGATCCGAGACCAATGTGGCTGATTTACCTTGTGTAATTGTTAACAGAATAATTCACCCAAAAATGAAAATCCTGTCTTTGTTTACACACCTTCATGTTGTTCCAAAACATTTTTTTCTGTTCAGTTCATAGTAACCACGTCTGCCAAGCTCCAAACAGTACAGCATAAACTAGTCCATATGACCCATACGCTAAACTCTGAGTCTTCTAAAGTCGTACAGTAGCTTAGTGTGAGAAACAGACTAAAATATTAAGGGATACTCCAAAAATGTAAATCATTTACTTACCCTCCCAAACTGCATCACTGTCTTTCTTCTTTGGAACATAAAAATATATTTTGAAAAATGTCCCAAATGATGCACTATACACTATGCACTTATACTATACTCTATGTACTCAACCTGAGTCTGATGGCCCCTCCCCCTTTGCAATGTAAAGAAAGCTGTAACAATTGAGGTCATTTTTTACATAAGTGTGAACACACTACTCACACTATTCACAAAACTGCATTGAATAGTGCACAAGTACGTGAATTGGGACACATCTTTAGTTTTTTGTTCATAGAATGGACTCAATGGAAGTCAATGGACTCAAGTGTTGTTCGATTACCAACGTCCTTCAAAATATATTTTTTTGTGTTTTGCAGCAGAAAATAAAGTCATACTGGTTTGGAACAACATGAGATTGAATAAATGATGACGGAATATTCATGTTTGGGTTATTATTTACTGAAAAATCTAATTTCCCATTGTGCATATTCAAACTAGCACAACATATTCATTACAAAAAAACAAAAACCAGTGAAACGTCATGACATATGGCATTGTGCATCAATATTTTTGATACATCAATTATGATATTTTTAATATCTGAAGGCGAATGCAAATTAAATTCAGTGGAGTGGATGATTATGAGATATCAACTTAAATTTGTTATTTGTTTTAAAAATTTTATGATTCTTTATAGTGCATTAATCATAATGCCAACTTTTGTGGTGCTTTTTGTCCATTTAGGACAGATGTGGTCATTATGAAATAGAGATGCACCGATGTATTGGCAGCTGATATTTATCGGCCGATTTTTGATCAATGTAAAAACATCGGCATACAATAGTTTGTTAATTAACTACGTGAACAAAATGAAATCTGTACAAAATATAGTTTGTCAGCATATATAGTTTGATTGCAAAAATAACCTTTGAAGGTTGTCAAGTTTTCGTATTTTGAATTTTATTTTATTATATCTTACTCTGTGCCTCTCTTATAATGTTGGCCTGTTGAGTGTTAAATTGATCCAATCCATGTTCAAAGAAAATAATTTGACGATAAACTAGCTAGTATATCCTAATACATGCGTTTTTGAACTTTGCTACTATAAAACTATCTATTTTAATGACTAAATTATGCAAGTAACAAATATCGGTATCGGAATCGGCCAATAGCTGTTCGTTAAAAATTTTGTGTATCGACCCAAAAAGATTTTGGTGCATCCCTACTATGAACTATTCAAAAGAAATGAGGGAAGATTGTTTATAATCTACAAAATACAACATTCCAATGTTTGGAATGACATAAGGGTGAGTAAAAAATGACACACTTTTGCTTGAACTATCGCTTTAAGGTGAGAGTTAAGATGGAAATCTGTTCCCGATTCAGCCAAAAGCATCAATAATGAACACGTTCCTTCGTCCCACCCAGAATGATCTCAATCATCAGCCTAAACGCACGCACAAGCACATTAACACATTGTAAAATGTCCCAGCCAGTTGTGTTCTCTCTTCATTGCCATTTCTGCGTATGTTTGCACTTTTTCCCCATCATCCTGCTCAGTGGGCGTGACCGATGGGTGGAGCTCAGGGCCAATGAACTGCCTGTCTGAAGAGCTGGAAGCAGAAAGGGAGGGATGAGGCAGCAGGCCGGTTCATTAAGGAGGATCGTTAAGAGTGATCATTAAGCTTGTTATGCAAAATTACCTGATTTTTACACAAGGGGAGGGGGGAGGGGTAGCCATACAAATGTCCCCCTTTGTTGCTTTCAATCGCTGAAATTTCCACCTCGCCCCAACAAAATAACAGATTGTGCAAATACTTTACCATTAGGCATCTTTACACTGAATAATTTTGTAGCATCTTGAGAATATGAAGGCAAAAACCTGTTTTGTCCAGGAGCATCTGGTAGTTTGGGACACTCCCCGGGACTATTTCTCTACTGTGTTTTGAATCAGTGGGGTGATCATCACTATTGACGCAGCATTAATGGCTTTGATTATGGCTTTTTTTTGGGGCTGGGGAGGGTGCCGGGACGGTGGGTGAGGGGTGGGGAGGCAGGACAGGCGTGAAATGAACTGTTCCGCCTCAATAACTCTCCATGGTCTCTCTCTTAAAGGGGTAATTTGCCGCGTGGTGCTACGATCTGTGTGTGTGGAGGGGGGTGTTGGTGTTAGAAACATGTTGGGGGTCTGATATGTGCCAGAGTGTGTGTTTTCATGCTATTTGTTGTCTTGTAAAAAAAAAAACTAGAAAAAAAAGCAAAATTGTTTTGCTTACAAAAAACGTATTTTTTATCACAAGACATTTTGTAAGTTAGGACTGTGGAACTAGTGATGTGTGTGTGGTCCTGGTAAATCCTACATTACAGGGACAAAATGTCCCCAACAAAGATGACAATATCCAAAATCCTTGTCTTTATGGGGACTTTTTTTTTGTTGTTGTCCCCATTAGGAAAACAGCTTATAAATCACACTAAGTGATGTTTTTTGAAAATGTAAAAATGCAGAAAGTTTTCTGTGATGGGTAGAGTTAGTGTAAGCGGATATAATATTCAGTTTGTACAGTAGAAAAATAATTTTGTTTATGGAATGTCCCCATAAACCATGGAAACCCCAACGTGTGTGTGTGTGTGTGTTTGACTTTACAAAACTGAGACAGACAGTATGCATACTGTTTACATGTAATGTGTGTCCTGTTTTTGGATTCACATTATGTTTTGTATTTTTTAGATTCAGTGAATTTTTTTTAATGTGTTTTATTTATGTCCCGTTGTGCTTTACAAAACTGAGAAAGACATGTATTCATATTTTTCTCGTACTGGAAACGGGAAAAAGGCCCTTTTTTAATTTGAAAGGACTGTGCAGAACAATTTGATTTTAGATGTGCCAGAGTGTCCTGTCCTGTTTTGTTAATGGACAGGTTTCTCCATGTTTCACTTAACTCACTTAAAACTGAAAGATAAAACATAGAAGGATATGTATGCTGTCTATTTTTTGTACTGGAAACGTATTTTTATCAGCCTTTTTTAAGTTAAGATTTTAATGTGTGTGTGTGTGTTTTTTTTTCATTAAATCTGTCACTATACATGAGCTTATTTTAATCAGAAAGGCTTTTTTATTGTGGAGTGGTGTAAGCCTGCAGGCGTCGATGCCTGAGTGTGTTTGAATAGTCTAATATCACAACGGCCATTGAGTGCTGTTGCTTCAGGTGTCGCTTGTATTGCAGACTCAGCGTTGTCTGAAGTGTAGTTCATTATCCAAACTCACCCAGGCTTGACAACTTATTATCTTTCTACTGAATTCTGACTCCATTTCAATTACCCTCCAACAATGCATGGCCCTTTCGACAAGCCACGCCCACCCTCCCCAAAGCAGCCCACCCACAACGCTCTTCCTCCACCAATAATAGACACTGCAGCAGCAGTTCCACCAATTACAGGGACAAGATTGAGCTCGTTATCTGGAGAGGATTGGTCTTATCGGCCAATCAGAGAGGCCGCTGTCAGGGAGAGGCGCACGTCGACGTGCTTATCTGAAGACTTGTGGCACTAACTCAAATGGGAATGACAGCTGTATTAACAAAGAGACAATGCAAAGCGTAGGTCATGGAGACTTGTAAAGGCCTCTTCTTACTGTCCCCTGTCTCTCCATCACTGTCTCTCGTCATTTTTACCCCAAAAAACCTCTCATCCATCCATCTTCCGCTGCCACACATATTTGCCTCCCTCCCTCAGATTTGCAAATGTAAATGCCCCTATGCTTGTACTTGTCATGCTGGACATTGATCACTTAAACTAATGTTTTAGGGTATCACACTATCCATTAGACTAAAAGAAAAGATATTTATGGGTTACCCACATCTAATTTACTTTGTGCACATTTTTACCACTACAGTATATAAAAGATCTTAAGCTAAACATGTTGTTTTCGTTAAGTTTATATTTTTCTATCTGAGTTTTATGTCTGAATTTGTGTTTTAATATCTTAGGAGATTTTCTTTAGATATTCATCAACAAAGCAGAGACTTTCTTATAAGATTTCCATTGAGATTATTTGATAACTGAAATGTGAAACACACACACATTGTGTTTTCAATATTCCATAGACAAATTGATTTTTATACAACCTGTAAATTCTATAACCCTAAACCTACCCACTACCCACCTACTAACATTGTGGGGACATTTGGTCACCACAACCTAGGGTTTACCAGGATCACACACACACACACAACACAGCAAAGAAAGAATAAAGTGATCCGCTGTATTAAAGTGTGCAAATATGAATGCAGTTCAATAAAAAATATTTTATTTTATTCTATTTGTGATCTGATGTCCTATTTTATTATAGCCTATGTTAATGTGCTTTTTAAAGAGTTGAATACATGTATTTTTGTATTAATAAATTGCTATTAATACATGCAACATACTTTCACTATTGCCAGACAAGCTGCATTCAAAATTTATATTTTAGGAATTTGATTTGATTGAATTACAGAAAACAACATAGCCTATGCTTTAGTTTTATTTAAAAGTTATTTTAAAGCTGTATTGTTCAAATATTTTGTATTAACAAAATGTCATTCAGCCTTGACCACTGACACCAAAAAAGTAGTAAATTGTATGTCGTGTGTAGCCTATATTCATTGCGTAACATGACTCATTTATTTCTCTTTAGAAATACAAGGAACATGAGAAATCGGTGCGAATAGAAGAGATTGACGGCGCAAAAGTGGTGAAAAATGTGGCGCAGAATATGGAGGAAATATTTCGGAAAAAAGCTGAGGCCACACGAGTAAGTACAATTAAGAGGAAGAGAATATCAAATGTTCTGCATGCGTCTTCCGTTTTCTTTTTAATAAACAGCCTTCAATAACATCTATAATTTTTCGTTGTTGTTAATAAAGATTGGAATTATTATTAAGCTATCTATTGCCTTTTTTAAAATTATTTTACGATTTGCGCATGAATTCTTATTGTTTCAGCATTTTCCATCAATCATTTATTGTCTTGGATGCAGCAGCCGCAACAGCTTTAATTATTGCTAACGTAAAGAAAGCATCTCGGTTGAAGCTTCTCCCTTCTATACAGAAGAACATATAGATTTTCCCGTTACAACCGCTCTTGCCGTTATTCTTCAGAGGCACACACACGGTCCAGGCTTTAATTGCCTGTGTGTGTGGAGGAGATAGGCTTATCTAACTCCTGCAGATACACACAGTCACTTTATGATGCAATGGAGTCGGTTTGCCATGAAAGGTAAAACCCATGAAATACACCTCATGCAATGTAGCAACTGCATCCCGATTTTATAAAATGCATGCGCGTATTTAGGCTACGGAATAAATTTACACGTTTGCCGGATTTGAAGGGAGTTTGATACAATTTATACCACAAAAATCCAAGTGTATTGCAGCACATTTTATTCTATTGGAAAATAATTCTACAAATAGCCTACAAATGAAACAAATATTTAAATGTTAATCCAGAGTGATTTTAGGCCTATTTTTAAATGATTTTCTACTGATATGTTCGTGTTTATCCATCTTAAATTCTTTAAAACGTTTTTTGTTAGGCTATATAGGCATACGTGTGATATGTTAAATCTGTAATAAAATGACAAATGATTAGGACCTACTAGGCTACTCACGCGAACGCGACTTTTGTTCACGAGCAAGCATAAGTGAGATGAAATCCGCGCGCTGACAAACCTATTTGACTGAAATAGCCTATTGTTTGAAAGCTGTAAAAAGTTCCAACTTAACCTCTGTTGGGGTGGTTAAAGAAGTTACTAGGTGAGTCAGAGCAATAAACTGTCTTTCAGGGCTGTCTTAAAGGAATTTGTAGGCTAATAGGTAGGCTATTTTTCGGCGTGTAATCTGTTGAGGTTCAGCTTAACAGTTAAGGCCTAACTAACCGTCAAATAGAATTTGTAAACAAAATTGTAACTTTTTTTTTAAGGATAGGCCTATCTGTGATGTAAATCTCGGCTTAAGTTATAAATGCCAAATTGTCATGTTTGTTAACTTACCGTAATAATCGTTTGTAGGCCTATATATTGCTGTGGTTACCTCCTCAGGTAAACGCGCTATTCAGTTCTCTAGCGCCACCTGTTTGGCAACAGGTGAAAATTCGCGCTCTATCTAACTGTTTTTTGCCCTCTCTATCTCGTGATTTAGCTTTTGTGGTTAATGAGACGTTTAAAACACGAATGAAAAGTAGGCTACTTGCGTGTAGCCCCCTCCAGCCTTATGTTTTGACTGTCATAATTCGCACCCTGTTTGTAGGCCGATCTAAACCATATTTAGAACACGTTATTTTATTATGTTTTTTTTTTTTGTTTTTTTTCAAGGACACATTACATAGCCTCATAGTATTATATTTTACAGAGCAGCTTTTTTTTTGTAGCATGTATTTATAAAATTGGCACAAAGCCTTTTTCTTTTTTTTCTTCTTTTTTTGGTTCTGTTGCTATAATTTCCACCAAATGCGACAAGTATTAATTATTTTTCCTAAAGCGCTTTGTGGATTGGAAGCAATTATACCTCCATGTAACTAAAATAAATAAATAAATGCATGCCAGCACTTTTCAATGACGACAAAACATAAACTGTCCTTTGTGCACACGCACACACACACACACACGCACGCACGCACACACACACACACGTGTTTGCCGCAAGGGAACAAGTCACTATGTGAAATACAACCTGTTTGCAAGCTGCAGGTAAACTAAACATTATATTACTGCTTTAAAGAGGTCACCTTATACAATTAATTTCATAAATAAATCATTATGACTGTCAAGTTTTACATCTGTGAATGTTTCTCAGGGTCAGTTTGTTATTGAAAGTCAACCCCCACCCCCTCGAATCAAATGCATTCTGAAAGTACATTAACTTATGATCTGATTATAAGCATTATAAAATGTAATATATTTGTTAATGATGTTATGAAATTATAAAATGAAGTTATAAAATGCCTTGTACATGTAGCTAGAGGCTATTTTCACAAATGTCTGCATCTTTGAAATCTACAATAGCTCATGTTGCTCATCAAGAACAAGTCTGTGTATTTTGCCATCAATCATCTCTTCTAAGTTTCTGCTGTTGTCTGTGTCATGTCACTCATATGTAGAGGCTTGTAGAAGCGGCGGAGGAAGCTCATCTTCAGCATGAGGAGAACCCTGACCTACAGGTGAGAGAGTTTGTACACTTCTATGTTTTTGCTGTATTACATGGGAAGATTTCAGGACCACGGACAGTTCTTAAAAACCCAATCACTCTAATGCTCTTATACATTTTGTTTAAAACACAAAAATGACATGCATCTTCATTTTTAAAATGCTTCTATTTTCATGAATATTTCATAGATTCTATTGTGTTCTTTAGAATAGAATCTTAAGGGATATTTTAATAAAGCCCCTGCTCTCCTTGCCATAATCTTGTAGCCCTGCTTTATGCAAATATCCTGTACATGACCTCCAGCTTAGTTCTTGAAGTGAATTATATTTATATATATATTTATGTGCCGGAAAGCCCTCCCCTCGCTCCGGCCTCCGCACTCCGACTAAGATAAATGACTCCACGTTGGCTGCGCTATTCAGGGACAAATGGAAAATTCACTGAAGCAAAATACGTTTAAAATAATGGTATCCCCCCTCAGTAATGAATTCATGCACTCACTCTCTTGTACGTAGAAATACATTTCCAGTAATTCATAAACTGTGTCTTTTTTTTTTTATTCACACAACTAATTGTAGTGAAAGAGTCGGTTTTGTACCCTCTATATTTCTGAATGTTGTTTTTTATAACAAAAACCTTCTGGCTGAATTGAAGGATGTTTATTTTAGAGATACACACTTTAATCCATTTTATACTCTCATTAACTCACAAATTTTAATTTGTGTTTTTTGTGTATATAACAATGTAAATTGATTAGTAATTGTAAGAATAATCTATTAAAAGAATACATTTTTGTGATCATTTTTTTGTGAAGACAAAAAATGCAATAAATGTTTTTTTTAGGAAATAAATATAATTATAAAAATAGTAATGCAATTAATTACAAATGAAAAAAAAGATATATATATTATTTGTTAAATCAATTAGTAATTGTAGGTATGATTTATTAAAAGAATACACTTTTGTGAGTGTTTTATTTGTTATATTGATGTCGATCGAAGACATCAGGACCTACAAAATGTAATGGAGATTTTCTACAGGAATAAATGTAAAAAAAAAAAAAAAGAGTAATAAATTGCAAATAAAAATGCACCAAAAAAAAAAAAAAAGTAATGAAAATAATGTTATGTAAGCGTTTTAATCGAATTATTTTAGTGCCTCAGTGTGAGTATATAAAAACTCATATTTCAATAAATGGTCTGGCCGAGAGTGAATGTCTATAAAGGTCTGGATGAAACAGTCCTGACCGTGACTCTTTGAATGAGGAGTTCTGATTCACTGGGACCCCACTGGGACCAGGACTCGTTGGGGTGTGCAAGCACCTGCTCCTGCTGTTTGTTGATAACCCTCAAAAGCTTGTCGCAGTGCTGTCAGAAACGCTGAGTGTGGAGCGTTTCTCCTCTGCCTCGCTACGCTCCTCTCGACTCCGCTCCCCCTCCGCCCCTCCAGGGGTGTATCACCGGAGCGCCCAGCCGTGGTATGAGCTGTCATTGCTGAGCTCTGAAGTGATGCCCCCCCCCCCCCCCCCCCCCCCAACAGGAACTGAAGCCAAGTGCACACACACATACACAAACCGCTTAATAGTAAACACAAAGGTGTTATCAAGTACACTCACCTAACAGATAGATAGCCTCTTTTCACAGAATGACCTCTGGTCCAGTAAAGTGAGAGGTAGTTTAATCACGCATGCCCTCTGGACACAAACTAAATGTTCTTTGCCCGATATCCTTTATAGTTCGTCTGGGACGCAAGCATGAAATGTTGTATCTATAGAGTGTGTGTGTGTGCGCATGCAGTTCGTAAACTAACATTTATACCCCCGGTTTCACAGACAAGGCTTAAGCCTAGTCCCAGACTAAAATGCATGTTTGAGCTGTCTTAACTGAAAGCAACTCGCACTGACATATCTTAAAATATGCCTCTTTTTTTCGAAGGCACGTTTATAAAAGCTATTTAAATGCCCTAATTGAACTAAGCCCTAATCCTGGCTTAGTCTAAGCCCTGTCTGTGAAACCGGGCCTTAATGGTTTAGTCTAAATGGTTAAGCATACCTGACTGTTTTAATGTAGGAAAGAGAAATCAGGAATGTTTAATGTCTCCATTAAACAGAGACTTTTGCTGAACATTCTGTCGTTTTTTTGTCTGAGTGAAAGAACCTGTTAATCTCACATGTAAACTCACACTCCTCTAGAGTTTCAGATCTCAGTAGTGTCTCAAACTGTGCTCAGATTTGATGAAGTCTGCATCCAGAAGCTCAGAAATTATTATTAACTTTTCTGGAAAAACATCTGAGCCAAAGTTGATACTTAAATTAAACATAACTGAGTTCTTAGTTAAGTGTCTGATCAATCTTATAGGTTGTTTAAAAAAAAAAAAATCTTTGACACACTATAGTTCAAAAGTTTGGGGAAAGAAGTCTTTTATACTCAGCATTTATTTGATCTAAAATGCAGTAAAAACAGCAATATTGTGAAACATTATTAAAAATGTAACTAATTGTTTCGTGTTTTAATGTATTTTAAAATGTAATTTATTACTGTGATGATGGCAAAGCTGAATTTTACTCCAGTCTTTAGTCACATGATCCTTCAGAAATCATCCTGATATGCTGATTTGGTGCTCAAGAAACATTTCTTATTATTGTCAATGTTGAAAACAGTTAATATTTTTGCAGAAAAACAGTGATAAATTTTTTCCCAGTATACTTTGATGAATAGAAAGTTCAAGAGAACAGCATTTATTTGAAATAGAAATCTTTGGTAACATTATAAATGTCTTTCATGTCATTTTTTTTAATCAGTTTATTGTGTCCTTGATGAATGAAAGTTCTTTAAAAAAATCTTACAGACTTCAAACTTTTGAACGTTCAAGTGCTGTTACACCATAGAATGAATATTGCAGTATTATCAACTAAAATAAAATGGCTACTTTTTCATTCACATTTTCTTTTTTTCAAGCCTGACACCTCTATATAGATTTGTTTTGCTCGTTTTTCTTCCTGCAGTACGAGTATTTCAACGCAGTGCTGATAAACGAGGTGGATGAAGATGGGAACAGCGTGGAGCTGGGAGGAGAGTTCCTCCTGGAACCCAACGATCATTTTAGTAACCTATCCGTCAACCTCAGCCTCAGCGTGGTGCAGGTTCCAACCAACATGTACAATAAAGGTAATGCATCCTGTTTTTACCTTGGCATACAGGATATGGGTTATGATTCAACCAACATGACACACTGATTGGTTGATGGCAGTACAAGAACACGCACAGTCCCAAAGCTGTTTACTATCCTGACCAGCAGGATGGGAAAATGTCATTCCATTTTATTATTTTAAGAGTTATTAAGACTTGAAAACATCTGCTATAATATAATTAAATGTTGTTGATTTATACTGTATGTTACTTGCAAAAAAATGTGTTTTGTCAGCACAAGTGGCTATTTCTTGCTTTGTGCAACACAATGCTGCAGTTCAGCCATCTACCAGCAGGAGCAAAGTGCTTAAAAGTACTCTATGTAACTTTTTTTGTCTTACACTGATTCACTATATTAAGCCTATTATAAGTGTTTATATTTTGATGGTTTTCACAGGAAATCATGTCTCGTCATATCCGTAAATAGAGAAATTTTGCTCCGGATACTTTGATTCGTTTATGGTGTGGGACTGTTAGTTGTCACAATGAGCAAGAAAGGTTGACTGACCACACTAAGTCTCAAAATCACCCGTTTTAATAAAATGCCGAACAGAGTCTGCTGGCAAAAACCGAACCCAACAGAGCTCGTAATAAAAGGATGGCTTGGCTTTTCGGTGATGGTGAGAACTGAGACATTTTAAATGTTGTAAAAGCGACGTAGAGCTGGTGTTTTTATCACTCAATAGGCGAGTAAGGTATTTTATTGAACAGATAAATCGCCATATGTAGATCTCTAACAGAGTTTATTGTAAAGCATTATCTATTGTGAAGGGTAATTTCATTATGGTTGTTGTGCTGGAATTTACTTTCAAGGAAGTACCGTATCTATTAATGATCCTTTCCGTATCTATTAATGATCCTAGTAGTGAATGTTTTATGAGCAGCAGGATAACCATGTTCATCCGCACAGTCACGCAGAGCCGAAACAATGTTCTTCTGCAAAATACATGCACTTTTGTTTTTTAACTGCTAGAGGGTCAAAAGTTTCATAGTGTACCTTTAAAGTTGCGATGTAGTGGCAGATATTTTCCTCCTTATTTTGACATACATGTGAGTGAAACAGATTAACAGAAATTAAAAATATGTAGGGTGGGAACTTCTATCCATCAGTTTTTGATTAGATAGAGGCAGATCTGTATGTGAGCTTCAGTCGATTGTAAGAAAGTGGCAAGGTTAAGCAGACTAAATGATTGGAGAAGTCCGTCATACGTAACCAATTTTTGGTCAAAACTAATAAAAAATAAATAAACATATGCTAAACATATGCATTTATGAATTTTTCAAAGTAAGATTGATGGATAGATAGAAACTAGATACTACTAGTCAAAAGTTTGGAATCGATAAATGTTTTTATGTTTTTGAAAGAAGTCTTTTCTGCTCATCAAGGCTGCATGTATTTGATGAAAAATACAGTAAAAACAGTAATATTGTGAAATGTTATTACAATGTAAAATAACTGTTTTCTATTTGAATAGATTTTAAATGTAATTTACTTCTGTGATGCAAAGCTGAATTTTCAGCATCATTACTCCAGTCTTCAGTGTCACTTGATCAGAAATATGCTGTTTTGCTGCTTAGTTATTATGAATTATTATTGGTGGTCAATAATGGTTTTTACTATTATCAATTCTGGAAACAGTTTTACTGTTACTTTTAAATTCTAATAATATTTTACAATATTACTGTTTTTACTATATTTTTGATAAAATAAATACAAACGTTCTTTCTTTCAAGAACATTAATAAGGCTTTTACCGGTAGCATAAAAATAATTTTTCATTTCATGCCAACTAAGTTAGTCATTTTGAACATGTAAGGGCAAACATGTAGTCATTCATGAGTTGTTTTTGCAGATTAACAAAGAAACAGAGAGAGAGCAACTTCATTGACCGTTTAATAGCTTTGAATGCGCCACTGATAAACAGCTCTCGGGTTTCCTGACATTGCGGAGTGAAAAATAGAGAGAGGTAAGTTAGTATGTCATAGAGCAGTGATAATAGCCAACCACCTCAGGTCATTCTGAAGTTACTGATCCGAGAACGAACTCCTCAGTGTCACTGCAGCACTACGGGTCAATAACTACCTGGGGACGGCGCAATGAACGAAGCCAAGGGCTCAATGCCCCAGCGAAGAACGCGCTGAGAACAGAGTAATCACTCTTAAAGTAGCTGTTCTCTTTGTGATCAGTGGATGCTGCAGTGGGCGCTCACGCGCGCTGGATGCACCGCGTCCCTTTGTGCGCGCCCGTAATGGCCTTTCAATGGCGTCGCTTTGTGTGCTTGAGGACAAAGGCAAGAGGTTTTTTATGGAGTCAGGTTGGACTCGGAGCAGAAGGAGGGGTGGAACTGGGATGAGGTGATTTAACTGCACCACTTTGGGCTTGTACGACGAACGAAATTAGGGTTAAAGTTCAAATTAGAACTGTGTTTTGCCTGTGATTGCAAATTATGCTTCAAATAAATTTAGCAGTTTTTCTCATTCATTTTCTCGATCTTTATCCCTTTTAGACCCTGACATTGTTAACGGAGTCTATTGGTCAGAAGCCTTGAACAAAGTTTTCGTGGATAACTTCAGAAGGGACCCGACCCTTATTTGGCAGTACTTTGGAAGCGCTAAAGGTTTTTTCCGACAATACCCAGGTGCGTGATGTTGCATTATGTCTGCTCAGAAATTGATGAAGATCAAACTGGCTGATTTCACTAATGTTTTAATTTTACAGACCATCAGAGAGGACATAGAGAAAATGTGTTCCATTAATCAAAGCCTGTGGCGGACTAAATCACATCTTACATCTTATAGCATTATGCCAAATTTACATAAATTAGCTATTTGTGCTAAACAGATGTGGTTAAAGAGCTGAGTCACAGAGATATACCATCATTTGATTTCTAACTAAAGAGTCTGCAAAACTATAAAACCATAAATATGAAACATGATTTTAATATATAAAAGGTTCTGAGACACTAGGATGTGTGTGAGGAGGAAAAACACCATATACCAAATACAATATCAACAATATCCATATACAATATAATGTCAAATTCTTTCATGTCAACCTGTAAATTAAATTCTTTACACTATGTGTGTTTTCAGGTGTGAAATGGCATCCTGATGAACATGGTGTCATTGCTTTTGACTGCAGGAACAGAAAATGGTATCAACTACTTTTTTCTGCTTTAAATGATTCTTGAAATGTCTCTTTTGTGCTTTTTATTTGATTTGTGGTGGTGAGCATGATCAGTAAGGTTTTGTTTGGTTTTCAAGAATAGATTCCAGTATAACCTAACTTTTTAGTTTATTTATATATAATTTATGAGTGAATTCATGCATTAACATTTCCGTGTGATGATTGTTGTCTCAGGTATATCCAGGCGGCCACCTCTCCTAAAGATGTTGTGATTCTGGTGGATGTCAGTGGCAGTATGAAGGGTTTAAGATTGACTATAGCCAGACAGACGGTCGCTTCTATACTGGACACGCTCGGGGATGATGACTTCTTCAACATTATCGCTGTGAGTCGAACAGAGAAAGTTTCCTCTTTTGTGTAAGGCTTGGGAAAGCGTAGTCTTCTCCGAGCATTATCCTTCTTCTCCAAAGGCATGATGTGTTTTTATGAATATAGATACAGTATAATTCTGATATCATGCTGCTCCAGGATAATGCAGCTGGTCTAGGATCAGTTTCTAAACCTTAAAAAAGGTACACATTGATTCTAGATGAGTGGCTGTGAGAAACTTAATCCTACATGGTTTGCAAAGAGAAATGTCAAAACATAAATTATTTTACATGACATATTTTTATAAAATCATGTATTTTTTAAAATAATATATTTTATTTTATATTATTCTATTTTATATTTGTCATATACACTACAGTTCAAAAGTAAGATTGCTGTTTTTGTAATTGATAGAAATTTAAAGTAAAGCCTTAGGTTTTTACAAAATAAATTATCACGGTTTCCACAAAAATATGAACAGTTTTTAACATTGATAGTCATAAGAAATTATTTGATGAGCACCAGATCAGCATATTAGAATGATTTCTGAAAATTCAGCTTTGCCATTGCAGAAATAAATACATTTTAAAATATATTGAAATAGAAAACAGTTATTTTAAATTGTAAAAATATTTCAGTATATTACTGTTTTTACTGTATTTTTGATCAAATAAATGCAGCCTTGGTGAGCAGAAGAGACTTCTTTAAAAAACTTTTTTTAAAACCTGACCGACATCAAACTTTTATAAAGTAATTAATGTAATGAATCATGTTAGCATTAAAATTAAAATCACAATTTTTTAGACTGTGATGTTTTTTTTTGCAGTATGTTCATACACTTTCATAACAAAAAGATTGATTTATGAGTGGAATAATTAGTACCCTTTAGGATATCAATTAATTTGAAAGCTTTGTTTAATTAATGCCCACTGTGTCTAATATATCTTATGTTTCCAGTACAACCAAGAGATCCGTTATGTGGAGTCCTGTCTAAACGGCACTCTCGTTCAAGCTGACAGTACTAATAAGGATGTATGTCTTTCTTTTATTAAACAATGGCACACACTTGCTGGCTGTAATTACTTAATTTTCAGTGAAATTAGGACTCCTAAACCATATCTGAAAGCCATTTCTCTTGTTCTTATTCATCAGCACTTTAAAGAGCATCTGGACAAGTTATTCGCCAAAGGAATCGGACTCCTGGGCAATGCACTGAGTGAGGCTTTCACTATCTTAAATGAGGTGGGTGAAGATTACCAAAACCCTGAGATTACAGAGGTCCGGTATCACGACAACCCTTCGTTTTGCTCCTACACAAGTGTGTGTGTTTGCGTGTGTGAGCCTGCATTTTGTCTCGCTGTTCCGGCCCCTCCTCGAGACACCTCTATCTCTCCCTGTGATTAATTGTGGTAATTGGCAGCGCTGATTAATAAGCTGATAAAAGAGAAGGCAATTGCAGACGAGATAGCGCTCAAAGTCGGTCCAGTTGCGCCCTTTATCTCTCTTTTCTCAGACCACTAGTCTTGCGGAAAGAGCAGAGAGGGGAGAAACAGAGAGACAGAAAGGAGGAATGGGGTTGTATCTGTATTTGTCACATTCATTAGAGCCAGTCCATTAATATGGTAATCGTAAAACCCAGAGTCCGGCCCCTTTAAACGACCACATGCTGTGTTTGTGCCTGATTGGTTGAAAGTAAAATAATAATAGATGCAGCAGTCTTTGACTTTTGGAATGACATCATTCACTGCACCACAGTAAAGTTCGCTTGGTGTAAAGACTACATTAGAGAACACAAAAGCCTGATTATCACCAATAATGCAGGTTGTATAAGCAGTAAAACGTCTCCATCTAAATTTCGTGTGGCGCATTCGCACGGGATAAGCGAAGCCTGTGATTTACTCGAATTTACTGACTTATCTCCCGGATATGATGTCAATAGGCTTTTGCTTGGAAATGTCTTGTCGTTATAGGTCTAGCTGTATGAAATATCATAAACAGAAGAATGTTCCTTACCGCATGCTGCTAGTCATTCTTCTCAATCATTCTTTGTGTTTTTGCTCTTCTGATGGTTTCAGCTTTCTCTTTCTGTTAATTGTATAGTTGTATGGTGTATAGCGATATGACACAGCACCCAAAATACTATCAAAACACTCCATTCTTCGCGAAAGATGGATAAAAAGGCGCACAGGAAACAAAAACCTTGAAAAAATTAAATTCGACTCTGCCAAATCACAGAGATGCCGATTCGCACGTGACTAATATTATCACAGGACTTCGGTGTTCAGTGAAATATGGTAGGTCATTTGCAGGGGAATTTTTACTTTACAAATTACAGACATGGCCGATTCGCGCGGGATTAAGATCACAGACAACCTCCGCAATTATTACAAATGACTAGAGGTCACCAGGTAATACTTATCCCGTGCGAATAGGGCTTATGAGATACTATGTAGTATTCTGCTTAGTTCCTCTGTCAAGTCAAGTCACCTTGATTTATACAGCGCTTTATACAATACAGTTTGTTTCAAAGCAGCTTTACAATGTTAAATAGGTAAATAATGATCAATGATGCAAACAGAATTTTATTCTGCTGTAAAGCAGCTCTAGAATGATAATTAGTTTAATTGATCAGCTGAAACTCCAAAAGTCTGAAAATTTAGGGGAAAAAAATCCCTTTTTAATCTGGAAATAAACTCAAATCATGCTGGAGAACATGACCATCAGGTTTTGTTCCTGTCAATATAAGTTAATACATTATACAATACTGTTCAAAAGTTTGAAGTCAGTAAGTTTTTCTTTTTTTTAAAAATAAATTAATATTTTTATTCAGCAAGGACATTAAATTGATCAAGATTGATAGTAAAGACATTTATAATACAAAATATTTATATTTCAAATAAATTCTGTTCTGTTGAACTTTCAATTCATCATAGAATCCTTATCAAAAATGTTTCACCGTTTCCACACAAATATATTTCAGTATTGGTAATCATAATAAATGTTTCTTGTGATCACATGACACTGAATACTGGAGTAATGATGCGTAAAATTCAGCTTTGACAACAGGAATAAATTACGTTTTATATAACAATATATTACAATAGAAAACAGCTATTTTAAATAGTGTAATAAAATAATGTAATAAATACAACTAATTTGCTTTTGGACCTGACTGCATGTATAACCCTAAGACTGATTTTATGTTTATTTTTATGTCTCGCTTATTGCAAAGATTTGATCAAAACATGCAATACTTCCCTAATAAGGTTGATGCATTGTAGCCTTTACAGTGATCCCAAAAATACTGTATACAAACAATGTAATCAGAGCATAATTAAACAATAAAGTATGAGAGGCTGTGGTATTTTGTGTCCACAGTTAATGTAGTTAACTATTTATATGTAGTAGCTATTTACTCTTGAGATCAACCAATCAGCATCCAGGACCATAACCATTTTATCATACAGCATAAACACAGTATCATCTACAAAGCATTATACATGAGCAATCTGTCAGAGCCTGATAATGATGCAGAAACCACTCTGAAGACAATTTCCTGTTTGCTTCTCTTGTTTTTAGTTTTTTTCTCCCCACTAAAATAGATTCTGTTGTTAAAATTTAGTTTTATGAGTGAATCTTATTAAGGCAAATTGATCGTGTTTATTCTGAATTCTCATTCTCAAAGTGAAAAGTTTCTCCCTCTCATGTCTCTTTATCTCTCCCTCTCACTGTGCAGATTAATCAGACCGGCCGTGGAAGTTCATGTAGTCAGGCGATCATGCTGATAACGGATGGAGCCACTGAAATGTATGATGATGTTTTTGCCAAATATAACTGGCCTGAGCGAAAGGTAAGATAAAGGATTATTAAAAAGGAGAGTTTTAACGCATAGCAACTCCATTTTCAGTTTAAAAGCATCAAACAAGCATAAAAGCATGAATGTTTAATTTAGAATTAAATCCTAAATGAGATGCATTATCAAATTTCTTTCAAGTATATTGGTTCTTTTCCTGCCTAAGTACAGTGTGTTTTCTCTTACTTTATAGATTTAGTTATGATTGCTTTTTTTCACCCCAGCACAAGTGTAAAATTCCCTTTTGAGAGCGTTTTGACATTTTGAGGAATTGTATTTAGCTGCGGTGGTTGTCTGGAAAAGTGTGTTGATGTATATTGAATTGCTGACAGCACCAGCTTATTTGACACACTCTTCAAACATGGGGGAATGTGTTGAATAAACAAAATTTGGAGGGTTTGCACATGTACCTGCCCTTTAGCGGTGCTGAATCAGTCGCCCGATTGACCCTGCGAACCAGTGTTTGCCGACTGCCGCACGATTTGCACTACCAGACGTGTTCATAAAGCATTCGGCATTCAGGTGAACATGTTAAGCGAACATGCCTGGATTGGTTGCGTGTGTAAGTCTGCATCTCATGTCCTAATCGGCAGGAGGAGAAATGCGTTTTTACAGCCTGCAGAAGGTGTGTGTGTGTGTGTGTGTGTGTGTGTGTGAGTGTGTGTGTGTGTGAGTGAATTGTCGCTGGCCCACTGCGGTGTAACCGCTCAGTATTGGTTGGAATCAAAAACCATTTATACATGGGAGACAGGAGCAATGTACTGAGAAATAGAGGGATGGAGGGTAAAAGAAGGGAGGGAGAGGGAGAAAAATTTAGTGAGCGGAGGAACATCGAGAGGAATGGTTGAGTTTACACATCCGTATTTTGAAACCAGTCTCATGTGCACAAATTAATAAATAAAAATAAATGTATATGAACATTAAACGATGCGCATTTTGGTCAATCTGTCTTCTTAATTTAAATAGATCAATCTATTTATTTTTGCACCATCAGATGTGTAAAGTTGTTGCATTTGGCTGTTTTTTCAGCATCTTGCAGCAAGGGCATCTCGAAACATGCTTATAAAAGAGTTTTCAAAGAAACTACTAACATGAAAAGCATTTTTACAGCTTTTTTTTAGACCACTGGACATTGCCTTTTCAAAAAACACATTGTAAGCAGTGTATTACAAATCGTTTTTGATAGCTGAAATAAAGCTAAAATAAAAAATAAATAAATATTAGATGAAAAACTGAATAAAAAAATAATAATATTCAAAAACTGAATGAAATGGAAATGAGAAATGTTGCCTAAAACTGAAATAAAAATAAATAAAATTGCTAAAACTAATAAAAATGACAAAAGCACATAATAAAATTGCTAAAACTGAAAATATAAAAATAAATTCTAATCCAAAATATCTATAAAGACTATAATAGCATATAAATAATACACAATAACACTGGTTGTAAGGCACTTGCATTTCAAACTGTGTGAAATGTTTTTACGTTTTTAAAATCGTACAGTATCATTGATCATTGCTGTCACTCTCATACACATCCCTGGTGGAAACTTAAAACTGAATCTTAAAACATATGGTGAACAATTTTCCTGTCTGATTTGTTACACCAGTTGTGTAATTAAGTAAATGCGCTAAGGCGGTTGTTTTCCAATGAGTAATCAAGCAATCAGATTTTACCCTGACATTGGGAAATTGCATTGTGGGAAACAAGGAGATTCTTTGATTTAAATTCAGAGATCTGCTGTATGTGTGTTTTCAGTGTGGAGAAACAAAGAGAAACAGAGGAATGAAAAGAAACAGAGACCAATGTTGATTGCATTAGTATTCGTACATAAAATGTTGAATCTGTAGCTTGCCAAGCTTAAAGCTACTCATGTGTAAAGTTTACATTCTAAGAGCTGTTCATCTGCTATTGTGTGTATCAGTATTTAATAATACAAAAAAGTACAAAAATGTTTACTATTCACATACAAATACTGAAACATTTATTGCACAAATAAAACTCTTCTTTTTCTCCATAGGTTCGAATATTTCCCTACCTGATTGGCCGGGAATCTGCGTTTGCGGATAACCTGAAATGGATGGCGTGTGCTAATAAAGGTTTGTGATTTTTTGGGGGGATGATGAGCTGAATTTGATTTACATTCCATTTTAATTTTTGCTAATTAGTTAATTAATTATCCTGGCTGGGTTTTCCTGGAGCACGGAAGCTTCCATTCAGCTTCCGAGTGCGATGAGGAGTTAGCGTGCCAGCGCTGTGGGTTTATTGGTCTTAAGGCAGGAGGAAATCACGCGGGTGTTGAGTGCTTGATGGGAGTGCGACAGCAACTGGCTCAACTCGCGGAGCTGACATGCAGAGGTCAAGGGTCAACTGAGCCTAAATCACTCTTCCTGTCAGCTCGGCTCCTGTGGCTGCACAGCGTTGATCACTCCCATGTGCCCGTGCCACGGATGACTGGCCGCGGGATGAGGAGAGCTTTCACACACACACACACACACACACACACACACACACACACACACACACACACACACACACACACACATACACACACACACACACCATACTGAGAATTTCTCGCTCTGCACCTGGAGCCTCTGCACTAGCACATGCACATTTTCAACACAGCTAAACGGATGGAAAGGCATCTGATGATCAGCTTGTATCTTGTCTTATTAATCATTACTCCTTATTAATTTAATAAAGTATGTATGATTATGTTCTGTTTCTATTATAATTTCAAAATATTCAAAATATTCAAGGCTATATATTTAAATAGTGTAATGCATTATATAACATCATTGTTATTCAAAAGCCCAGAATTTTTTTTACGGATAAACTAATCAAATTCTGCATATATATAATAGCCTTACACTCTTTAAATGGATAAAAACAATGAATAAATAAGCATTATAATTATAATATATTATAATGGGCATTAGAATGACTTCTGAATAGGAACAAAAGATTATAACATTGTATTTTAAAACATTATGAATACCTTTAAAAATAATGTATTACAGTAAGAAAATCTGTAAAAATGCACTACATTTACAGGCTTTATAGAAAGTGATTCCAAAATGCATTTAGACAAAATACACAAATACAAGTTTTTGTAGGAAGTCTCTTTTGCTCACCAAGACTTCATTTATTTGATACAAAAATATTGTGAAATTTTATTACAATTTAATTTAAGTTTCCCAATGTAATATATTATAAATTTATACCTGTGATGGAAAATCTAAATTTTCTTTCTTCAGTGTCACATGATCCTTCAGAAATCATTCTAATATGCTGATTTGCTGCTCAAGAAACATTTCTTATTATTATCAATGTTAAAAAAAATGTTGTACTTGTTTATATGTTCAGAGTTCAGAGAGTCATTAAAATCTGCTGTGGATTGTGTGTTGTGCAGGTTATTTTAGTCAGATCTCCACTCTGGCTGATGTTCAGGAAAACGTGATGCGGTATTTGCATGTGATGAGCAGACCTAAGGTTATCGACCATGAACATGACACAGTGTGGACTGAAGCCTATGTGGACAGCGCAGTAAGTATAATTAATCACAGTGTTAGTGTACAGCATCTGTATCCCTTACAAAAATGTACAATGTGAACTACAGATTCTGCAAAAATAAAACTTTTATTTATAAATCACCTCAATCATCAAAATACAATAAAGACTCTCAAGAAACGTCACATTGTTTTAGGAACATCTCATATTATTATTTATTTAAAAAACAACTCTAGTAACTATGGAATTTTGTCAGGAACAAATGTCACTATGGTACATTTTTGTAAAGGGTTTGCTGTCTAAAAAAATCTAGTATTTTCTCTACTAAATGTATGTGTTTTCTACAATCATTCTCCCTCATAAAATGCAACTCAGTTGCTCATTAGTAGCTCCGTTAACTCCCTGAAGGTCTCATCAAGACACTCTTCCATTCAGTGAGCACTACGAGAACGAGATCAGGTCACACACCGTGCAGTGTGTCTCTTGTATGTGTGTAGACGTGAGCACATGTCAATGACACGTATTATTTTTCTCCCTGTGTCCCTATAGCTCGCGCAGGCGCACAAGGTAACAGTCGTAACCGGTGTCTCTGTGGCTCTGTTCCGAAACCTAGCGAGCTCCCTACGGAGGCAGCATTTTAAGGGCGCGCACAACATGAAGTACCTAAATAGTACATATTAATACCTAAATTGCACGTACTAATACCTAAAGATACATATTAAAATCTAAATATACATATTAGCTCCTAAATGGTACATATTAACATCTAAAGGTACATATTAGTACCTAAATGGTATATATTAGTACCTAAAGTGTACATATTAATACCTAAAGGTAAAAATTAGTACCTAAATGTACTTTATTAGTATGTAAAGTATCTGTATTAGTGCCTTAATGTAAATATAAAGACCTAAATGGTAAATATTAGTTCCTAAATTAGTACTTTTTGAAAGAGTTCCATCCCAGTGACAGCTTTTATATACACAGTATATATGTGTGTGTGTAATTCATTCAATACTGAAAAGCATCACTAAAATAGTTCAAACTGTTTAAAATGGGACTGGTTTTTTTTCAATATTCATTTTATGCAATATTTTTTCATATTGACGCTCATTAGAGTTTGTGCTTGCGCTTTTTAGCACTACTTGTTTGACATACGGCGTAGAATGTTCCAAATCGGTCACTCAGTTAGAATGCTGCCTATGTAGACTGTAGTCAGCAAGGCAGCTGACTAGGTTTTGGAACAGAGCCTGTTTGTGTCCATTCTGTCACTGGTGTCTTGCAGCATTTCCTCATTGTAATTTGCTTTCAGTATTCCGTTTCTGGAATCTGAAACGTTTTATTAGTTCTTGAACATGGATGTGGTGCAGAGTGCTACAGGGGAACGCAGCGTGAGAGAGCGTAAGATAAAAACGAGTGAGGGCGAGATGTGGTCAGAGATAGGGTTTGGCTTCACTCGAGAACCGCAACACCGACCGTTGTGCCATTCCATTTCCGATAAGACAGACTCATACACACACACACAAGTAAAAGTGTTTGCACCCACCCGATGTCTTTGACACCCTCCTCTGTCACACACACAGGCATAGGCGTAGGGTGTTGGGAATTGTTCTCCGGAGAGTGTGTTGCTGTATCTTGGCCACTGAGACACCCCATTCATCATTTTGTGGATCATTGGCTTTTATCTCCTAAAGCCGTAATAAAACTGACATTGGAGTAGAGGGGGTGAGAGAGGCAGAGACTGGGAGAAAGAGAGAAGGGAAGAGGGGGGAAGGAGAGGAAGGGGGAAGCACAAGGTTAATTCACAGATTTCAATTTGGCTCCTGCAGGATACACCTTCAGTGTTCTGCACGACGCCAACCAGACTGAACAAATGTTGGACGAAACTCAAACTGAGGGGATTTTTATTTGAGCTCCCGAATGTGAGACCGAATAAGAGACTTTAAAGACCTCTTCAGTGGGACTGAGGGAGATTTGTGTTGTTTTAGAAACAAACCTGCCAATCTGCCAGTGGAACAAGACCAATGATGAGTAAAATTACATTCTGAAAACACGATTTAAAGGAATAGTTCACCCAAAAATGAAATTGTTCACTTAAAAAAAATTCATCATTTACCCTCTGAATTCATTCCAAGCCCATATGAATTTCTTCATTTTTTTGTAGTTGAACTGAAAAGGAATTGTTTTACAGAATGTCCTCACAGATCTTTTCCTTACAATGAAAGTGAAAGGGGACTGGGGCTTTCGAGCATCAAAAAAAAAAACTAAATCACTATAAAAGTGGTCCATACAACCATATTCCAAGTCTTCTGTCATGTGATAGCTTTTTATATAAATGTAAATATATTTTACTTTTCCGTTCCAAAGTTTGGGGTCAGTAAGATTTTAAAATATATATATATATATATATAAATTCATACTTTTATTCAGCCAGGATAAATTAAATTGATCAAAAGTAACAGTAAAGACTTCAAATTGTAATAATTTTTCACAATATTACTGTTTTTATTGTATTTTTAAACGAATTAATGCAGCCTTAGTGAGCATAAGACACTTATTTCATCTTACCAACCCTAAACTTTTGAACAGAAGTCTAAAAATATAATTTTTGAAATATTTTCATCGTTGTTCACTGGGAATCTTTCGCTTCTGACATATTTCTCAAAACTCATTTGCACTCGCATCATATTTGAATAAGTCGCATCAAAACATGTCACACCAGGTTTGATGTCATGAATTTGATTGGTTACCAGACACACGAGATGGATTTGAAGATTGACATTTCACGTCATCGATGTCAAACCCGACGAGACGTTTTGACGCACATTTGAATGTACACAAACAGAAATGAGATTTGAGAACTATGACAGAGGAGAAAATTACATTTTCAGATGTCAGAAGACTTTTAATATAGCCGTATTGACCACTTTTATGATCCTTTAATGCTGTTTTTTGCCATTTTTGGAGCTCAAAAGCTCAAGTCCCCATTTACTTTATTTCATTGTTCCTCTTACAGTCATATAGGTTTGGAATGAGATGAGGGTGAGAAAGTGAATTTAATTTTTTTTTTTTTTTTTTTTTTTTTTTTTTTTACTGGAAAACAAAACAAAGATGCCAACTAAGAATGGGATATTTACTGTTTTTCTTTTTCTTTTCTGTCTGTTTTCCTCTTTCACAAACAACTACATTCACATATCCTCTTAAGGGCTACTGTAAAACATGCATAATGGACACACACACATAAGGGTGAGGTGGGGGAATAGCAGACCTAGTTTCAGCGAGCTCATGCGTTAAATCATGTCAGCCCTCATCGTGCCCGCAGCTGAGCTTACAGTTCAGCTACAGAGATGAACCATCTTCACCAGATCACCCTTCACTTGTCAACACCTCGCACGGCCATTTATCAAAACGTTGGTTTGAATATTTCATGTCGCAGCAAGTTCCTTGATCTGAAGGCCAGTAGGACAGCACAATGTGAGCTTATGAACCGGCTGTGGCGATCAATGTCCATTCAGAATCTTTATTGGATGCATTTTTGTCAGATGTTCATGTAATTTAAATCTGAAAGTCTTCTGTTGGTCTGTCAGCAGCTTGGGGAGACTAAAGGTCCAAACCCGATAACCACAGTGGCCATGCCTGTGTTTAGCACCAAGAATGAAACGGTATGTTTATGTGTGACATGATATCTGTAGCACATATTTTGAGTTTAATTCAAAAACACTAATTCTAACAATATTCATATTTTAATATGAATACTAATTGTTGATAATAATGATAATAATTATATAGAATATATAATTATATATTATATAAATATATAAAAATGATTAATATTAATTTGATTCGTATATTATTAATAATAATACAAATTCATATTAGTCAAATATAACTATCAATATTCATGTATATTCTAAAGTTTATTTTCTAAATGTTTTCACAGGTGTGAATGAATCATTTCACTTTGTGAACTGAATCTACAGATTCATTGAAAAGATCAGACTCAAAAGAATGATTCATTCACTACTTCTACTTCTCTCATAAAGAGCTAGGGGTGAACATGAACATTTTCAGTGGTCTCTTTCTCATTTCTATTGTACAACTTTTAAAGATTTGGAATATAATGCATGCGTTTTGGGCCATTTTGAAGCGTGAAGATTGCATTAAAAACTATTATTTTTTCATACATATCTATTTGTTTAATCGAACTCGTCGGAACACAATTAATAGTATGTTGTAACATTGATGGTGTGTTTCACTTATAGTTCATATTCATTGAGCTTTGACATAATTAATATACACCATACAACAGCTTCAAATGGTTTATTTTTTCTTTACTTTAAACACACTTTACAAACAAATACCCATTAATATCAATGAGAATGAGAAGTGAACAAATGCGTACGAAAATGTGTGTGAAAATAAAATTGTCTCTCTGCAGAAAAACCAAGGCATCCTGCTAGGCGTTGTGGGCACTGACATCCCCATTCAAGAGTTAATGAAAACCATCCCAAAACACAAGGTAGGATGTTACCACCAACAAACAGCCATGCATTCCAAAATCAATTTTAATCTGTTCAATTTCACACTCTCTATATCTTAGAGTGGGCTGAAGTGTGATAATGCTATCATTTTTTAAATCTTATCTTCTTTTCTCCAGCTAGGAATACATGGATACGCATTTGCCATTACCAATAACGGATATATCCTGACACATCCCGACCTGAGGCCCCTGGTAAGGACTAATATGTTGTTCTGGGCCCATAAACAGCCTTATATTAGAACTATATTAGGAATATGATGCAATTACATCCATGCCCAAAAAAAAGCTGGCTCAGGTAAAATCTACCCACACATGCAGTGTGTGCTTGTGAGAGCGCTGGTGGGACGCTGAAGTGCATCATGGGAGATGTAGTTTTTGTAATCCCAACCCTTTTCCTCTGATATATTGCATGCAGGAATAAAAGCCCATTCATGTGCCTGCCAGGGCTGATCAGAGCACTGAGGTAACTCACCCTTCGCAGGGACACCCCTCACCCCGCTCTCAGTCACCATGCGTGACTGTGCGTCTCTGTGTGTCATGAACGTGTTGGTGTTCTCGTCGTAGTGTGGCTCCAGTGCTGCTGTGTATCAGTTTGTGTTTGCGTAGCGGTGGTGTGCATCAGTCAAGGCTTCTGAGTGTGTGTATTTACAGACCACACTGACTCTGTGTTGCTGAACAGGGACAGTGTTTACTGTTATTGAATGTGGTAAATGCTAAAATTAGTATTATTAGTAAGTAGCATTGGTTATGACGGTTTACTATGAACTGGACTCAAGTGTGCACACGAAAAGTAACATTCTTATGAAATTCTTTAGCCATTTTTAGGCTCTGTTCCAAACCCTAGTTAGCTAACAATCTAGGCACATTACACATCAAAGGCAACCTCTCACCTTGGGAGCATATTTATGCTGGATTTTAATATTAATATTGGACATTATATAAATTATGTATAGTTCATGCGAATCCCAGGTTGCATTGCAACACAGGATTTTTTAAACAATCACTAGACTCGCAGAGATAGAGTCTCGCATCCTTTTTGACGTGTTCTTCGTTAAATTCGTATTTGAGAATGTTTTGGTTTTTTTAAAAGCTTTTAATAACTTTTTGCCAGCATTGTCTGTGAATGATATCAAACAAACCATCTAAGACTAGTTCAAAAGTAGGTTTTTCAGAAAATTAAATTTTCTTAATGTTTCTAGATCTTATGTTTCAAAAGTTCTTAGCATAAACATGAGTGCAAATTTGGACAGTTGGTGGCGTCACAGAGATTGAGTTAGAGATTACAAAATGACTGTGGTAATGTTCAGATTGCCACTTATTGGTGTGCCAAATTTCACAACTTTTTACCATCCGGTTCTATGGGCTGCCAGAGACTCAAGAGCGAAAGAAGAAGAAGAATAATTGGAAAACTAACAGATACAATAAGTGCCTTCACACTTAACAAAATTAAGAAAACTTAAACCAAAATTAAAACCAAAACAGAAAATATAAAACTTAAAGCTTTTTCAAAATATAAATAATAACTGTAAATAATACAGAGTTTTTAGCTTTGCAACATGCTAAAGTCACGCATTCTGGAACTCTAGTCCTGTTTGTCTTAAACAAAGTTGCCAACTCATTAGGGATTGGAACAGTGCCATTGACTGACTAAAACCAATCTGAGCAAAAAAGATTAGACAGATTATTTTGACACAGATCTCTATAAGCCTAAAATTGGCTGGTCTGATAGTGTGTAAACAAAACTCATTTCCTTACACCACAGTTTCTCAATCCTCCTCCTGGACTCCCTCAGCATTGCACATGTTGGATGTTTCCCTTATGTAAAGGTGCTGTAAGCCATTTTTTGGAAAACCACACATAAAATGTCCCGACTACTGACAGATATCACTAAAATAGCTGTCAGTGACAGCACCACACTCTGTAAACAGTCAGTGAAAGAGTCAAGGAAGAGATCCACGCTTTTTATCCAATCCGATAACCAGTCAATCAGAAATGTTTTGTGCCTGTCTAAATGTTTCGGATTGCTTTGATCCTTTTAGAGAGAGACTGTGTTATTGAAGTTTAGAAAATGGTGAAACTGAGCAAACTGTTTACAGCACCTTTAACACACTTCATCATCTGATTAGACACCATAAATGCGCAGTGCAAGTGGGAAAGTCATGGAGTAGGAGTGAAAAACGCTAGACTAATGGCCTCTTTCACCATGTACTGTACATTTCTGTCTCCATCATGTTACTAATCACGTCATCCCAGTTCCTAACTGTAACTACACTGCTGTCCTCTAAAGCACTTCTTGTCCTCTGTGTGTCTCTTCCTGCAGTACCAGGAGGGCCAGAAGAGGAAGAAACCCAGTTACAGCAGCGTGGACCTGTCCGAGGTGGAGTGGGAGGACACAGAGGATGTTGTACGGATTAGTTTCTGTGTTCTTACACAATGAGTGCATACACTTACAGTACACAAGGTCCGCTCACACCAAGAGCGAAAACTATAAAGATAACTATATTAGCGTCCACACCAGAGGACGACATTGTTCTATTTATTCTAAACACGCGCTGCAGTTTTGTCATCTGCTGCTTTAAATGCTCGATCTCTTTAAAGCAGGATCAATTCTGATTGGCTGTCAAAGTTTTTATCATTCATCAGCTGGAAAAAAAAACTTTCTGAAAGTGATTCCAATGATATTGTTTCTCTGTGTTGTCATTGTGATAGTTGTGGTGTGGATTCTGCTATTCTTTTATATTTAGACAGATTTTTAGACCTATATCTTTTATCTTTATCATTATCATTATTGTTATCATTCTTGGTGTGAATGGGCCTTTAGACCAGCAACATACTTTATACAAATATGCAGATGCAAATGCATTGCAGTTGCTCAGACCTGTTGTGCATTAGGTTCACGTACTTGCATGAAGTGTTTAGCATCTTAGAAGTGTTGACATACAGTATTAAAATGAATAAGTGCTGCTTCAATGCTTCATAAATGTGTTTATTTGTAGTTGCGCACAGCAATGGTGAACAGGCGAACTGGCACTTTTTCAATGGAAGTTAAAAGAACAGTGGACAAAGGGGTAACGTTTTATAATTGCATGCAAGAACTTTTACTATTCCAGATTAATGATATATGATGCTAGTGTCATTATTAAAAAAAACATCAAAAATACACCTCACATGAGTGCTTACATAACTTCATAATCTTGTCTTTAAATTCGTTCCCCACCAGAAACGTGTTTTGACGATGCACAATGATTATTACTACACTGATATTAAAGGAACTCCATTTAGGTAGGTCATGTCTCGTATATGTAGCCTAAATGTTTCTCAAATGTTTGCTTATAAAAGTATTACATTTGAACAAATGTTGATTGAAAGGACGTGACATTGTGATGATAAAAATCTGACTTTTGAAATGGTGTTTTTTGTGTTTTGTAGTGTTGGTGTGGCGCTCTCGAGAGGGCACGGAAAATACTTCTTCAAGGGAAATGTTTCACTAGAATCTGGTGAGGATTTGCTTTATTAGCAAGACTTATGAAAACCATTGCTAAAGCAAGTTCGTTTTTATGGTTAAAATGCTTGAATATATATTCTTGTCATAGCTTTGGATCACATATATTTTTATTTGTTATTATTTCATTACTTTTCAGTCCTATTAAAGGTCTGATGTTTTGGAGTTTGTGTCACCATTGTTATACAGTACGTTGATTTTTCATTTTCCTATGTGGGAATTTGAAATATATGTAACCCAGAGAAATGTTAAAAATCCATAATAATTTTTTTGTTGACCATATGCATATTTTTATGAACAATGTAGGAACAATTCAAATACTTTAGGCTTTAATTTTCCAAGGTTTTTATTTAACACCGTGGCTAGACTAACAAATAAACAGACGTCACCCGAACAAAATATCCCGTTACAGTTCAGTAGTAATAATTTCATGAACTTCTTCACTGAGAAAATAGAAAGCATCAGAACCACAATTGTAAACGTTCAATCTTCAATCGCGCCTTATAATTCAGCTTCAATTATCACCCCGCAAGAACAATTACAGTGCTTTACAACTATAGAACAAAAAGAGTTAAATAAACTTATCACTTCATCTAAAACAACAACATGTTTATTAGATCCTATACCAACTAAACTACTGAAAGAAGTGTTACCTGTAGTGGAAGAGCCTATCCTCAATATTATTAACTCGTCTTTATCTTTAGGTCATGTTCCAAGAACATTTAAACTGGCAGTTATAAAACCTTTCATTAAGAAACCACAATTAGATCATAATAATCTAGCAAATTATAGACCCATTTCAAGTCTTCCATTTATGTCTAAATAAAATATTAGAAAAAGTGGTGTCCGCTCAACTGGGCTCTTTCTTGCAACAAAATGATATCTATGAAAAGTTTCCGTCTGGATTCAGACCGCATCATAGCACTGAAACTGCGCTCGTTAAAATCACAAATGATTTACTTTTAGCTTCTGACCAAGGCTGTATCTCAATACTAGTTTTACTTGATCTTAGTGCTGCGTTCGATACTATAGATCACACAATACTCTTAGATCGACTACAAAATTATACTGGTGTTCAAGGACAAGCACTAAGCTGGTTCAAATCATACCTATCTGACCGCTACCATTTTGTCTATTTAAATGGAGAAAAATCGATCATAACTCCAGTAAACTATGGAGTGCCGCAGGGATCTGTATTAGGCCCTCTGTTATTTTCCATATATATGATGCCACTTGGAAATATTATAAGGAAACATGGAATTAGTTTCCATTGTTATGCTGATGACACTCAAATATATATTTCATCACGGCCGGATGAAAACGCTAAATTTTCCAAATTGACAGAGTGTGTTAAAGATATAAAAGATTGGATGACGCGTAATTTTCTTTTATTAAATCCAGACAAGACAGAGGTAATACTTATCGGTTCAAAAAACCGCCCACAAAACCTCGCACAATACAACTTTAACATCATAGGATGTCCTGTTACTTTATCCTCTAAAGACCTGGGTGTTATACTCGATTGCAACCTGTCTTTTGAAAATCATATTTCATATGTTACAAAAACAGCCTTTTTCCACCTTAGAAACATTGCTAAGCTACGTAATATGCTATCAGTTTCTGATGCAGAAAAGTTAGTTCATGCATTCATGACCTCGAGACTGGATTACTGTAATGCTTTATTAGCTGGTTGTCCTGCATCCTCAATAAACAAGCTACAGTTAGTCCAAAATGCCGCCGCTAGAGTTCTTACGAGATCAAGAAAATATGATCATATAACACCGATTTTATCATCACTGCATTGGTTACCTATAAAGTTCCGTATTAATTACAAGGTATTGCTACTGACTTATAAAGCCCTAAACGGCTTAGCTCCAGTCTATTTAACGGATCTTCTATCACCCTATAATCCATCGCGCTCTTTAAGATCACTAAATTCAAGGCTTTTGGTCATACCTAGGATATCCAGAACCACCAAAGGCATTTTCACATTTGGCTCCAAAACTCTGGAATAGTCTTCCTGATACTGTTCGTTGCTCAGACTCGCTCTCCCAGTTTAAAACTAGATTAAAGTCGCATCTCTTCAGCCAGGCATTCATATAATCCTACAGTTCAAACTACAATCCGGCCTCTAGCTCATAAATGCCAGAGGAGAACTGGCCCCCGACTGAGCCTGGGTTCTCCCAAGGTTTTTTTTCTCCATTAGGTCACCTGATGGAGTTTTAGGACACCATTAGGTCACTTGATGGAGTTTTTCGGTTCCTTGCCACTGTTGCCTTTGGCTTGCTCAGTTGGGGATATTTTGGGGATATTTAATTTAATTTTATCAATCAATAAATTCCTCTTGAAACAAACTTTGTTGTATTATTTTAATTTAATACTGTGAAGCTGCTTTGATACAATCTGTATTGTGAAAAGCGCTATACAAATAAACTTGACTTGACTTGACTTGACTTTAATTGGTGTATTTATACAGTATTGTTCAGTGTTATTTTCCTTTCATTGAGATACTATTTTAGTTTTCATTGATATTTTGAATTAGTTTTTATTTGTATCTTTCCAGTTTTCCTTTTAATTTTAATTAAAAGTTTTAGTAATTTTGTGTTTAATTACATTTTTATTAGTTTTTTTAATTCGTCTGTGTAGTGTTTAAGTCTTTTTTCATTTTAGTACATTAAGTTAGACTAAATTAAAATAAGTAAAAAAGTAAATATATAAGTAAAATATTTAATTTTATTTAAAGTAACGATTTTTTTAATAAGGTTTTGGTTTTAGTTTTAGCTAACTACAATAACCCTGATATGCTGAATCATTTATTCCTTCTACATAATGTCTTATGAACCCTTTATATATATCTATATAACCCTTTATACACAACCAGAATAAAACTCTCAGATTTTATTTAAGAGTCCAGTGAATAATAAATAATATTTTCATACCTCTTTCTCTGATTTATCTATAAGTATCCAGGAGTGTTCCTGATACCGCCAGTTCATCTTTAATCCTCTATCCAATCCACACTTCTTTTTTTTTTTAGGTCTACATGATCTGGAGCAACCAGATGTTGCCCTTGCTGATGAATGGTAAAGACTTCTATTGACACTCAATGTATAACACTCTATTACTGTTTTTATTCACACAAGTATCAAATATTGTGCTTTTTTACGTTTTTGTTTCAGGACGTACTGTAATACAGATGAGCATCACGATCATCGTCACCTGACTCAAGTTCAGGCCATCAAACTGTACATGACCAGCCGTAAACCACACCTTAAATGTGAGCAGCATTAATAGACGATTCTTTGCGTCAACATGAAATCAAAATTGACCCTGTTTACTTTCTTAAAACATGTTCCTGGTCGTATTGTGATCGATTCATCAGTGCATGTTGTTCTAAGGAGAAATGTTTGTCTTCATAATCTTTCATCAAGTGGTTCTGCTTCTGAAACGATTTCACTTTCAGCTCAGTTTTCAGTTAAATGAGCTCAGTTGATTGGTTTTTCAGTATAAACTTCTGTGGAATCGTCATACTGTGGTATGTGCAGTAGCAGATGCTCCTGCAAAGTTTTGCCACATTGTCCTTCTTCTAGATCTTACACCTGGCTTACAAAATGACTTGTTTAAACACTCTCCCCATTAAAGTTGGTGTCTGACGAGTATTATGGAGTGTGTAAATGTGTTGTCTTGTGTTGTAGGTGACAGAGAGCTGATTCAGCAGGTCCTGTTTGATGCTGTGGTAACCGCTCCATTAGAAGCATACTGGACTGGACTGGCCCTCAATAAGTCTGAGTGAGTTTTGACTTTTACTCTTTACTCATTCATATTTACTAAATGAATTTTAAAAGAGCCATATTTCATACGTTTAAGTTTATTAGACCAACGTGTTCCACCCTCTGTTTGTCTCTTAAATCTAAAAAGGCTGTTTTTGCAGTTTATACTGTAGTTTTTGGTTAATGGTGTTGGTTGACTGGGTAGGAAAGCTTTGTTCATGTTAGAGGCAGTCTTGTCTAAAACTGTTTTTTGTTTGTTTTTATCAACAGGAACTCTGATAAAGGGGTTGAGATCGCTTTCCTCGGCACCCGCACTGGTCTTTCCAGAACCAACCTGTTTGTGGTTCCCGAACAGCTGACCAATCAGTGAGTCAATCAGTGATCGTCTAATCTCATTACACTAGCCAATTAAAAAGCCTCAATAAGTGTAAATGACGAATGATGAAGTAAAATATCCTCTACGGTTTGAATGTGTTTGCAGAGATTTCCTCACCGCTGAAGACAGAGAGGGTGTCTTTAATGCAGATCACTTTCCTCTGTGGTATAAAAGAGCCGCAGAGCAGGTGCCCGGCACATTTGTGTACTCCATTCCCTTTAGTTCAGGTATGATGCTCAAGTACATCAACACACATACATAGTTTTCATGTCACGCAACATACTGATTTAAGGATGGCGTCATGCAGGAAAAAAGCAGTTGATGAGTATTAAAATTTGTTCAAATTTAGCTAACAATAATTTCATTATAATTACTTTTCAACGTGTGATTTTGTCCATTGCATAATCATGTTTTCAAGAAAATTAAGAAAAATAATCAATAAAAAATGATGTGTGGTTGTATTTATGTATTTACATATATATAATATATATATTATATATATAAGGTATTGTTCTGAATATAAGACAATTTTTTTTCTTGGAAATACATCTGAAAAACTGGGGTCATCTTATATTCAGGGTCTAGACTTTCACGTGTCAGTAATACAACCGCAATAATTGGTAGCGCCAAATACGTGTAAAATGAGTGTGTCCCCCAGGAGCGGTTCAAAAGTCGGGCAAGTGAACCAGTAACTAAGGAGAGGTTTTGATGCATTGCAAACTTTAAGCTCATGGTGATAAACGCAGCAGAGTCATCTAACAGCTCTCTAGCAGCCAAGAAATATGGTGTACGAGGAACATGCTAGTTTTGGATGCTTTCTGTGGACACGTGACTGCGCCTGGGGGCGGGGATGTGGGGGGGGGTGACAAGTTAGCTACAGGTGTTGGATGTAGTGGTAAACAAGCCATTCAAAGATAAACTGTGCAAGAGATAAACAGAGTGGCTGCTGTCTGGCAATCACACTCACACCATCTGGAAAAATTCCGAAGCTTGCGGTGAGCCTGCTCTGTGATGGGATCCTCCAGGCATGGGCTGCAGTGCTCCCGGAGAGCATCATCAACGGCTTCAAAACATGCTGTATCTCACATTCTTTGGATGGGTTCGAGGATGACCTTCTGTGGGAAGAGCTGGTGGAGCCAGAGCCGAAGATTGATGATAGTGAGAGTGAACCCTGTGAGGCAGAGGACCTCTGTGAGGAGTAGACTAATGACACATGAGTGACATGATGATCTGAGAGGCCAAGTTAGGCCAGTTTCAACTGTTTATTGCGCTACTGTGTTATGCCATCTAGCCTGTTTTTTCTCTCTCTCAGCCAGATTTCAAGACTACAATAAGATTTCACTTCTACTGTTAATGACATTTTGGTAGGCTACATGGTTTTAACTTAAAATATTCCATTCAGATGGACTACAGGTTATTTTTATGGTATGCCATAAAGGTTTTATTTTTAAATGTATTGTTGGTACGTTTTACCAGTATTTAGCATACTTTCAAAGCAAAAATTAAAATATGAAAAATATGCTATATGAAAATGACTTTCAAATAAAAGCATTTTATTTATGAAAGACAAGATTAGGTCTTCAGGTCGTCTTATATTTGGAACAATGCGGTATATATATATATATATTTAACATTTATGTAATTGTTAAATATATTAATTTTAACATTTAAATTATGTTTACTGAGTATATTTCATTAGATTTAAATATTAAATGTGGTACAAATACTCACCCATTGCTTCACCGCACATATTTAGCAGATCATAGGGCTGATTTGTTTTGCAAAGATCATCATTTAACTCTAACATATTTCAGGTGGATCTTCAAAATGACAGTTTAATGGCACACCAGTAAATGTCCGTTTAATGAAAGCTGGATACTGTTGATGTAATAGCGCATTAGTGCGGTTTGTTACTCTAGCTGCACTGAACTGCTCTCCTCACGCAGACTGTCTGCTTATCTCTCTTTCCTTCGCCTGTAATTAATGTGCCCTACTTTTATGTTCACGCAATGTGTGTGTGTGTGTGTGTGTGTGTGTGTGTGTGTGTGTGTGTGTGTGTGTGTGTGTGTGTGACAGATCAGGATCATTACATCCCACTCAACAGCTCTTGGGCTCCTTATCACACAGACAACGCTGATCTTCCAACTCTCTCTGATCAAACACTCTCTCTCTCTCATTTGCCTGTACCACTATAAATGAGCTCTGTTTTATCATCTAACTGAGTTTTTGTTTCAATCCATGCTGCTTTTGATCTGAATATGCAAAGGAAGGAATTGCTCTTAATAGATTTATGCATATAAATATTTATGTATATAAATGCTGCCCTCTAGTGGTTATAACATGTCTTTCAGAGCAATGGATAGAGCTTCAAGATCCAGATTTTATATTGGATATCCCAGCACATTTTATTGTATTAACATAAAAAAATGTCTAAACAAAACATTCAACATTGGAATTTTATTATGAACCAGTATTCTAGTCAGTCTGTGTCATATTTTCCTTTACTTTCTGTAGTTTTGTTCGTATTTTAAATATTGGGAAGGTCATTTGACCTGTCTATGTTGGCATCAGTCTAATTTAACTAGGTTTTACCAAGTGACAGGAATTTGCACCTAATGGTACATTCTTATTGGACACGTAACCTTTGCCGTCAGCAATAATGGATATAGAATCAAGTTCTTAAGCCTGATTATTTTGTTTTCATAATTACATATGATTATATGGTTAGTTGTATTTTTATTTGTATTTAGCATTGCTTTTCCCCTTAAAAAAAAGTCCTGCAAGTCATGTTTGGGTCATAAACCAGCAGTTAAGAACCATTTCTTTAGTGGATTTTTCCAGATTTCATGATCATTAATGATGCTGCTGTAAATACTATAAGTGTTCATTTGTGATATTTCTTTTGTAGCGGGTGAAAATAAGAGTGTGGTTTTGGCAAGCACTGCTATCCAACTACTCGATGACAGAAAGTCTCCTATAGTGGCAGGTACATGCATGTTTTCATATTTCAAAGCAATATGATTATATTATTATGTATTGTTTTTTAAATGTATTGTTGGCTAAAATGCAACTGACTTACACTGAGCACTGCTGAACATCATTATATTAAATGTGTTTTTTATGACACCCAAAGCTGTGGGGATTCAAATGAAGCTGGAATTCTTTCAGAGGAAATTTTGGACGGCCAGTCGGCAGGTAAGCACAGAAATATATGCTCATGAAAATATAACAATATATATTTATCAGACCAGACCTTCTACTGATGTGTTGAACGTGTATTATTACCTGCCGCATAACAGCTCTGTTTATGAGAAATAATGTATAAGAGACCATGCTAGATAAACCAATGTAACTCTAAAGCAAGTATCTGTATATAAATTGCATTAATGTATACATTTGCTTCATGTCTTTGCCATTGCATCTGTTCACGCAGTGCAATGCTCTGGATGGCAAATGTACCATCAGCTGTGATAATGAGGTAAATGTGACTCTTTCTCTCCCTTTGGCCATATTTTCAATGATGACACTCATAAAATGGCCTGTATTCTCTACATACTCATTATACAATAGGCATTTCTGGAACATGACAGACTTACTAGATCAGTCTGCACTTATGATATATGACGTGACAATGCCTTATAGCATTTCTCATTTTAGATTCTATGTCTTTTATTAATGGCTTTGGTATAAAAAGCTATAAAATGCATATTATTTTACTGTCTCGTTGCATTTGGCCTGAAAATACATTTCAAAATGTAACTCCAAATACGCTACGAAAAGTTCAGTCGAGGTTTATCAGAATATTCTACCTTTCTCGCTCATTTTAGGACATTAAATGCTATCTCATAGACAACAATGGCTTCATCCTGGTCTCTGAAGATACTTCTCAGGTATTGCATATGGACAATTGTATCACAAGAGCTGTACATAAAACCATTCAGTATCAATATTGTTATGAAATGGAGACTAACTGTCCATAATATGTTTCCCACAGACAAACCTCTTCTTTGGGGCAGTGGAGGGAGCTGTCATGAACAAACTGCTTCTGATGGGCTCATTTAAAAAGTGAGAGATGAAAGCACACACACACACACACAAACACACACACACACACACACACACACACACACACACACACACACACACACACACACACACACACACACACACACACACACACACACACACACACACACACACACACACAAATAGATGAAAGTATACACTGTTCATATTTTAACCTTGGGTTAGTAATTAATCTGTTAAATTAATTAACCTGCATAGACAGGTTTCAAGTTTTTTTTCACTGTACATCTGTAAACCCAGTGTAAACACTCTTATTTGCATATTTATGAGGTTAATTAGACTGGTTGGACAAGTACAACTTGCAACGAGTATGCAACCTGTTTTAATAACTATAAAAAATATTCATATTTATGATCTGTTCATCAATCCAGAACACCGTAAAAAGTATTTTTGTTGTTAAAATATCTAAACATACTTAAAACAAGATAAATTGAGTCTAAATGTGTCCAGTTGTTTTTAGAGAATATGTCCTGATTTTTTGTTCTACCCTATTGGTATATCTTTTTTTTTTTTATGTTTTAAGCATAAACCTCTCTAAATTGAGTTATATTTAGATCAAAAAGCAAGCTTAAAGAATTCTCTGATGTTTTACTTCATGAATAATTAATGAGGCCTGCATTGTTTAGCTTAAGATTGGTTGTCTGTCCTCATTCTTTAAAATGTATACTTTTAGCACTGAAATGTGGCGCCAAACTCAGGGTTGAAAGTGCCATTAAAACGAAGTCTTGATTTTGTTTTTGAGCTCTACTAGAATAGGTTTTCATGCTTGAATGTTCAAAAAAATTATAAAAATGTTTTCATATTTGGCACTGTTGCAGCACCTCTCTTCCCAGTCTGCCTGTAATGCTCTGTTTAGCTCCTGTCTCTATGAAGCCCCTCCTTCTGAAAAGCACAGTGTGCTCTGATTGGTCAGCTGGACTTGGTGTGCTGCGATTGGTCAAACGCTTCGAGCATGTTTCAGAAATGTCACGAACCTTACCATAACTCAATTTAACCAGGCCTCGCTCCCATTATTTTTGCATACATGAATGCCTTTGGCGGGAATTATTTAAATGAGGAATGTTGTGTACGTTCCTGGAAGAAAACGTTCAGGGTGTTTCAGGGAGTTAAGAAACAGTGCGTTTTTCATGCTCAAACAGCATTACACACTAAAGAAAGTTGAAACTATAAAAAAAGCATAATAGGTCATTTTTAAGCATTCCTTAACCCTGGGTGGCTTTAACCTGGGATTAAATAAGAAATAAACTCAGGGTTGAGTTTAGTAGTAAATCTGCTTCTTCTTTTTCTTCCTGCTAGGATTAATTTGTATGACTATCAGGCTCTCTGTAAAGAGTACGCAGGCAGCAGTGACAGCGCACGCACTTTACTGGATGTGAGTACACTATCATCTGTGCTGTAGTGTTTGACTTCAGTGCCTCTGGATTCTATTTCCTGTCTCCATTGACATGCTGCGCTCTTCCTTTCAGCCCTTCACCACTGTGAAATGGCTCTTGACAGAACTTGTCATGTGAGATAAAAGCCTTTTGCTTTATAATTATTATTGTCAGCTTGGGTTCTTCAGTCTGTGTTTCTGAATGAGAATGTGTCTTTATCACAGATTTCTGCTGGAGTTTAACCTGTATAGCTGGTGGAACTGGGACTCGACAGTCAAAGGTATCAGTCCACATATGACATGTTAATGGGTTTACATGCTCCTGTGAGCATGCCCTTGTTATTTTCTATTTCATCCTCATGATATATAATAGATATTACATTTTAATCTAATAAAGGACTAAAAAGACTATAAATCTCAATTAGGTCGATGACATATTAATCGCACATAGCAGAAAATGTAGTTTATATAAACTGTCATGTTGGCTATCATGACCAAAATGCAAACCAAAAACAATATAATATATATTAATAATGATATATTGTTTCAGTTATAAAATATGGAAAGTATTTCAAGTATCTAACGCATTTTCATTTTAAAAGATAATTTTGTACAGTTACTGTATTTTAGTAATAAGATTTTCTCCCCAGAAATATTAATTTGTTTGTTTGTTTGGAAAAAATCTTATTTCAATCATGACAACTCTCAAAAGAGTTTTAGCATGTTATTGAATATGGTCAGACTATTTAAATGTTGAGCAAGCAATCTCATTGGCTGCAGGATCAGCAGAGGCCAATCAGCTTGTGCTATGTGGTAATGATGTGTTTGCTTGCAGATTGCATGTAAAGGATCTCTAGAGTTTCATGACTGAACTATATATGAAGAGTTCAGATGCAAAAGCCTCTAAATGCCATCTGAAATTTTCTTATAGAATGATCATTTTTATCAAGCTCGTATATTTAAATTCAATAATTTCACTTAAATAGCAATGAAGATTACCTATTAATTGTCATTTAAGTGAAATTACTGAACTTATATATACAAGCTTGATAAAAATGATCATTCTATAAGAAAATTTCAGATGGCATTTAGAGGCTTTTGCATCTGAACTCTTCATATATATATATATATATATATAGTTCAGTCATGAAACTCTAGAGATCCTTTACATGCAATCTGCAAGCAAACACATCATTACCACATAGCACAAGCTGATTGGCCTCAAGTGATACAGTGTATATTATCATGCTCGTAAAACACATTCAATTGTGTGTATATATATATATATACACACAATTGAATGTGTTTTACGAGCATGATAATATACACTGTATCACATGGTTGAGTTGAACTGAGTGTGATGAGTATTTTTTCATCTGTGCAGCCCAGAGAGCTCAGAGAACAATGATGGTGCCATGTGACACAGAATACCCAGCCTTTGTCTCTGAGCGCACCATCAAAGAGACCACAGGGAACATTGACTGTAATGGCTGTATTCGGTGAGAACATCTGTGTATGTCTATGAGTCTGCATGCTTATTTATAATGCACAGCACAAATGAGTGGAAAGTTGCATTTTTTAAAACACAAATGACTTTGTAATTATACTGATGTGAGTTGAAGTTGCAACACTAATGCATTTGAATGTTCTTAATGATGACACATTGTGTTGTCTTTAAAGTGATATGGATTTACTATGCTAGCATTTGCTTTGTGAAAATGCACTTTTATATTTAACTAGCACCAGTCACTAAGTAAGGTTATCAGCCAAGCAACAGCTGAAGTGCCATAAAACCACACCTGCTAGCACTTTATAATAACTTTATATGATAATATATGTATTTATATTATATATAATAATATTTTACATTATAAGGTCTTAAAATTATAAAAGTATATCATGAAAGCATATGAAACTATAGGATTAGTTAGCTATATATTAATTTAAAACAAAGCTAAATATTAAGCTAATATTCTTCTAATCTAACCTATCATGGCACATATATTTAATATAAAGTATAAAATATAAAGTAAAAAATATTTAATATACAACCGAGAGGCCTCATATATGACAAAGACATAACTCTCACAGTCACCTTCATAGTTCTAATTAAAAAGCGTCTGGTTAGAACTGTGTGGGTGGCAAATTTCTGCCACAAATAACTGACACCTTTCTGCAGAAAAGTGTTTTAGTCTGTATGTGGTTATTTTGTCCTCAATGGGTGCAGCCCACCCACATCTGAGAGTTTAAACATAGCATGATCTGCGCTTCACCTTCTCACATCTTTATTTTCAACTTATAGTGCTGTGTGTTGCTAAATGTCATGCAGACAATAATGATTGTTATCAGAGATGAGCTGAAATCCACAGTATTATGGAATTATCACATGCTTATTTACATTTACATTTATGCATTTGGCAGATGCTTTTACTGTATTCAAAGCGACTTACATTGCGTTATCCTATACATTTATACATAGGCATGTGCAATCCCCTGGGATCGAACCCACAACCTTGCGTTGTTAACGCAATGCTCTTACCACTGAGCTACAGGAAAGCTGTATTTATAAAGAATATCTCAAAATATTGTATTTTATAGATAATAAGAAATTATTTAGATAAAAAATATACAGATTCAATAAATATTGTATATTTAGAGTTATACTGAGATATTTAATTGAATAATTTTGTTAAAGTCGGCATGAAACAGAAGTTGCAATAGTCTTTTCTTCCCTATTGTGATGTATATCCAAGGGAAAATGCTTCTCGAACAGCAAAAAAATTTAGGATGGGACTTGATTTCATGGTGATTTTAACAATATAGTCATGTTTTAGTTATTTTTTTAAGTGTACTTTTTAATTTTGATGTGCAGAAATGTATTGTACATTTATATGTGGTTTCCAAACTTAAAAAAAACCAAACAAATAGGACAGTCTTGATTTGTCATCAGATAAATAAGAAATACTTTTAGAGTTACTGTGTACTCGCTTCTTATTTTCTGTGTTTTCCCACTCAGGACGTTTGTGATTCAGCAGATTCCCAGCAGTAACCTGTTCATGGTGGTTGTTGAGAATAAATGTGACTGTGGTTCCGCTCCTCCAGTTACCATGCAGCCCATTGAGATCATTTATATCCTTTCATAAACTAAAAACATCTGCTTGTTTAGAATGTGGAGGTTTAACATGAGTATTTGTATAAATATCAGCCTTGACCTCTGAGCACATAATGAGTCTCTGAAGTGCGACAGACTGAAGTTTCAAAAGGATCGCAGACGGCCAAAGTCATGTCATCCATTTCATCCAGAGGTACAGAGAGAGTGTTTTTGTTTGTGTGTATTATATATAATAACCATATCATAGACGCACTTCATCATCACCATCATTTTATTTTAAATATATAATATATAATAGTAGACCTAGTAGGGCTGGCCCTTAATAGTAGACCAAACGTTAGAATTTAACTGATGGGATGGTCGCAGAAAAACAAATCTCCACAGTAAGTGGTGAAGTCACACAGTCTGTGATTGACAGATCATTAACATGGCTGGTCCATGTGCTAAATATCTCAGGCAGAAAATCTAAAGTGTGGGATCATTTCTTGAGGGTAATGTATGACCCCAAAAATGTGCTGGCAAACTTTCGACTATCATTCATCGTCCTCAAACATGGCGTATTATTTGAAAGATATAAGTAGTAGCCTAACGTTAGTAGTAGCCTAAGTAGTAGCCTAACGTTGGCCGTTAACCTAGATAAATGTGTGCTATTATTAGGCGCATATCCAAACCTGTGTCCAAATATGCCTACTTCCATACTATGTAGTAGGCTAAAAATTGTATGTGATACATAAAATACATATAACAGTAGGCGAAAAATACATGGATGACCAACTACTTCTTGCGAGGTTCTGAAGTGCGCCTCCAATGGACACTTTACTATCCCATGAGGCCACGGGAGAGCATTTGTGAACGGCAGTCAAGTGACGCAACTGACGCTGAAGATCACATGACACTGATAACATGGCAGACGTATGATTTCTCTTTTTGCGCATTGTCGAGTCAGTGTCGTCACCTTCATATTTGCAGTCAACACTGACTCAGAAAACACTAGTTATTATTATAAAAGTGCAACTAGTCGACTAATGGCTTAAATTATCGACTACAATTCGACTAGGAACATCTTTGGTCGGGACCCAGGCATGAAAACTTAACTGATTTATATTGATTGCAGTACCCGTGAGTAAATTAATGCTGTATAAATAGTAAAGTTTCAAAAGTGTTTATGTTGGTAGAACCCCATTCAATCTGCATGTAAAATCATCCATAACTAAAAGAAAGTACACTCAAACGATTTTAGTGGGCCATTCACTCTTCAATTTTACACCTCTTGCCACTGCCAATTTACACAATAATATTTCGACATCCCGGGTTGCCAGTTGACAGACAACACAGCGTATCACAGCCATGGAAGCCATGTAAATCGCTATCCATTAAAAAAGCTATGACCAGAGGCATATTAAACCAGGAATAAATATTGGAGATGCATTTGAGAGATGGAGACATTTTAAAGCCCAGAAAAACTTTTTCCACTTTCTGTTGTCAATTGCGTAATCTAGCAACCCGTATGAGTGTGGAGTCTGAGGAGGAGGGCCGGGGGAAACAACTCTCCCTAATATTTTGAGTTTGTACTGCAGGTCCCATTTCAACCGCTAGCTGTCAATATTACATAATGCATAAGACTGAAATGAGTTTTTCTCTATGCACTTGCTAACCCTAACTATATATTTTCTCAACAGGAGAACGCCATGGAATGTGGGTCAGCGAATTCTTTGAGTTTTCCAATGGTGGCTATTTTATTCCCAGTTTTGTCATTCCTGGTCAGCAGGTGACCTCTGACCCCTGCCTTGACCCATTAGGCTTACTATACACTCCAATCAGAGAGCCTTGCTTCCGCCAAACATGAAGTCTCAGTCCACAGAGACCAAATCATCTTTGTGATGTCTGGATTACTGAAGATAGATGATATTTATTACCGTCAAAGACAGTGTTAGAATGTGCTGAGTGTTTTATTCTTACATGTGGATCAGTGAACATACCTGGATATGAGTGGCCGTCACAGCTAACCGCAGTCCATGTAGCTGTTCTTCAAGGTTCTTTCACACACCTCAACTTTAGGCTTAATCTCTACTGTTAAGCACAGACAAAACTGAGCAGAAATGTTATTTATAGAATTATTATGTGCCTGCTTCTCAGATTGATTCGGCATTTCATTTGAAGTTTTAAGATGCATGACGTAAAAAAATAGGAATATTTCACAGTGCTGTTTGTAAGAATAGCATACACTGTCATCAAAAGATGAGATGTGGATTCTTCACAAACTTTATAAGTTTTGCCTGCCTAAAAAAAGTACTTGGAAAATAACTTTTAATTGCCTAATCCCTTTACATCAAAGGAAAGCCATGTTATGTAAATAAAAACATATTTTCCATCAGTTTTCTATCATTTATTTCAATTCTCTAAATGCACTATTTGTAATCTTTGGGTTATAATAAGAGATCTCTCATTTCTTTTAGAGGACCAGCAACTTGAATTTTAGCACTAGTCATGAAAGCAATAAAATCTGACAACATTGATATCATAGCTTTTTCAGAAAACTTAAATTCATGGTAAAAGGCGGCAGCATGGTTGCCAGAAATTCACTGTAAATAATATCGGGAGAGTGTTTGTGGTGTTTACAGTATGGCATATTGGTGCCTGTATTTTGTAAAATGTATAACCGTATATTCGATTAATGATGTAATGGTATACCAATTGACTTGAATTCCAAAATCTGATTTTATTTCGTAATGATAAATGTGATAGTCAGGTGGTAAATCAGAAAGTCACATGATGAATCAGAGTGGCCTGTACATACAATTCAGCCAAAATTAATGTTTAAACAGTGCACAGGGTCATACACACAAATACACTAATACAATGCAATAAACTACCTAAACTTAAAATGTAACACAAAACATCTGTAACACACAACATAATGTGCATTATTCAAACCAAACATAACAAGAAGCAAATCTATATAAAATATAATCGTAAGTGATGTCACACAGGGACTTCAGGGAATGTCCTTTTACTGTTTTTCACCATGAATATATACACAATGCATGATAATATGTGACAATTCATTGTTATACTAAAATCTACCAAAATCCATAAATATGACAATATTTTACAGTTCAAAGGGTCAAGATGACATGAGAAATACATTTTCCTTGATCTTTTGACATAAACGGTCTTTGTGTCATGAAAACATCCTGCAAGTTTCATAGCTTAAAACATCCTCAATATAAACAAAACATTTATTTAATCAAGCTCCAAAAATGGTTCATTTGAATATTGTGGCATCTGGCGTCACACTGGCAAATATATTTGCATATGACTGCCTCTGATAGGCCCCGCCCACTGGCGCTCATTTGCTTATCGGCTGACACCTGTCTTCACCAGACACAAGCGTTGCGTCGTGCCCAAACCAAATAGACGGCACTTATAATGTTAAAAGGACACCTTCCACAGGAACAAGTGGATGGTTTATTTTTATTTTCGTCCTGGATCACGTCGAAGAATTCTGTGTTTGTTTAGAGTATTTTACTGCATTTTGTAAACAAAGGCGCAGTACATTATATGTATATGGCGGTTTTATATGGATAATGTTTTCATTCCCATATTCGTTAGCAAAGCTACAGTTAATACTTTTTTCTATAGAATGACTTTAGCTAAACATAACGGTGACAGTTTACTGACAAGCCTTAAAGGAGCCACCCATTAAAACAGATCATTTCAGACAGAGGGATGGTTTAAAATAAATTGTATTAATATTGTAATATATTTAATATTTTAAGTTCAATTTTATAAGTGGTTCCACACCAAACACTGAATAATGATTCACAAGTAAAGATACTTAATAATGGATATACTGTACATAATGAAACAACAGAGACTCATCAGTGAGTCACCATACTGTAGACATGATCATTGGCGTTTGAATAAACTGGTTGGTCAGGGATCGTGCAGTACAGGTGGTAAACATTCTTAAGGAATAAAACAGAAAGATAGAAAAGACAATAAATATCTTGGCATTCAGTTCATGATGGACATCTCTGTTGTTTGTGTGGGTTTGGTGTGTGACATTGTGGTTACACATACCTCATTTTCCTCTGTATTTCCCTCTTTCTGTTGAGTATTGACCAAAACACCTGTAATGCAATGCAGAAGCGTCACATCACTTTAAAGAACATGCTGACCTTCATGAACAAGCTCTTTGTCATAAAGTTTAATGTATTTTAAGCTTTGACACTTTACACAGCAGAATCACCTCTTCTAAGACTCATTGTGTGCATCAGTGTTTTGATGAATTTAATATTTGTCCCACTTCCTTGGTTTGAGCTCATCGTGATTGAGTGGGCCAAGTTTCTCAATGCTTATATGTGAGCATCAAAATTGCTGTTTTTGGACTAGTGAGGAAGTTTTGAGTTGTGAAACCAGTGTTTTTCATAGTAGGTTTAGTACAAGTAGGTTTGATGGCTTCGCATAAAGCTTCATACATGGTGTGTGACGATATATCACGATTTGACGTCAGTGACACCAAACACAATCAGTGCATGTCTTGATACCAAACATGATGCACCATGATGGAATGAATCCATTTACAAAATATCTGTGAGAGCTACACAAGTGCTGCAGGGGTGATGCATTTTGTCTGCCAAAATCTGGAAATAAGTTACCACCTGAAATCTAATCGCGCTACGTCCCCTAGAGAGGGCGCTATGGAGAATGCATCCAGCATGACTGGTGTCTGAAGCATGCGTCTAAACACGACAATGAACTTGACATTGGCCGGCGGCAGCCTATGACATCACCACTGGTGCGACCGTGAGTATAAAGGGCACCTGTGTATTAAGTCATCCTCTTACTTGTCTTCAGGAGACTGTCTGTCTGTGTATGTGTTAGGAGCGAATATCATGGAGAAACACTTTGCGTCTGCAAAAAGTGAAATGTGTGTTTAGCCCTTGAGGGAGCCGAGTGCGCGGGTTGCAAAGTTTTCTTAATAAAAGGCTCCGCTCACAGCCTTGCACCGTCCCTATTCTCAAGGGATGTGGGATGAGCATTTGGGCACTCTTCTAAGAAGCTGGATGCACTTGGTATGATACAATCACGATAGACTACAAGAGACAGGTAAGGAGTTTTTTCCTATCTGCTCTCTCCTGAGGGATAGTAGTTATTTTTTACACGAGCGCGTTCAGCTCTCGAGGAAGTTGAAGCTGTTCTTGTATGTTTCTTCATAAAAAAAAAAGAAGAATCTGATGCTTGAACTATGCTTGACTCTAAAGCCGCCTTTCCACTGCAAACGACAAACGACAGCCGTCGGACCGGAAGTCATTCATTTCCAATGGAGAGTCGTACGGGAGCTGCGGGGAGTTCCGATCATATGCGTATGCGGAAATTTCGGATCCGATTTGAGCTTCGGATGCGTTGAAATATCTGAACTTCTGCGGCTAGACCGTATGCGACCGGTCGACCGGATGTGATGTATTCTAATCAAAACTATGAGCGCAAAGCTAGAATTACCAATATTTTAATACTTTAATGTAAACGCTATTCCTGCAAAATGACGGTTATTAATAATTATGGCTGAAAAAATATTTGTATCATTATTAAATCAATATTTATATTGATTAGCTCAGTGCTTCGTGCCCTTTCTAAAAGAGCTCAGACGGGATAAGTTGCTAGGTTTTCTGTGAGCCTCCTCGGCTACTGCACTTAGCCAGAGCATTGCTAGGCCACCTTTTGCCATGGAGAGTAGTTCTCTTAGAGGCCTCCGCTCCCCTGAGCTCTGCCTAATATTGTGTCAAGCTGCTGGCCTATGTAGCCTCTTTGACAGGCATGGGACGCAGTGCTGAGGCCTTCAACCCATGAGCTCAGCCAGGGACTAAGTTGCTAGGCTCTCTGTGAGCGTCCCTGGCTACTGAGCTTGAACCGGTGTGTTGTTAGGCCTCCTCACGCTATTGAGAGTCGCTTTCTAGAGTCCTCTGCTCCTCAGAGCTCCGCCTGGATGGCAATATCCAGTAGCTAGGCTCTCTGTGAGCCTCCTTGGTAAGCTGTTCTGGTTGTTGGACGTAGTTAGGTCTACAGTCAGAAGTAGTCAGAAGTCAGATTGGATCTGAAACATTCAGAATATTTATTTAGTTCCGTCAAGTTCATTGTCGTGTTTAGACACATGCTTCAGACACCAGTCATGCCGGAGGCATTCCCCATAGCGCTCTCTAGGGGACGCAGCGCCTTATTCCCTATTCTCTGGGAACCATGGTTACATACGTAACCTGAGCTGTTTTTGGTTAAATGCCTAAAATAAGGTCTTTGTTTAATACAAGCTCAAGTGTGTTTTTTTTCACATTTTATTTATATGACATAATATATCAGTAAACCCCCTTATGATTTTTGAAACTATTAAAGTTTTTTCTTGTCTTGAAAAAGGCAGTTTTAATAACGTCGTCTGAATGCGAAAAACGCAATGGAAAAACTTTTCTGTTTTTAGTACATAGTTGTCGTGTAAACATACCCACAAACTGTAAGGGAAAATGTTTTTTAAATAAAGACTGAAAGCATTTTAGAAGCTCGACAGACCTTTTAAAAGTGCTGCTTTTATTGTATAGACAGTGATAGTATAGACAGAATAGTTTTGAACAGCAAGAAAGTGAGTAACTGATTTTAATTTTGCCATGACCTGTTCCTATAAGAGAAGACGTGTCTATTAATGCTGATAAAGAATTAATAGAAATGGTACTAGTTTCCGAGAAGCTGTGGTCACTATATGGTGTTTTTGACTTAGCAGGTTTATTTTTCTTTCTTGGTGACATCTGTTACTAAGCTTCACATTATCTGAGATCATTTACTGAGAATGATGTCCTCTCACCTACAGAGATGGACTGAGATGTGTCTGGCACAGAAGTGATCAGAGAAAATGTTCCTGCAGGGCCAGAACAACTCTAAAAAACAATGAATAATTAAGGTCATGTCCCTTTCAGCCATTCTTACTCATCATGGTATTATAAATATTTATTTCCTTGTGATTTTAATGATTGTAAATGCACAGATACTCACCAAACCAGTTCCTTGATTGGGTACATCTGATGTTATTGATCTCATTTTATTGCTAAGAATCAAATATGGATCTTTTCATTCATATATCAGATAAAGTGCTAAACATTTACACTCATAGTTCCTAGTAGATTACAAAAAATATACAACAAGACGTATCACAGACTACTGAAAAAGATTTCATGCAATCCAGAAATAGTCTGCATTTAATAAAAAAAGTCATATCACTTTAAATAAATGTTTTAACCTTCATGAACAAGCTCTGTCATAATTCAAACTACTGAATTGAATGCATGAAAAAACTCACTGTTGTCTTCTTTTTTTACCTACAAAACAATGGGCATTATATGTTCAGTTTTAGCTTGCATGATACATTCTATATTGAACAACATAAAACCCAGTACATACACCAGAACAAACAAAGAATATATGTAATGAAAACTTTACTTACATGCAAACCAGCATGGGTAGATGAGTCCAGAAAGAATGACACCAACACCAGTGGAAACCAGCACTATAATCCATAAACCTGTGTCTAAACAAAACCAACACTTTAATAAATATGTATGTGCATTATGGTAAAGTTTAATTTGGTTGTTTTCTATATGTCAGTCTTCCTGACAATTTAACTGATACACAAAAGATTGAGAAAATCATGTATTGATTTCTTTTTTTCAAAACAGACTGACAATGTGACAACTCACATGTTTTTGTGTCCATTTGTGAAGCTCTTTGAGTGGAAGTTGCTGTTGAAACTGCAGTGAGAACATTATAAGGTGTATTTAAAATGATTTTTTTTTTTAAAACAAAGACTGGCATAAATCTTTAAATTAAGTAATAGCTGTGACTATGATAATCAAACAATTGGAATGTGGAAATTATGATGCTACAGAAGAGAGTGTTCAGCTCATAAGCAATACAGTCTCATCTTGAGTCATGTGACTTCCCATTTGCTAAGTACTATGTAACTATGACATTCTTCTGTTAACAGGGAGAGTAGAGGTTGCCATGGAAACTGAAGATAAAACAATGGCACAAAATGTAGATGCATTATTGAACTTTAATGTCTGGGGGAAAATGCAATTCATAAACAGTTAAACATTGAGAAAATCAGCGTAATCAAAGTAAAGTTGAGAGTTTTCATGCTACTCAGTGTTTGGAATCTTAAAGGTCCTTGCACACTGAGTCCGAAACATTCGTATTAGTTTTTTCGTATTTGTCATTCGGTGGCTGTGAAGTGTTAAAACACCTCTCAAAATATTTTCTATACGGATGCGAAAAACGCAGAAAATCTAACCCGACCTGAATTTTTTTATTGTGTGTAAACGTAATTGACAAAACGTGAGGTCGTGTTTATTTTTTAACGTGCGGAAATTTCATGTGCTAGGACCTTTAGAGTTGAGCCTTGGTTGAGTAAATGGATCCCATATATATATATATATATTTTATCTGACTTATGAATCCAACATATAGTGATTTTACAAGTGAGGAAGAGTGGATGAACTTACACATGGTTTTCTTTTTTGTGCTGGTTGGCAGGTCTACAAATATAAAAATCACTTTTGAGAAGGGAATCATTTTCACTTTTAATTCAGAATAACCAGAAAAAGTGTTATCAGTACCTTATCAGCTGCAAATATACCAATTATCACATCATTCAAGGTGTAATAAGAATAATTTATTTAGATTTTACAAACTCAATTACTCACAGGTTTTCATGGTTGTTGTCACATGTGCAGTGGTTGCTGATGTTGAAACTGTAAAGACAGTTTACCAGTATTAAAGCAAACGCCAAGACAGTATTTGTTGTTTATGGTACAGAGCGTTCATATACAAAAATAACTTTTTTCTTACTATGTAATATGTACAAGTTTATTTCCAATGAGGACATTACTGAACCAAATGACATGAGTTGATAAATTATATATAAACTGACAATATTATCGCTTTCAATAATCCTGCAGAGAACTGAGAAACATTACAAGAGTGAATAACCCATATCATAGATTCATAAAGCTGAATAATGAGCTTAAGTAAGGAAGGAATAATTGACGATGGGCCGTTGAATCGCTATTAGTAGAGACACTGCTGATGAACACTGTTATGAGACGAACAGACTCAGGTAAGTTTCTCTCTCTCTCTCTCTCTCTCTCTCTCTCTCTCTCTCTCTCTCTCTCTCTCTCTCTCTCTCTCTCTCTCTCTGGTATCAATGGCTCAAGCCTCAATTACTAGATCTAAAATTATGTTTTGGAATTTGCAACCAAGGCGTGGGATAGGAATTAGTCCTACACACAAGAGTGTTTTAAGGACAAAAAACCCGACAAATGTCTTGAAATACATAATTTGAACAATGTTTTGAGCTGTGGTAACCATATAGTATAAGCAGAATAACTGACTCCGGGCCGTTGAGTTACTGAAAAATAATGCACACCCGAAGTGTAACCGAGGTGCATTACCACCTCAGGTGTGCATTATTTTTCTAATACTTCAACGGCCCGTCATTAATTATTCTTTACTTAATACTTTCAAGTCGCTCATCTGGAATCTTTACCTGTGCAGAGTTGAACCTCGGTTGAGCAAATGGATCCCAGTTACATTTTTTAAATCTGACTTTTAAATCCAACATATTAATTCTCCACAGTCATTTTTACCATTTAGGAAGAGTGGATGAACTTACACATGGATTCCTCTGATGTGCTGGATGGCAGGTTTGACTTGGAATGGAGGTCTAATAATATAAAAATTAATTATTGCAAGGTGAATCAGTTTTAATCCAGAATAACAAGAAAAAGTGTGATCAGTAACTTACCAGCTGTACTGTACGTTTCAGAAGTGGACATTAAAGGTAAAGCTGTACAAAAAAAACACATTGTAAAATTTGCAGTGATGTATAATAAAATGTTAAACCGCAACAGATAATAATGAGCCTGACCAATGCCACATCATTCAATGTGGAATAAGAATTATGTCTTTTTGATTTTACAAACTCAATTACTCACAGGTTTTCATGGCTGTTGTAACGTGTGCAGCTGGTGTTGAAACTGTAAAGACAGTTTACCAGTATTACAGGGAGCAATTGCAATATTTAACTTTAAAGCAAAGTCAACAGAGTATTTATGAGTTTCTTTTACACTGATAAAAAAAAAGCGAGCTGGTATCGCCGGCGATACCGCCGACCTCAGGGGGTTAAAGCAAATGTAAAGACAGTCTTTGTTGTTAAGGGGTACAGAGACTTCAAATACAACTTTATTATGCCATATGATGTAATTCTGCCCTGTACTGGTTTAAATTCAATAAGGATACATTTTTAAACATTATCAATATATAAATCTCAAGACTCACTCTGGATTGTTATTGTCACTGGATCGGAGTGAGGAGATGGTACGAGACCTTGTGACTTCTTCACAGTGTAGTAGCAGGTTATTCTCACAGATGAACTCTGACCTTCTGACCAAATACTGATCTGAGATCCATGAGTGAGAGCTGACATGATGAGCTCTGTACTGATTTACTGCCTCTTCCATTTATGTTAAAGTAACACATCTCCATCTTCAGATCTTCAGTATTCAGTATCAGCATTAGCAATTGACATATTTTCTGTGATTGCTTGTGTATTAGTTGTGTAGCAAAAATCTGTTTGATAATATCAACACACTTCAAACGTTGTTTTAAACTGATCACTCACTGTGCAAATCATAATTTATCCAGTCATAATGTCATGTGATGAGTTTAACCAGATCAGAGCATATTTCTGAATATAGGCTTCAGCACAAGTGTATTAATATGTGTATTAATAGAAAAAGTGCAAGAAGTGCTGCAGAAGAAAAATGGCCCAATAAAAACTTACAAAGAAACTTTTAAAATATTAAATAATTTGCTTGCCATTTCTCCTCTCTCTCCATCATATTAGATGTGCAGAAACAAGCTTCTTTTTATAGATGTGTCAGATGTTGTCTAGCTCTCTGACATGCTGAATTGACTCTTCCTTCCTGCCTAAATATATCAGTTCACTTGCTGAAGTCACACTGGTTAAGCGTTTGTCTGAGAAGAACCTACAAGATATTCAGTGTAAGAAGATTTCACAGATCTCTGTCTACTGACTCACTATCTTACAGCATCCCACAACTGCTAGAATCAGCTTCACTATGTTGTTTCTCACTTCATAGACCAATACCGATCAATACATTTAGTGTATTTGACCTTTCAGTGTTGTAAAGGGTTGTTATAAATAGTATCCATCAAGTGCCATAAATGTAATACACAATATCATTCAACTTTTCTCAAATGTTTTTATTTGTTGTAGATACTGACTTTTTCTTTTATTGATCAAACTTTCATGTTCTAATGACCTACATAAATCAAACTGGCTTAAGAATTCTACAGGTGTCTCTGATTAAAAGTGCTCATATGTTAAAAAATGTTTACAGTAAAAAGTCCTCACCTCTGATGGTGTGTGTGTCACTGCGCGGTGATCTGATCTCAGGTTCAGTGTTGATGTAATAATCACAGCTCAGATGTCTGCTGTTCACTGATCGTGTGAAGAGTTCACTATAGCTTGGATAAAACGCACAAAAAGGATGTTCTCCAGACTGACTCTTCTGAATCTGAGAGACACGTCTGTGCAGAAGAACATCCTCAGTGTAGAGACTACAGGTGAAATCAGCTCTGACTGAAGATGGTATTTCACAGGCTATGTTGATCTGGACATCATCGTCACTAACACTGATGATGGGTTTCTGAAGTGAACCTAAAGTGAAATAATCCTGAGTTATTAAAAACATTGTAATAACAGTTTGTAACGCAGAAGAACATCAGTGAAATCTCTCACCTTGAACCGTCACTATAACAGCAGGAGAATGAGATGATGGTTTATCAATCCCCTGCTCAGTTATTGTGTAGAAGCAGTAAATGTCGACTGATGCAGGAGATTTTACATCTGCCCATCTGAGCACTTCAGCACCAGTGAGATCGAGTTCACATGATGGACTGACTTTTATATTCTTCTGTTCACTGTTTCTGTAGAAATTACACTGTTTCACTGTAACATCTGCTGGCGTCTCACAGATCATCTTCACTGAGCTGGACTCACTTAGGACATATGGAGATACTTTTACAGCAGGAGCTTCTGAAACAACCAAAACAGACAAATCAATCATTCCATCTTCTTACTGACCACTTTCCAATCAAAGTCCATATTTTGATTAAACCTTTAAACAAATTGAATCTCATAAATGTCCTTGCAGCAGCACCCAACTACACAATTAATGGAAAATGTAGGGCTGGAGGTGTTTGTTTACTGATTTAAAGTTAATAATTTTATCCTTTAAAAATCATCTTAAAAATTACATATTTAAACGTTACATATTTATATACATATATGTGTGAAAATAGTTTCAAGCATTAAAATAGCTTGGATGTAACTCTACACCCTTGCTTAATTTATTTTACACGGATTCATGAAAATGATTCACGCAGTCAACTGTAGTAAACCCTACGCAAGTGGAAAATATTGATTTAATTCTGCCATACATATATTTTCAAACCAGAAACTGATTCAGAAGAAGAGGAAGAGCGAATTACACATAGTTGCCTACTAATTTTATGTATCCCTCAATGTATCCCTTTCTTCACCGTCGGACACATAACGGGAATTGTTATTGGCCTCTGCTTGATATCAAACAGCTAATAATGTATTGCTTATGTTACACAAACCATGTTCCTTTTACCATCTCAGAGTCAGACAGCTGCCTTCTAACCATCAGTGTCCTTAGAAATGCTTTGAACATCAAAGTTAGTGGAGAAAGACATATATTTCATCATAACATACATCATATACATAATTCATCCACTTTATTGCTATACCGGATTTTTGATGTCCCTTCCTAAAGGTGAGTTATTTTGTTCTCACTGTGTAAAATGCCCACAGAGTTATAGAGATGATAGGAAAAGCCCCGCACTGCACATTGACAGGATTCATTACGTTTGTAAACGGGTGGTTTCTAACCGCATCTTCTTTGGTTCACTACCGTTTTAAGAAGAAAATACTGTTGACTAGTGAATTTGCACATGGTTTGTCTTAAAATTATATTAAAAACACCCCATAGACATAAACAACATAAAAAAAATCACTTTCTCATGCACTTCAAAAATGACATTCCTCTGATTCTGATAGCTTTTTATCAGGATATATACAGTAGCACCAAAAATTACTTTTATATGAACGTGCAGATGAAAATTAATTCTCCTGTACAGTGGATATTCCAAATAAGGTGTTTACATGAATTACTCAAAAATCCAATTAATGGATTAATCAGGTTATAGCAAACAGTTAAATGAATTTTCATGGCTAAAGTAAAACTTCCTAAATGCAGAGGTTGTAGGTTCATGTGTTTGCAAATATTTTAGACAAAAGTTTTTTCACTACAAATGTGGACATTCAGTTTTAAATTAACATTAAACGACAAAGATCACTTACTGTAAGACTGAACCTCCATAAGAAGCTGAAAAGCAATGAAGATGAACAACTCCATTACAGCGAGAGTGAGAAATGAGACAAGACTCACACAATAGTTGAATTAGGAAGTGACACATTAGACCACAAGCATTTAATGCATGTGCAGTCAGAACTATGAAGATGAACGTACATCATGAGTCCACGTTGTTCAGCTGTATTCACTGCAACAGAGGACAGTTCTGGCCACAGGCATTAGAACAGCGGAAGGCAACAGTGTTGGTGCTCGTACACACTGCGTAGTCTTCAAGCGATTCAATCTATCGTGTAAAGGGGCCGTTCACCCAAAAATGAAAATTCGGTCATCATTTACTCACCCTCATGTTGTTCCAAACCTGAATGAATTTCTTTCTTCTGCTGAACACAAAAGAAGATATTCTGAAGAATGGCAGTAACCAGACAGTTGACAGTAGCTATTGACTTTCATAGTATTTTTTTCCATACTATGGAAGTCAATTGGGAACATCAGCTGTTTGGTTACCCATATTCTTCAAAATCGTCCATATTCTCCATAATCGTCCCGGTGTGCACAAGGCTTTAGTTTTGCGACCACAAGAAGTGCATGAAATCCCCGTCATTTTCTTGGACATGGAACTGGTGGAACATTTTTTTCGATGTCACATATTATAGCTAGGATACCTTCTGAACCTCACAAGGACACCTGCGAGATTCTTTATCATGTCTGATCCTGAACATTTTTCATTGAGACTTGAACCTTTAAATTTCACAGAACAATCAAAAACGACCCGTAGCTTGTCTGGCTTTTTCGGATGGTAGATGCTATGATGAGGTATGTACCACTTTTCACCATCAGTTCCATCATCATCACCTCTCTCAGTGACGTCATTCGTGTTAGTAATGTAGTCTGTCTTGTATTTCTCGTTTCTACAGAACTTCTTGTTGAAATGATTGAGTCTGACTTTGGCAAGCTCTCTGCTATCAGGTAAGTATGGCCGTTGTTTGAACGGAAGAGGCATTTCATAATGTCCTTGAGCATTTTTCTTTATGCCTTCTTTGAGTTTGTCTAGGAACATGATATCTTGAGAGATTGTCTTGTCATCTGCTGTGACATTCTTAAAGTCTGACTCGAGTACACGGATTGCATCCACAGGTGTCAAAGCTGGTATCTCCTTTGTGGCTATTCTGTGACAAAAACAGACTTCTGTTGATTCATTGATGCCTGGTGTGGAGCAGCCCACAATACTCCATCCTAAATGTGTTAGAATAGCATAAGGTTCATCATCTTTACCTAGTATGGCTTGCCTGTGAGCTAGCACTCTGGGGTTATAGCCGATTAGTGAAACTACTTCACAGCTGAGAAGAGGGGACATTTTGTCTCTGATTATCTTTGCAGTTTCCTGTGTTGCAGTGTGTGATCAGCATTGACAGGAATACTCTCCTTGGTGTATACTGTAGGAAGATTGATATGTACTGAGGAATTGTACCCTCTCACACGAAGATCAGATACTCTTTTACTTTTAATGATCATATTGTCTCAAATCATGGTTGTAAGTTTGTGTTTTATTGGTTGAGTATTTACTTGCAGTACATTACTCTTTTCTTCATCAGTGAAAGTAGTGTCACTCTGAGTGTCTAACAAAGCAAAGACTTTTCAAAGATGGATTTTTCACAGACGACACCCATACAGGGACAATCATAGATGTAATGACTGAATGACCTTCGCTTGTGATATTAAGTGACGTAGCTTCACTCTCATGTGCATGCTCATTGCTTACCGTTGGTTTTCTGTTTCCGTTATTCTCATAATCATGAAGACGTGAGATTGAAGACAAATTGAAGATAATAAAGACAATTTGCAATCATCACATGTGTGGCGACATTCCTTAGCACAGTGACCTGGTTTTATACACCCATAACAGACTTCATTGTCTTTGACATTGGACCTTCTGTCTTTCAGAGACTTCTCCATGAATTTTGGACACTTACAAAGTTAATGATTGTCATCTTGACACAACATGCATGGCATTACAAGGTCATTATGTCGTGGCCACGCGATGTAAAGTCGTGGGCTCGAGATCATATGTTGAGGGAACAATATATATTTCTCGTGGCCACGACTTCATATTTTGAGAGAACGACATATTTCTTGTGGCCACGAGTTATGTTGAGGGAACCACACCGGTCAATACTGTAACCATATACAGCAGTCGGAGATGGAGATGACTGATGAAATAACATTTAACTTTGAATTAGGAATGTCATATAAATATATAGTGCGCTCTCTGGCATTAAGACATGGGTACGTTATAAGTGAAAGACACCTGAAGCGCATTCTTAAGTTGAATGGGCTTTTTCGTCAGAAATTTGCTGTCTTGAATTAAATACTCTGGTCACGAATAAAGTCCCGTTTAAGGCAATAACAAAAACAAATTATGAGAAACTTAAATTAACAAATAGTAAAGTAAATTATGCCCGGGGTAAAAGGAGAGCCTGTGTCGCATGTGAAGATTCGGTTATAAATCTCTATAAATCTTATAAGATTTCAGTTATAAATGTTATAAATCTCGTAGTACGAGAAAAGGATGTCGTTCCCTCAACATATTAATTTGTGGGCACGAGAAACGGATGTCGTCCCCTTAACATAAGATCTCATACCCAAGATATTATGACGTTCCCACGACTTAATATCATGTTCCCACGAGTTTATATGTTGTGGCCACGACAAAACTAAGTGAACCGAACATGACCCTCCCGGTCACCGTAGTTGACTGACTTTTGTCTCTTGTTTTATTTCTTCATCGTATGATTTTACTAGGGCACGAGCAACCTCTAAATCACTGGTCTCAAACTCCTGGAGGGCCACAGCTCTACACAGTTTTGCTCCAGCCCTAATTAAACACACCTGATCCAGCTAATCAAGGTCTTCAGGATTACTAGAAGCTTCTAACAGGTGTTAGTTGGAGCTTAACTCTGCAGAGCTGTGACCCTCCAGGAACTGAGTTTGACAGCAGTGCTCTAAATCCTGTTCTATCTGCAGTCGTTCTAATTCAAACCTTTGAGTTTATTGCTCTTTTCTGAGTTACTCTTCTAGAGTTCTTATTTTTTTCCCTTTTTCTTGTCTTTCCATTTGCATCATCTTGTATTCAGCGTCTTTTGCAGCATCTGCTTATAGAAGAGAAGATCCAGAATGGCTGCTAAGCCCTTTACTGTTCTGCATCAAACTCGCCATCTACTGTTGAAAACCTTTTCAGCACAAATTTGACGATGTCATTGGTCACAGCTTCACATGCATCAATTTTACGTCTTAAATTAGCAGTGGGTGTGATATGTTCCCTTATTTCTATATTAGCTCCACAGATTCTGCCTTGGCTTGCTGATCAATTTATAAATTGAATAGCTATACAGTAGCCAACATATTGTATAATTATTTCTGTACATATAATTTTCTTTTTTCTTTTTAGAGGTGCAGCAAGTGAAGAAATGAAACAGTTCATCCATGTTTTGAGGAGCATAAAAGAGATGTTTCCACCTGGCAGGAGGTGTAGATTCTGTGGCTGTTTTCAAAGTTTCACCAGTAGAGGTCGCCACTGAATCAGCAAGAGTTCAACAATGTCCATTTAGTTTGGAAATATCACTTTAATTATAGCAGGCTATGGTATCAATATTACAGCATAACATATCATCGTAAAACATATCAGAAACACTCTACTTTATGAATGTTCCACATATACTCTGCAGTTCAAGAGTTTGGGATCGACAAGATTTTTTTAATGTTTTTAAAAAAGTCTCTTATGCTCACCAAGGCTACATTTATTTGATTAAAAATACAACAACAACAACAAAACAGTAATATTGTGAAATATTACGATTTAATATAACTGTTTTCTAATTTGTAATTTATTCCTGTGATAAAAGCTGATTTTTCAGCATCATTACTCCAATCTTCAGTGACCAAATCATCTTTGTGATGTCTGGATTACTGAAGATAGATGATATTTATTACCGTCAAAGACAGTGTTAGAATGTGCTGAGTGTTTTATTCTTACATGTGGATCAGTGAACATACCTAGATATGAGTGGCCGTCACAGCTAACCGCAGTCCATGTAGCTGTTCTTCAAGGTTCTTTCATACACCTCAACTTTAGGCTTAAACGTACAATATGTAATTTTTTCGTCGTTAGGGGTCGCTCATAGATATCCATATAAAGGCTAGATGTCTTAAGGCGGAGTCACTTCCGGCATCACCGGTGGCCATCTTACCACAGGGAAGCTGTGAATTAAGGTGAGTGATCAGCACGCACACAAATCCTCTTATCTCGCTGAAATCTTGACGGATTTACAAACGGTTTGGTTTCTTACAAACGTTATTAAAGTGGCTATAATTATTTCATATGGAAGTCCATTGTTATAATTATTCATATGTATGCAGTATCATAACTACATCTTGACGTTTATGACAAACCAAACCATTTGAAAATTGGTAGAAAATTGAGCAAGTTATGGTTTTTTAAAAGTACATGCACCATGTTATGAGTGAGCGAGCACCCTGTGGTAAGATGGCCGCCGTGTGCAGACGTCGACCTCCATTGGCCAGCAGCGCGCATGAGACATCTAGCCTTTATTATATGATATCTATGGGGTCGCTAACCTCTTACAATAACAAAGGCGTAGTTTGATGACGCAACATTTGCTAAGAATTATGGATCTTGTCGTCAACGTCAAGCCGACCGATCTAATAATGTTTATGGATGAGTAAATACATCGATGTTTTTATCATGACTGTGATATGAAGCAGGTCGGGATTGCTAAGAGACAGCTATCAGCTCCACACGCGACGCGAGTCCCGCGGATATAAAAGGAATATGGACATTTCATTCTACCGAACTACACGCAAGTGCAGAATTACTACTCACAGGTCAGTTTATTAGACAAATTAAACTTGTGAGATAACGCAGCGCTGTTTCACTTGGTCTAACATTACACTATCACACTAAACTGCATTGGAATGTGTTGAAATTTATGTTATTCTATGTGTTAGTTTGTCTGTATGAGACTAGCAGTAAGCTAGATCATCATTAGAATAACATACAGATCATATTCTACCATTTTATCATTGTTGAACTATATAATATTGATTAGTTTTATGTAAATGTGCTCACCTGTTTAATAAAGTACATGTAGGAGCGGCCGAAGTCTCGGACGTGGAGCTCTCAGCATCTCGAAAACACCGCGCTGATATTGATTCTCGTTTTAGTTCTCCTTTTTTATCCAAAGTCTGCTTGCCATGGTCCATAATGTTTGAACGAAACAACAACTGCGTGCAAATAGACATTACGAACTACACAGTTGTCCACGTCTGTCGCCTTGGTTACTATCAGAGGGCTCTGGTTACTATGGCAGTACGAGCGGAAACCAGGGAGAACGCGGATATGACGCCACTGACGGCGACAAAACGGAAATAAAGAAACGGTCCGTGTCTTCGAATTAAATTACAAATTTCTCCTGGTTTGAAAGTTGTTGGAAACAGTCAGGATAATGTAAGTACACAACTAAAAAAAATATATAACATAGATATAGTGATTTTTGCTATTTTTAAAGCAAAAAAAACTACATATTGTACCTTTAATCTGTACTGTTAAGCACAGACAAAACTGAGCAGAAATGTTATTTATAGAATTATTATGTGCCTGCTTCTCAGATTGATTCGGCATTTCATTTGAAGTTTTAAGATGCATGACGTAAAAAAATAGGAATATTTCACAGTGCTGTTTGTAAGAATAGCATACACTGTCCATCAAAAGATGAGATGTGGATTCTTCACAAACTTTATAAGTTTTGTCTGCCTAAAAAAAGTACTTGGAAAATAACTTTTAATTGCCTAATCCCTTTACATCAAAGGAAAGCCATGTTATGTAAATAAAAACATATTTTTTTTATTTACACATAAAAAGCATGAATGAGAGACTCATGAATAACAAAGTTATTTTATTTGTTTATAAAACTCAGCACAATTTGGCACCTTTATACATTTCAGACTGTTTATCAAGATATGTTCCTAACCGTAGATTAAGATCCTCTAATGCTAATCTTCTGGAACATTGTACAGTCAAACACAAACGATCAGGTGGTGCTTCTTTTAGCCATTATGCTCCAAAAATTTGGAATTCTTTACCAAATGAAGTGAAAGAGGCTACTAGCATTCATATTTTTAAAAGTCAGGTTAAGACATACCTTTTTAAAGTTGCTTATGAGTACAATAATATTATGTGAAGTTGTGTACAAGTCTTTGATTTTAAACTGTTATTTATATGTATTTTCTTTTTTATATTGACATTGTGTGAATTTGTTTTTATGTTTGTGAAGCACTTTGCGTTGCATTCCATGTATGAAAAGTGCTATATAAATAAATGTTTATTATTATTATTATTATTTTCCATCAGTTTTCTATCATTTATTTAAATTATCTGAATGCACTGTTTGTAATTTCTTGGTTATAATAAGGCAGAGATCTCTCATTTCTTTTAGAGGACCAGCAACTTTTTTACAACAATTTTAGCACTAGTCATGAAAGCAATACAATCTGACAACATTGATATCATAGCTTTTTCAGAAAACTTAAATTTATGGTAAAAGGCGGCAGCATGGTTGCCAGAAATTCAGAGTAGGCTATTTGTTTACAGTATGGCATATTGGTGCCTGTATTTTGTAAAATGTTTAACTGTAGTATACCAATTGACTTGAATAACCAAAATTAGATTTTATGTTTTAATGATAAATGTACTGGTAACCACTATGATAGTCCAGATGGTAAAACAGAAAGTCACATGATGAATCAGAGTGGCCTGTCCATAAAATGTAGCCAATACTCATGTTTAAACGGTGCACAGGGTCATACACACAAAGACACTAAAACAATGCAATAAACATTAACTAAATAACTTAAAATGTAACACAAAATATCTTAAATGTACATTATTCAAAGCAAAAATAAGAAAATATAAAATATAGCCCAGGCCTAATCGTAAGAGATGTCACGCAGGGACTTTTTCGCAATAAATACATTCATGTTAATATATGATAATTCATTGTTTTTATTTCCAAAACCCATAAATTTGACAGTATTTTACAGTTAAAGGGTCAAGATGACATGACAAGATTACATCAAATTTGATCTTTTGACATATCTTTGGTCTTTGTGTCATGAAAACATCCTGCAAGTTTCATAGCCTAAAACGTCCTCAGTATAAACAAAGCATTTATTTAATCAAGCTCCAAAAACTTTTAATTAGGATATTGTGGGATGTGGCGTCACATGGGCGAATACATTTGCATGACTGCAAAACATCAACGAATCGGTTTACATCATCTGACCATAGGCCCCGCCCACTGATGCTTACTCTAATTGACTGACACCTGTCTTCACCAGACACAAACGTCACGTCGTGTCAAAAGCAAATAGAAGCCATTTATAATAACTCACAAGATGTACTCCATGGACGAGTAAAAGGAACATTGCTTAGACAGCATTTGCATTTCTGTACAGACTTCAGAAGGACACCTTCCACATGAACAAGTGGATGATTTATTTTTATTGGCGTACTGTATCGCATCGAAGAATTATATGTTTGTTCAGAGCATTTTACTGCATTTTTTAAACGAAGGCTCAGTATAATGGAGAGTTCACACTAAAACTTTTGTTGAATTATGAACTTTCAACTGTATTGGATGCATAGACTGTAAAAAAATATTAACAATGCCGGATTGGATCTGACAGCAGCTACATCCCAAACTGTAAGTAAACAATTTCTTCTGTATATGATGGTTTTATATGGATAATGTTTTCAAAGCAATAGCGAAGGGGCTGACGTTAGCTAACGGTGACAGTTTACTGACAAGCCTTAAAGGAGCCGCCCATTAAAAAATGTATCATTTCAGACAGAGGAATGGTTAAAAAATTAATTGTATTAATAGGCTATGTTTAATATTTTAAGATCAATATTAGAAGTGGTTCCACACTAAACACTGAATAACGAAAGTGAGCACCATTTTTTCTGCAAGTAAAGATAATATACACTCACCTAAAGGATTATTAGGAACACCTGTTCAATTTCTCATTAATGCAATTATCTAATCAACCAATCACATGGCAGTTGCTTCAATGCATTTAGGGGTGTGGTCCTGGTCAAGACAATCTCCTGAACTCCAAACTGAATGTCAGAATGGGAAAGAAAGGTGATTTAAGCAATTTTGAGCGTGGCATGGTTGTTGGTGCCAGACGGGCCGGTCTGAGTATTTCACAATCTGCTCAGTTACTGGGATTTTCACGCACAACCATTTCTAGGGTTTACAAAGGTGTGAAAAGGGAAAAACATCCAGTATGCGGCAGTCCTGTGGGCGAAAATGCCTTGTTGATGCTAGAGGTCAGAGGAGAATGGGCCGACTGATTCAAGCTGATAGAAGAGCAACTTTGACTGAAATGCTCGTTACAATACTCGTTACAACCGAGGTATGCAGCAAAGCATTTGTGAAGCCACAACACGCACAACCTTGAGGCGGATGGGCTACAACAGCAGAAGACCCCACCGGGTACCACTCATCTCCACTACAAACAGGAAAAAAAGACTACAATTTGCACGAGCTCACCAAAATTGGACAGTTTAAGACTGGAAAAATGTTGCCTGGTCTGATGAGTCTCGATTTCTGTTGAGACATTCAGATGGTAGAGTCAGAATTTGGCGTAAACAGAATGAGAACATGGATCCATCATGCCTTGTTACCACTGTGCAGGCTGGTGGTGGTGGTGTAATGGCGTGGGGGATGTTTACTTGGCACACTTTAGGCCCCTTAGTGCCAATTGGGCATCGTTTAAATGCCACGGCCTACCTGAGCATTGTTTCTGACCATGTCCATCCCTTTATGACCACCATGTACCCATCCTCTGATGGCTACTTCCAGCAGGATAATGCACCATGTCACAAAGCTCGAATCATTTCAAAGTGGTTTCTTGAACATGACAATGAGTTCACTGTACTAAAATAGCCCCCACAGTCACCAGATCTCAACCCAATAGAGCATCTTTGGGATGTGGTGGAACGGGAGCTTCGTGCCCTGGATGCAGGGCCTGAAATTAACACCCGACCACGCGCCAAATGCGGGTGAATTTTGCAATTGGCGGGTAAAACTGTCAATCTACCTGCCACATTGGCGGGTAGCCAATGAGAATTGAGTGATTCATTAGTTGTTGGTTTTTTTATTTTTTTATTTTTTAAGTCCGCGACGTAAAATACGATGTTTTGGATGTGCGAGTAACAGTATTAACCCTGGAGAACCCAAGAACCCTTTTCTTCTTTGGAAAATTATGAACTATGCATTAAATTACTGCTATAAGTTCACTGAACACCAAAATATACACTTTTTAAATTTTAACCCTTTATTCCCTAATTTAGGATTAGGGCCAAATTTGACCCATTGGGCTTTAGGCGTATCATTTCAAAGAATGAGAATAACAAACACTGTCAATGCAAACTATTTTAAATTTAGGAAAATAATCAGTCAACCACACAGCTACATTTAACAATGTTTTTTTGTTTTTTTTTTTACTTTATTTGTTGCATGTTAAAACTGGATTCCAAATGTGGCCAATGGAGACAAGAACACAAGGCCAAAATCACGACTGAAAAAAACTAACACCATGGGTCTTTGCTTATCCAAAAATCTGTTCTGCTAGAGAGAGGAACTCACACTAGACATTGTGGTAGTCTTTGAAACAATTTCTTTTTTTGTTGATGCAGAGAGGAACTGCACATTTTTCACAGTGCATTTCAGTTTTGAGGTCCATGCACATACGCCATACTCCCTGAAAAGATATACTACTTTATTAGTCTCTGGCCCTGTACTACTGAGGTAACTTATTAAAATATATTATACAAATGAAATTATTGCAATGCTTTAGCCAAATACAGGACTGTCACCATTCTCCATCAAAGTATCTTTAAAGAACCAAAGGGTCAGAAAAGGGAAATTTTTTTAACCTATACACCCAGAGGGTCATTTTTGGCCCATCGTTTTTTGAACTAGCTCAGAGTCACTAATTTATCCAAAAATAATATAAAACGTTTTTTTTTTTTTTTTTTTTTTTTTTTTTGGGTAGCAGCAATTAACAGCGGTCAAATCTGACCCCGTGGGTTCTCCAGGGTTAAACTATTGGTGAGATGGGATGAGATAAAGCAAAGCTGACGTTGGTTAAGGTAGGCCTACAATGACAGTTACACAGATGTGTGTGCGTGTGTATGTTGAGTTGGGAACCAGTGAGAAAATGCCCGGTACCCGGTAACTTTACCAGTAATATTAATATTAATTTAGTTCTGCTTAACGGTTCAATTGACTTTGATTAATATGCGCGAGTGAGAGAGCGCAAGACAGCGCTCGACGTGTTGTTTGAAGACGTGAGAGTGCGCGCGCGCGGCCGGGGCTCTCTCTGCTCGTTATCGCCCTGTCAGGCGCAGCAGTCATTCTATTCTACATCACTTACCGATCAAATAAGGCTTTGGCGGGACAAAAATCGAGACGGCTTTGGCGGGACAAAAATCTTCGGCCGCCCAAAAAAATTAAATGCAGGGAAACTCCTGACAATGCTCGTAAGCGTTTGCTGCGCTGTTTCTTACCTTGCTTTACGTTGACTTTACTAGTTCCAGCTTCACCGTCACCGCTTTTATTTTATTTTATTTTTTTATATTTGTTTAGAAAACCTCTATTTTCTTCTTCTCTTTTTTTTCCTCTTCTGAGCACTGGACTTCTGCTGACCGGACATTTTGAGCGTACTGAACTTCAAATTAAATGACAACATCAAATTTTGATCAGTGGCCAAACCATTTTTGTCTTGGGTCACGTGTGGGGGGCCCCAGTTCTGGTGGGGGTGGGGACATGTCAAAAAGTGGTGGGGACATGTCAAGGAGACCAGACCTCGTGAAGATGCAGCAGCAGTGGAGGAAGAGGAGTGCATCTGCTCCTTTTTTGTGGACTCAGATTAGCAGCAGTCAGTATATATGAATATGACATATGACTATGTCTGTGACACAGCAAATCAATGAATAAAAAGATGCAGCACTTAAATGTGTATTCTTACAAGTTAAAGAGCAATGTTTGTGTGATTTCTATTTTTCACCTTTATGAGGCAAAAAAAAAAAAAAAAAAAAAAAATTACTGTGGCAGGTGGATTTTTAAATCCACCTGCCACAGTGGCTAGTGGTCAAAAAAGTTAACTTCAGGCCCTGCCTGGATGTGCATCCCACAAATCTCCATCAACTGCAAGATGCTATCCTATCAATATGGGCCAACATTTCTAAAGAATGCTTTCAGCACCTTGTTGAATCAATGCCACGTAGAATTAAGGCAGTTCTGAAGGCAAAAGGGGGTCAAACACAGTATTAGTATGGTGTTCCTAATAATCCTTTAGGTGAGTGTACTTTATAATGGATATATACTGTACATAATGAAACAACAAGAGATTCATCAGTGCATCTTCACCAAACTGTAGACTTGATCTCCTGCGTTTGAATGAACTGGTTTGTCAGGGATCGTGCAGTACAGGTGGTAAACATTCTTAAGGAATAAAACAGAAAGATAGAAAAGAAACACATGATAAATATCTTGGCATTCTATTCATGATGGACATCTCTGTTGTTTGTGTGGGTTTGGTGTGTGACAGTGTGTTTACACATACCTCATTTTCCTCTGTATTTCCCTCTTTCTGTTGAGTATTGACCAAAACACCTGTAATGCAATGCAGAAGCGTCATATCACTTTAAAGAACATGCTGACCTTCATGAACAAGCTCTTTGTCATAAAGCTTTAATGTATTTTAAGCTTTGACACTTTGCACAATCATCTCTTCTCAGAGTCATTCTGTGCAACACTGTTTTGATGAATTTAATATTTGTCCCACTTCTTCCGTATGAGCTTTCATTGAGCTCATCATGATTGAGTGGGCCAAGTTTCTCAATGCTTATATGTGAGCATCAAAAATGCTGTTTTTGGACTAGTGAGAAAGTTTTGAGTTTGTTTTTATAGTAAAGACTGAGAATGATTTGATTCATCATGATATGACCATGAAAGTTTTACATTTTATTACCTGAGGGCTGGTAAATTGACTTTTCAGACGTAATGGAAGAGTCAGTTGCTGTGGGATCTGGTGTGCTGTCCTGATGGGACTCTGGGTGTTCGAGGCCTTTGGAAGAACAGCATGATGAAGAGGGTCAAACAGAGTTAATAGAAAACCATTCAAAACAAGAGGACAAATGTGAAATGGCTTCTCCTAAAGCTTCAAACGTGGTGTGTGAAGAAGATATATCACGATTTGACGTCAGTGACACCAAACACAATCAATGCATGTCTTGATACCAAACATGATGCACCATAATTGAATGAGTGCATTTGCAAAATAGATGTGAGAGCTACACAGTTCTGCAGGGGTGATGTATTTTTGTCGCCAAAACCCGGAAATTAAAATCAATGTTTTTTTTTTAATGGGTTTTTGGTTAAATCCCTGAAATAAGGTCTTTGGTTAACATAAGCCCAAGATTTTTTCACACTTTATTTATATGACATGATATATATAGTAAACCCCCTTTAGAATTTTAGAAAATTTTTAAGCTTTTTTCTTGTCTTGAAATAAGAGGTTTTTGGGGCACATTAAGGAGCCGTTTACATGCATTTTGGCCATTCATTTTATACATAACATGTTTTGGGGGTTGGGGTCATGTTCTGAAAACCCAAAGTTTTGAAAATGGATTTCAAAGGTCAAGTTTTTGAAAATGTTACCATTTCTGTCTATGTGTAAAAATGCAATTTTGTGAAAACAGTGACGTCATGCGCATGTGTAGCCTATTACGCGTTCAGTCTATAGTGGCAACTACTGGCCTGGCAGCATAATACAGCGTTTTTAGTCGTTTTTTGCGGATCCGTGTGAACGGGATCGTTTTGACAATGTTGTCATCTGTACACGAAAAACACAAAGGAAAAACCTTTTAGTTTTTAGCACATTGTTGTATTGTAAATGTATCCTGAAAGGGAATATGTTCTAAGACTGAAAGAGTTATAGAAGCTCGACAGCCCTTTAAAAGTGCTCATTTTACTGTATAAACAGTGTAAACATTCTGCAAAAAGCTCATTTTGTGTTCCACAGAAGAAAGAAAGACTTATGGGTTTGGAACAGCAGGAAAGTGAGTAAATGATTTTCAGTTTGTCATGAACTGTTCCTTTAAAGCTGCAGTCCTTCACTTTTTTGTGTTCAAACTGTACAAAATGTATATTATAAGCCAGTACATCATGAATCCATTTTCCAAACCGTGTTTTTGTCTTATCCTGAATCACGGTACACCTATAATAAGTCTTTATATTCCCACTTTTTTAGACAAAAGATGCGGACTGCAGCTTTAAGAAAAGATGTGGCTAATAATGCTGAAGACTTGAAAAGAGGAAGTGATACTAGTTTCTGAGAAGCTATGGTCTATATCGTGTTTTTGACTTAGCAGGTTTATGCATCGTTCTTGGTTCACGTTATCTGAGATCATGAACTGAGAACGATGTTCTCTCACCTACAGAGATGGGCTGAGATGTGGCTGGTACAAAAGTGATCAGAGAATATGTCTCAGCAGGTCCAGAAGTCTTAAAGACATTAAGAATAATTAAAGTCATGTCCATGTTAAGGTTCAGCCATCCTTAATCATCATGGTATTATAAATATTTATTACCTTGTGATTTTAAAGATTGTAAATGCACAGATACTCACCAAACCAGTTCCTTGATTGGGCTCATCTGATTTTATTGATCTGATTTTATTGCTAAGAATAAAATATGGATCTTTATGGCATCTTTTCATACATATATCAGATAAGGTGCTAAACATTTGTGCTTATAGTTCCTAGATTACAAAAAATATACAAGACATTGTATCACAGACAAAAGATTTCATGCAATGCAGAAATAGTCTGCATTAGTCATATCACTTTAAATAACAAATGTTTTAACCTTCATGAACAAGCTCTGTCATAATTCAAACTACTGAATTGAATGCATGAAAAAACTCACTGTTGTCTTCTTTTTTTACCTACAAAACAATGGGCATTATATGTTCAGTTTTAGCTTGCATGATAAATTCTATATTGAACAACATAAAACCCAGTACATACACCAGAACAAACGTACTCGGTTACTAACGTAACCTCGGTTCTCTCTAGAAGAGGGAACGAGTACTGCGTAAGATATCTTACGCTAGGGGAAAATCCTTTTCCGCGAGATATTGAAGCCAAAAATTATCCTTAATTTTGTAATAATGCAAAACGCGTTGCAGCAGCAATGCAGACATAGGCGAGACAGCTCGCGCGCCTATTGGCTGCTCTGCGGCAACTGCAGCAGCCTATCGAGCGAGGCCTGGCATGACGTCAGACCCAATCAGGGCACTTCGCGCCCGCTGCGTCACGTCCCGCCGAAATGGGCGTGGTCTAGGCCTATAAATATCGCTCGCAGGCAGCTATTATCTGGTTTTTCATCATCGAAGCAACCAGAGCGTGTGCATGCACGGCAAGATACGCAGTACTCGTTCCCTCTTCTAGAGAGAACCGAGGTTACGTTAGTAACCGAGTACGTTCTCTTACGAGAGGTCTCTCGTACTGCGTAAGATATCTTACGCTAGGGGACCCAATGTAAAACGCCGTGCATGCTGAGATCTGACACCAAAGACCCAAGGGCGAAAGCCCGGGGTACATATAGTGCACAATCACTCAGTGAACTCACAGAGAGTCCGGGAAGAAGGAGGGGTGCAGCCTCACTTTTCCACATAAAGTAGCGTCGATGGGACGCGAATTTCATCATACAGACAGGGCGGGGTACGGCCTGAACTGATGGGAAAAAAAAATGTGGGTCTTACACAGTTTGCCCAGCTTTAAACTGTCGAACATTGAGCTGTGCTCAGCAAACGCAGCATTCTGAGCTGAACGCATCAGGTCAGATAATACTGGAAGTTTAGACCGACAGCAGCCTGGCCTGCAGGGCGGGAACCTCTAGGTTATAAAACCTTATAAATGTAGACGGGGAGGCCCAGCCTGCCGCCATACAAATATCTTGCAAGGCAATCCCACTTGACCAGGCCCACGAAGAGGCCATGCCTCTCGTGGAATGCGCTCTGACACCCAAAGGGCACTGCATGCCCTTGGAGGCGTATGCCAGCGCTATAGCATCAACTATCCATCTGGATAGGCTCTGTTTCGACGCGGCTAGTCCCTTAGAACGTCCGCTAAACGAAACAAAGAGCTGTTCCGTCTGTCTGAAAACAGACGAGCGAGACACATAAGCTCGTAATGCCCTGACTGGGCAAAGGAGGCTCGCGTCTCTTTCCTCATCAGGGACCGGTAGGGCTGACAGAGAGATAATCTGCGCCCTAAACGGTGTGTTGAGGGATTTTGGAACATAACCGTGCTTAGGTTTGAGTATAACTTTTGAGTCATTGGGCCCAAACTCCATGCACGCCGCGCTCACAGAGAGCGCGTGCAGATCCCCTATGCGCTTCACTGAAGCGAGAGCCAGCAAAAACACCGTTTTGAAAGACAGGTGTTTCAAATCGATTGACTGTAAAGGCTCAAATGGCGCACCTTTCATGGCTTCCAGAACCGTAGAAAGGTCCCATACGGGGACTGAGGGAGGTCTGGGAGGATTCAGTCTCTTAGCTCCTCTAAGGAAGCGGATGACTAAATCGTTCCTTCCTATTGACTGACCAAGCGTTGTTTCTGAGAACGCTGCTATAGCCGCCACATAAACTTTGAGCGTGGAGGGGGCCCTGCCCCCATCCAACAGCTCTTGTAGGAAGGAAAGCACCTCCGTCACATCACAGTTTGTGGGTGACATACCACGGGCTGTGCACCAGCCCGAAAACACTGACCATTTCGAAGAATAGAGTCGTCTTGTAGACGGAGCTCTAGCCTGCGTGATCGTGTTTAATACTCCTTTAGGGAGTCCAACATGTACCCGTTGATGGCCCAGACATGAAGGGACCATAGCTCCGGGTGAGGATGCCAGATCGAGCCGCGGGCCTGTGAGAGGAGATCTCTCCTCACTGGTACTGGCCACGGGGCAGTACTTGCTAACTGCATCACGGCTGGGAACCAAGGTTGGTTTTTCCAGAACGGTGCTACCAGCAGTACTGAGCATCCTTTTTCCCTGATCCGTTCTATCACCTGAGGCAGGAGAGAGACGGGGGGAAAAGCATAGAGCGGGCGGCGGGGCCACACATGGGACAGCGCGCTCCTGCTCTTGGAGAAAAATTCTTGACAGTGAGCGTTTTCTTGAGACGCAAACAGGTCCACTTCCGCTCTGCCGAATTTCTTCCACAGCAGTTGGACTGTCTGTGGGTGTAGGGACCATTCGCCTGCCGGAACATTGTTCCTGGACAGTCTGTCTGGTCCTATATTCATGATCCCTGGCACGTGCGCTGCTCTGAGCGAGCGCAGGTTGCACTGAGCCCATACCAGGAGGCGTTCTGCCAGCCTGTACAGTTTCTCGGATCTGATGCCGCCCTGGCGATTTATGTAGGACACCACAGACATGTTGTCCGAACGGACCAAGACGTGGTGACCTTTTATTTGGGGACAAAAACGCGTCAGCGCGTTGTCTACTGCCAGCATTTCGAGACAGTTTATGTGCAGGAGCTTCTCCCGTTCTGACCACTGGCCGAAGAACGGTCTGCCCTCGAGCAGCGCTCCCCATCCCGAGGTGGACGCGTCCGTGGACACCACTTTCACCCTCGAGGAAGTCCCCAGGCTTACACCTGATTGGTACCAGTCGTTCGCTTTCCAGGGTTTCAGAGCTGTAACGCATTTCTGATTGACCCTGAGGCGAAGCAAACCGGGTGCCCACGCTTCGCGTGGGACTCACGCTTTCAGCCAAAACTGCAGCGGGCGCATGCGGAGCAGACCCAGCTGGAGCACTGACGATGCTGAGGCCATGAGACCTAGCATCTTCTGAAATCTTTTGAGCGGGACAGACGCGCCGCAGCGAAAAGAGTTCGCTGTGCGTCGAATGTCTACCGCGCGCTGTTGTGATAGTCGCGCTATCATGGATAGTGAGTCCAGTTCTGTGCCCAGGAAAGATATTTTCTGACTGGGTGACAGGGAGCTCTTCGCCCAATTGACACTCAGACCCAAATCCTCGAGGTGATCGAGTAAAATGGTCGTGTGTTCTATGAGCACTGCGCGAGATTGCGCTAGAATCAGCCAATCGTCCAAATAGTTCAGCACTCGCATGCCTCTCATTCTGAGGGGTGCGAGCGCCGCGTCCATGCACTTCGTAAATGTACGGGGTGCTAGGGACAAACCGAACGGCAGGACTGTGTACTGATATGCCTGGCCCTCGAAGGCGAATCTCAAATATCGCCTGTGACGTGACGCTATCTGTATTTGAAAATACGCGTCTTTCAGATCTATTGACACAAACCAATCTCCTTGGCGAATCTGCACAAGGATTTGCCTGGTCGTGAGCATCCTGAACTGTCGCTTCACAAGCACTTTGTTCAGTTGCCTTAGATCTAGTATGGGTCTGAGACCCCCGTCTTTTTTCGGTACCAGGAAGTATCTGCTGTATAGCCCTCCCTCGCTCTGATCTTGAGAGAGAGGTTCTATGGCCCCTTTGCTCAATAGTTTCGTCACTTCGGCTCGAAGTAGATGTGCTACTTCTGTTTTTACCGTGGTCTCGACGCGCGCCACATAGCGGCGAGGGCGTCGGCGAAACTGCAGCGAATAGCCTCTTTCTATAATGTTCAGCACCCACTTCGAAACCCCGGGTAGCTTTGCCCATGCGTCTGCATGGATAGCTAGGGGTCGAATACGAAGCGCGCTCCGCTCGCTCAGCGATGGAGAAGCTTCGGTGTGCTGTAACACAAGCGTGTCGCTCGTGACATTTGAGGCATGGGGCGCGCTGATGACAGCGGGCAGATTGCCCGCGCTCGACTCCTCTGCGGTGGTTAACCGCGAGGGGGAGGGCTGGGCGGTTCCCGTGGGAACTGTCATGTCTATGTGTGGATGTGGGCGCGGGACAGCGGGCACATTTATCACACCGAAAGCATCGTTCGCTTGCGTGAAGCGAGTGCACGTTGGTTTCGTTTTTACAGAAACCGTGAGACATGCATAACGTGGTGTTAGTGGGCACTGGGTAGTGGGCACGTTCACCATGTTTGAAGCGCAACCGATCTGAGTCGGTTTTATGTGCGCGAGCCCTGTGTGACAGGCTGTGCTTATGTGTAGGGATGGGCACTGGGCAGTGGGCATTCTTACTACACACGAAACACCATCGGCCGTGGCCGGGACACCAGAAAATACACTCTTTTGGGGATTTATCTGGGTAGCCGTGAAAACGGCATTTGTGTGCAGGCAAGCGGGTGACAGAACCGACTTGTTGGCTGCAGAAAACACTGGAACAGTCACATTTTCTGGAACTGGACGAGCGAATAGCTTTGGTGTGAGTCCGGCCGCAGCGGGACTGGAACACCGTCGTTTTCCTAGCTGTGCTAGGACGACTTCGGGGCCTCGGGCTTCACCGTGATCCTAGGTCGCGAGCCGCGTCCTGCGGGGCGGCGACCGGATGAGCGGGAGCGCGGTCTCGCGCTTCTGGCCTGGCGGCGCTGTGAAGTGGAGGCAGTGGACGGTGGCTGTGGCTGTGAGCTCTGAGCAGACGGTTTCGCACGGCCTGCTGCAGAGCTGGAGCGCTTCGGGAGGAAGTGCTTCATAGCCTGAGACGCTTTCTGTACCTCTGCGAATCTCTCCGCGAAATCTTTGACGGAGGATCCAAAGAGGCCTGTGGCGGAAAGCGGGGCGTCGAGGAACGCGGTGCGTTCAGACTCGGCCATTTCCGAGAGCGTCAGCCAGAGATGTCTCTCAGACACGGTGAGAGAAGCCATAGTCCGTCCAATGGCTTGCGCTGCGGACTTAGTAGCACGAAGAGCGAGGTCCGTGGCACTCCTTAAGTCCGGCACGCAGATCGCGTCAGGTCCTTCCTCATCCAGCTTACGGAGGAGATCGGCCTGGAAGATCTGGAGCGTTGCCATGGTGTGCAACGCTGACGCAGCTTGCCCGGCGGCGGAGAAAGCGCGGTGGAGCAAGCTCGACGTCGTGCGGCAAGCTTTAGAGGGTAGGGCCGGCTTAGCGCGCCGTCCAGCGGAGGGCGGGCATAAGTGGGCCGCTATCGCCTCTTCAACCGGCGGCAGCGAGAGGTATCCTTTGTTCTTGGCATCGTCAACGGCGGAGAATGCCAAAGAAACAGCAGGACGCACTCTAGCAGAATAGGGGGCGCTCCAGGACTTGGCGACTTCTTCGTGTAACTCAGGAAGAAAAGGCGCCGGTCTGGACACAGGCGAAGCGCGCTCCCCAGGCAGGAAAAATCCATCCAGCCGGTTGTGAGCGGGCTGCTCAGGCGAAGACCACTCGAGGCCGAGGCTCGCCGCGGCCTGTGCGAGTACTCGCATGAGTTCCGTCTCAATGGAAGCTCTCTTGCCTGACGAAGTGCGGGCAGGGGGTGCGGGGTCCTCAGAGCCCGCCCAATCCTCACTGCCTGACGCCAGGATAGAGCAGGAATCATCCTCTCCCAGCAGGGCTTCCTCATCCGCGATATCAACGGAAGCGGCGGCAGACGGCGGCCGCTGTCCGTCAGGAAGCGAAACAGAAGAAGCCGGGGAAGCAAGCGGGCGAACCGGCGAGCTTTGGCGGCTGAGGGAGGGTTCCGGGGCCCGCTGGGCACGGCGCTTTTTACGGCGCGACGCCGCGGCGGGCGGGGGAGCAGTCTCGGTGAAGACGGCTAGGCGAGTCCTCAGAGTCGCCATTGCCATCAGCTCGCAGTGAGGGCATCCGCCGTCAGCGAGCGCGAGAGCTGCATGTTCCTCACCCAGGCAGGAAACGCAGATCACGTGGCGGTCCCCGTCGCTGAGTGTGGCTCTGCACGAGCCGCAGGAAGGCATCTTTAAAAAGACGCTAGCTCTTTTAGAAATGTGTGTCGCGGCGGCGACACACACACACAGAAATACAGTGCAAATAAAAGAGAAGGATATAAGCGCCGGAAAGCGCAGCAGGAAGGCGGCGCGGCCAGCGACTTCAGTGACTCGTCCCGCTGAAGGTGCTCTCTCTCGACGGCGCGGCTTCTAATCCAGCTCCAGCGATGCGTGTGCTTCGCTTGAAGGATGAAAAATCAGATAATAGCTGCCTGCGAGCGATATTTATAGGCCTAGACCACGCCCATTTCGGCGGGACGTGACGCAGCGGGCGCGAAGTGCCCTGATTGGGTCTGACGTCACGCCAGGCCTCGCTCGATAGGCTGCTGCAGTTGCCGCAGAGCAGCCAATAGGCGCGCGAGCTGTCTCGCCTATGTCTGCATTGCTGCTGCAACGCGTTTTGCATTATTACAAAATTAAGGATAATTTTTGGCTTCAATATCTCGCGGAAAAGGATTTTCCCCTAGCGTAAGATATCTTACGCAGTACGAGAGACCTCTCGTAAGAGAACAAAGAATATATGTAATGATAACTTTACTTACATGCAAACCAGCACAGACAGATGAGTCCAGAAAGAATGACACCAACACCAGTGGAAACCAGCACTATAATCCATAAGCCTGTGACTAAACAAAACCAACACTTTAATAAATATGTATGTGCATTATGGTAAAGTTTAATTTGGTTGTTCAACGACCAAATTTGGTTGGCATTCTACTGATATTTATTTAGTTCTGGTGGATGTTGGGGTCTCAGAAGTGGAAATGGCAGCCATTACTGCTGAAAATACATTGCAAAATAATGAGCTATATGAGTTAGCACACTATGAAAGAATTTTTAATTGAACACTAAACTATGCTCACATGTTTTTGTGTTTCCATTTGTGGCTTTTTGAGTGGACGTTGCTGTTGAAACTGCAGTGAGAACATACATCATGGGTGTATTTAAAATGAAATCTTAACAAAGACTGGCATAAATCTTTAAATTAAAAGTTATAGCAGTAACTATGATTTAAAAACAATTGAAATATAAAGACCAATCCATACAAAATTACGATGCTACAGAAGAGAGTCCAGCTCAGCTTATAAGCCACACAGTCTCATCTTGAGTCATGTGACATTGAGTAATTTGTTTACTAACCTGGCATCCAAGTACTGGGTTCTGAGATCAGTGGTTCTGACATGCGGAGATGTTGCCATGGAAACAAACAAACAAAAAAACAATGACACAAAATGTAGATGCATTATTGAACTTTAATGTTTAGGGGAAAACTGCAATTCATAAACAATTGAACATTGAGAAGACCAGCATGATCAAAGTAAGTTGAGAACTTTCAAACTGCTCAATGTTTGGAAACTTTACCTGTGCAGAGTTGAGCCAAGTTGCGTAAATGGATCCCAGATTATTTTTTTAATCCAACATATAGTGATTTTACCAATGAGGAAGTGTGGGTGAACTTACTTGTGGTTTCCTTTGTTGTGCTGGTTGGCCGGTTTGACGTGGAAAGTAAGTCTACAAAAAATAAAAATAACTTACTGTATATTGCGAGGGGAATCAATTTTGAATTTTTTTTCAATTCTTCTTTTAATTCAGAATGACTAGACAAAGTGTTATTAGTAACTAATCAGCTGCAAATATACAAATTAGGCCTATCACGTCATTCATGGTGTGATAAGAATATATATATATATTTTTTTCAAACTCAATTACTCACAGGTTTTCATGGTTGTTGTCACATGTGCAGTGGGAGCTGGTGTTGAAACTGTAAAGACAGTTTACCAGTATTACAGGGAGTAATTACAATATTTAACTTTAAAAGCAAATGTCAAGATAGTCTTTGTGGTTGATGGTGCAGAGCCTTCAAATACAAAAAAAAACTTTTCATAGGCTACATGTCTTGTACAGGTTTATATCCAATGAGGACATTACTGAACCAAATGAGACAATGAGTTGATAATTGTATACTGTAAACTGACACTAATTTTGTTTTCAATAACCCTGCTGTACAGAGAAACATTAGAACAGTGAACAGGCCATTATCATAGATTATACTACAGGGCCGTTGAATGCTTGAATCTGACTGGTTGACGAACGTTCTAAGGTGTGCATTATTTTCAGGGAAACGCACGGCTAAAGTAGTTCCAGGCAGGTCTTGACCGCATTACAGTTCCATATAGTGCAGCAGATTAATGGCATATTTCAAGAGAATCGTTCAAATTGGTATAGAAGCATGAAATTTGGCACAGATACTCTCTAAGGGTCACTTTTTGGGAAAAAGGCGTTGGCCACCGAAAAATTCAACATGGCGGCCATTTTTTCAAGATGGCCGCTATTTCTGTAAAATGCTCATTATGTCAATTGTTCAAACAGTGATGTAGGCATAACATTTTGTGAAAATACTCTCTTCAGAATGTTTTTTTGGAAACCGGTGCTTGTCCCTCAAAAATTCAAGATGGCTACCAGTTTTCAAGATGGCTGCCATTTCTCTTGAATCCTTACATCTTTTTTTCAAATGGTGCTGCTATCATGAAATTTGGTACAAATATTCTTCAAGGAACATTATCATGGAAAAAGGTGTGTGCCGCTCAAATTCAAGATGGTGACCATTTTCAAGATGGCCACCATTTCTGTCAGAGCTCAATTTAATGTGTTAAGGAAGGTTTTGTTTAATAGAGTGAATGTCATTACATAACCAGTGCACACTGGTGACTTAACTGCTGTGGAACTCAGCATGGGGTTCAGTGTCAGCTGATCTAGTTTTACTTACACTATAGTTCTTGACTAGTAGTAATAGTATAGCTAAGTTTAGTGTCCCAAATGCTGTCTACCAGCCCCTCATCAATTAGCTAGTAATAGATGTAGTTACATAGCCGCACCTGAATTGACAGGTTGTGCCAGCGCGGGAGAGCCGAGCCAAGGGTAAGCGGGGCAATACATGACTTGTTCATGTATGCTTACCTGGAAGGTGTACAGATCACACGGGACTTAAATGGCACTGGATGAATGATCGGGCTAGGTGTAGGTGACCCGTACCTAGTTGTATCCCATACCTGAATGTGTACTATGTCTATGATTGAGGTGGTAAAAGGATAACCCCTCGGCCTTAATCAGACAACAAACCCCCAAAATGGCAAATGAAAATCCCATGTCAGCCAAGAGGCCAACTGATTGGAAGAAATGTTGTCTTTGTCAGACAGACACAAAGGTTTCTCAACATGATGGCTATAAAATGATTGCCACCAACATTCCACTCTTACACAAGATGAACAAAATGCCAATGACCCTGGACCTGGAACAACTGGATGAAGGTGGTGGTATAGAAGCTTTGAGAAGGAAAAAGCGAAGTATCACTACAATTGTCGACTTCGGTTCAACAACACAAAGTTACTTCATGCCCAGAAGCAACAATCCGATGCTCAATGTAGTGAGATAGATGAAGGCCAAACAAAGCATCGCAGAACCATGATGCAGAAAAGTCTAGATGATCAGGTTTGCTTTCTTTGTGATAACATATCTCCTGAATCTGACCTACGTCAGGTAATGACACTGCAACTGAATGACAGACTACATGAATGTGCACAAACACTGAATGATGCTAAATTATTGTCTCAACTAAGTGGTGCCTGATGCCATTGCACAGGAGCTGAAATACCATCATTTGCGTCTCATTCATCTTTACAACAGAGAGAAACCTCAGAAGGCTTGAGAAAGAGTCACAGAGTGAAACGATTCAACCAGCCATCTTTCCTATGGCTCTTTCTGAACTGGTCACCTATATTGTTGAAACCAGTCTCAATTCTGATGGTCCTTCCGCCTTCCGTCTCGCAGATACAGTGGGGAGAACAAGTATTTGATACACTGCTGATTTTGCAGGTTTTCCCACTTACAAAGCATGTAGAAGTCTGTCATTTTTATCATATGTATTCTTCAACTGTGAGTGACGGAATCTAAAACAAAAATCCAGAAAATCACATTGTATGATTTTTAAGTAATTAATTTGCATTTTATTGCAAGACATAAGTATTTGATACATCAGAAAAGCAGAACTTAATATTTGGTACAGAAACCTTTGTTTGCAATTACAGAGATCATTCGTTTCCTGTAGTTCTTGACCAGGTTTGCACACGCTGCAGCAGGGATTTTGGCACACTCCTCCATACAGACCTTCTCCAGATCCTTCAGGTTTCGGGGCTGTCGCTGGGCAATACAGATTTTCAGCTCCCTCCAAAGATTTTTTATTTGGTTCAGGTCTGGAGACTGGCTAGGCCACTCCAGGACCTTGAGATGCTTCTTACAGAGGCACTCCTTAGTTGCCCTGGCTGTGTGTTTCAGGTCGTTGTCATGCTGGAAGACCCAGCCACAACCTATCTTCAATGCTCTTACTGAGGGAAGGAGGTTGTTGGCCAAGATCTCGCGATACATGGCCCCATCCATCCTCCCCTCAATACGGTGCAGTCGTCCTGTCCCCTTTGCAGAAAAGAATCCCCAAAGAATGATGTTTCCACCTCCATGCTTCACGGTTGGGATGGTGTTCTTGGGGTTGTACTCATCCTCCTCCTTCCTCCAAACACGGCAAGTGGAGTTTAGACCAAAAAGCTCTATTTTTGTCTCATCAAGAGCTTGAGCAGGGGGACCTTGCGTGCGCTGTAGGATTTTAATCCATGATGGCGTAGTGTGTTACTAATGGTTTTCTTTGAGACTGTGGTCCCAGCTCTCTTCAGGTCATTGACCTGCCGTGTAGTTCTGGGCTGATCCCTCACCTTCCTCATGATCATTGATGCCCCACGAGGTGAGATCTTGCATGGTGCCCCAGACCGAGGGAGATTGACCGTCATCTTGAACTTTTTCCATTTTCTAATAATTGTGCCAACAGTTGTTGCCTTCTCACCAAGCTGCTTGCCTATTGTCCTGTAGCCCATTACACAGCTCTCTGGTCTTGGCCATTGTGGAGAGGTTGGAGTCTGTTTGATTGAGTGTGTGGACAGGTGTCTTTTATACAGGTAACACGTTCAAACAGGTGCAGTTAATACAGGTAATGAGTGGAGAACAGGAGGGCTTCTTAAAGAAAAACTAACAGGTCTGTGAGAGCCGGAATTCTTACTGGTTGGTAGGTGATCAAATACTTATGTCATGCAATAAAATGCAAATTAATTATTTAAAAATCATGCAATGTGATTTTCTGGATTTTTGTTTTAGATTCCGTCTCTCACAGTTTCAGTGTACCTATGGTACAAATTACAGACCTCTACATGCTTTGTAAGTAGGAAAACCTTCAAAATCAGCAGTGTATCAAATACTTGTTCTCCCCACTGTATGTGCAACCTGTACCAGCAGCGTATCCTTTTTCTAACAGTGGCACTTCCTCTCTGTGGACTACACCTTGCCGTGGTGGAGAGGCTTGTGTACTCCAATGAACCTGAGACCTATGCCGGCGGGGATTTTATATCCCTGGCAAGTTTAACTAAGCTGGACAGGTCAAAGGAGAGGAGGCAGACAAAGCAGACATTATGACTATTTGACAGAAATGGTGGCCATCTTGAAAATGGTGTCCATCCTGAATTTTTGAGTGGCACATACCTTTTTCCAAAAGAGTGTTCCTTGAAGAGTATTTCTGCCTAATTTTATGCTTGCATCACCATTTGAACACTTGAAATAATTAATATTCGACAGGAAAGGTGGCCATCTTTAAAAATGGCGTCCATCTTGAATTTTTGAGGGACAAGCATCTTTTTCTATTAACATGTCCTTTAGAGAGTATTTGTATAACATTTTATGCTTGGATCACTGTTTGAATAATTGATATAATAAGCATTGAATAGCAATGGCGGCCATTTTGAAAAATGGCCGCCATATTGAATTTTTGAGTGGCCAACGCCTTTTTCCAAAATAGTGGCCCTTAGAGAGTATCTGTGCCAAATTTCATGCTTCTATACCAAAGTGAACGATTTTTTTACTAATCTGCTGCACTAATATCACTTCGCGTAGTTAACTGTAATAACGGAAAATAGGATACAATTCATAACAAGAGAAAGCATTTCGCCCCATGCGCTTGATCTGCAATTTTCAATGTCTAGCTTCACAATCAACAGAAACATGCAGTTTAATTTTAATAAATAAAGTATATAGTCCTCTATAATCAATAGAAAATTAAACTGAATATAGGCTAAATAAATGGATAGTCCTGCAGCACGAATTGTTATTGCAGATAATATAACAAATAAATAATTATTGATAGGCCTACTTGTTAAAAGGGCTTTGTGTTTCATTTATTTGGCTATAGTCTACTGTCATCTGTCAATAATGGGAAAAAAAAGAATGAACGAATTAATTAAAACGAATTGAATTAATAAATAAATAATAATAATAATTAGCATTATTTTCTGTGATGGTTTGTGGTATTAGTTGGTTCGACAAAATACAAAAATCACTAACACTTTATTTTGATGGTCCCTTTTGTATGATAATATCAACACTTCAAAAATTGTTTTAAACTGACTGTCAATCACTCACTGTGCAATGGTTCTTTATTTGCATGTGTAAAAAAAATCATAATTAATCTAGTCATATGTCAATATGTCATGATGAGCTAAACGAGAGCATATTTCTGAAAGATATTTAAACTGAAATACTTCTGACTTCAACACAAGTGTATGAATTTGTGTATTAATAAAAAGAGTTCAAGAAGTGCTGCAGAACAGGAATAAAAACTTACAAAGAAACTTTTAAAATATTAAATAATTTGCTTGCCATTTCTCCTCTCACCATCATATTAGATGTGCAGAAACAAGCTTCTTTCTATAGATGTGTCAGATGTTGTCTAGCTCTCTGACATGATCAGCTGAAGCGACTCTTCCTTCCTGCCTAAATATATCAGTTCACTTGCTGAAGTCACACTGGTTAAGCGTTTGTCTGAGAAGAACCTACAAGTTATTCAGTGTAAGAAGATTTCACAGATCTCTGTCTACTGACTCACTATCTTACAGCATCCCACAACTGCTAGAATCAGCTTCACTATGTTGTTTCTGACTTCATAGACCAATACCGATCAATACATTTAGTGTATTTGACCTTTCAGTGTTGTAAAGGGTGGTTGTAAATAGTATCCATCAAGTGCCATAAATGTAATACACAATACCATTCACCTTTTCTCAAACGTTTTATTTGTTGTAAATACTGACTTTTTCTTTTATTGATCAAACTTTCATGTTCTAATGACCTACATAAATCAAACTGGCTTAAGAATTCTACAGTGTCTCTGATTAAAAGTGCTCATATGTTAAAAAATGTTTACAGTAAAAAGTCCTCACCTCTGATGGTGTGTGTGTCACTGCGCGGTGATCTGATCTCAGGTTCAGTGTTGATGTAATAATCACAGCTCAGATGTCTGCTGTTCACTGATCGTGTGAAGAGTTCACTATAGCTTGGATAAAATGCACAAAGATGATTCTCTCCAGACTGACTCTTCTGAATCTGAGAGACACGTCTGAGCAGAAGAACATCCTCAGTGTAGAGACTACAGGTGAGATCAGCTCTGACTGAAAGTGGTATTTCACAGGCTATGTTGATCTGGACATCATTGTCACTAACATTGATGAAGGGTTTCTGAAGTGAACCTGAAGTGAAATCCTGAGTTATTAAAAACATTGTAATAACAGTTTGTAACGCAGAAGAACATCAGTGAAATCTCTCACCTAGAACCATCACAGCAGGAGAATGAGATGATGGTTTATCAATCCCGTGCTCAGTTATTAAGTAGAAGCAGTAAATGTCGACTGATGCAAGAGATTTTACATCTGCCCATCTGAGCACTTCAGCACCAGTGAGATAGAATTCACATGATGGACTGACTTTTATATTCTTCTGTTCTCTGTTTATGTAGAAATTACACTGTTTCACTGTAACATCTGCTGGCGTCTCACAGATCATCTTCAGTAATCTGGACTCTCTTAGGACATCTGGAGATACTTTTACAGCAGGAGCTTTTGAAATAACAAAAATAGATCAATCCCTACATTACATCTTCTTACTGACCACTTTTCCATGCATCATTTTCCAATCATGGTCCATGTTTTTGGTGAAACTTGTAAACAAATTTAAATTTATAAATGTCCTTGCAGCAGCAGCCAACTACACAATGAATGGAAAATGTATAGGCCAGCCCATGAAGGTATTTGTTTACTAATTTAGAGTCATACAGTCAATAACTAGCCTGACGTCGTCAGAATGTGAACTTCCTGACCTAAAAATGTTGTGGGCGGGGCTAAGTTCGGCTGGCATCCAGGCTAGTCAATAACTGTATCCCTTAAAACTCATCTTAGAAAATCAAAATGACATAATTTCTTCAGCCCTTAAAATGTAACTTTACACCCTTGCTTAAATTAATTTACACATATCCATAAATATGCAAATTAGCCCCGCCTCCACTCAATCACACCAGCTCAGACTACCTGATCCACTCTGTCAACTTAAACGTGACACAGTGGAAATATTGGTTTAATTCAGCCATATATGTTTGAAACAGAAACTTCAGAAGAAGAATTTACAGGGTTGTCTACAAGACAATGTATCAGAATGGTAATGCGTTTTATGTATCGCTCTCTACAATGTTGGACATATAACAGTAGGCTAATTGAAATCCCTATTAAAAAAAAATAATAATATTGTGATTAAACTTTATTTGGAGTGTTTTTTTTTTTTTTGACAATGCACATTTCTTAATATTAAGCCTAAAATGTGTTTTAATATCATTAAGTTAGTATGATCTCTGTATAATATCAGTTTTTAAATGCAAGATATTTAAAGTGTACCTAAAGTACATTTGCAATAGTTCCATTTTAGCACAATCAAATATAAGTATATCTTTATTTGAACCTCATACTATTTCCGGATAGCTAAAGTGCATTAAGTGCAGAAATAGTTGTACCAATTTAGCAGACTTTAAGTATACCAGTTTAGTATACCAAAAGTTGAATTGCATGGTACAGTATGCAGCGTATTAAGTACATACATAAATGTATTTGTACTTGCCATAAAATAAATGTATTTCAAATAAATTTTAATATATATATTTTTTTCACTAGGGATGATTAGCATTTGGTTTGACTGCGTTATTTAACAGCTAATAATGTGATGCTAATGTTACACTAACCATGTTCCCGTTCACCATCTCAGAGTCAGTGAGCTGCCTTCTAACAATCAGTTTCCTTAGAAACGCTTTGAACAACTCAGAACGTCAGTGGAGAAAGAGTTCATCATAACATACATCATATTCATAATTCACCCACTATATTGCTACATGTACACTCTTTTTCCTGTCCCTTCTTAAAGGTGCAGGGTTCTCAAGTCTCACGCATTGGCCGTGAGACACACGCAATTCAACCAGTTCACACGCTCACACGCCACACTGTGTATTTCTCACGCTGAAAAGGCAATGCCAACCAAGTTGTCCTGCAAGCTTTATATATAACGAGGCACAGGCACACAAAGTGAAGTTTCCTGCCGCCAGCCATAGACAGTATAAGAAGTGGACAGAGCCATCTCATTGGAACTCAATTGAGACAAGTGAAGGCCATTTTTAGCGATTTTTTTTTTTTTAGCACTTCCGTTCCTAACGCGCAGACTCAAACCGACTCAAACTAAGCTTGATGACGTGAGCAACCTGTCTGGCAGATGTAAATCTTCTAGTAGCTGTGCGTGCAAACTGCCAACGTTAATCTTGCAGAGACGGCGAGCTTAAGCAAAGAGTTCTTTGGCGTGAGTGAGCAGGAGTAAGTATTCTGATTAATTATTTTGACAGTATAATATATCTATGGGCCTTCTCCCTTGACGTCCCCCGATTGCCTGCGAGCTTCTCCTCCTGTCTGTACGGTAATTTCTCTACTGTGCGACAGAGAGTCGAGTGGTTATGACGCAATCGTTAGCCTATTTTTACAAAAACTGTTTCTACGGGGCCATAATGTAACATAGAAGGTAATGGAGCCCTTTATACATTGTCGTGTTTCTTTAGAAATAAATAATGGACAAATGGAGTCTTTAAACGCCTCAGATGTAAAGTTATTCGCTGTCAAAGTGACGCCAAAATGAATGGGAGTCAGTGGAATGCTAACGCAAGTGAAGTTCTGCTACAAGATGGCGGCACGCGGCCGGCTTCAACTTCCGGTCGATGGATTACCCGCCTGCCGCCAGCACGTATCTCGGCCAGATTGCGTTTGTTACTAGGCAACATAGATTCTATGCGCAACATAGAAGTTGACGGAACATTCTCGGCCACCATACGTTCGTTACTAGGTAACCAACAACATTGCGCGAACACACGTCGTGATGGAGAAGGTAAGTTGGAAGAAAGCTTGTCTAACATTTTTAGGCTAAAACATTTAATATATTAGCCTGGTAATACCAAACTCTGCTACTTCGCTTTGCTTCGTAGACAGAGTCTGGCATGGCATAATTGAAAAGCGTTTTCTTTCTCGCTGGGGGGCGCTTGTCTGAAGTTTAAAATCATTGGTTACCCGTAAGCCAATCACATAACGTTTGGTTATGGCGTGTGTTATGCACATGCTCAGCCGCATCTAACTTCCACTGTAAACACATGTATGATGCGAAAACAAAACCATCGAGCGAAATACCGGAGTGAACATGGCTGTGATGTGAAGTAAATCTACGCATCCACGGTACAATCATCTATACGTCACGTCTCTCAGCCCGCCCTCTGTTTGTTGATTGGCCGGCGGTTTTCAGGCCGGAGGAAAACGGAAAGCTATGACGCTGTCTCAGACTGAGTACAGAAGCGAAATGAAATTGAGCGGAAGTACGAAGTCTGACGTTGTCAGGCTATTAATATATAGCCCATCGTATACATTATTATTGATGCAGTCAAAAACTCTACAACTACTTTGCAACCAGGCCAGAAGCTTTGGCTCATTTTGGCTACCTTACGTTATCTGATACTAAGGGAAATGTTAGTGGGTATGGGAAGGAATGAAGATGTATTTCTTCATTTTATTTTAAATTATATATTATACTGTATTAATAGTCTTTCTAGTTACATTAAGGAGCCACAGTGCTTCAAGTGGGAGCCCCTACCTCTGTTATCAAGGCATCAAAATGTGCAACAAACACTTACAACACAAAACACATTTCATAAGCTGGAGTGTGTACTCCAATGTGCCTTAATACTCTGTCATTTGTTCACAATGTCCCACCACACAATAAATCATTATACCATTTCGACTAGACACATTCAAAATGCAAAAAAGATTTGTTTTTCCAAACTGTTTGGAGCAATTTGTTATATTTTTGTAATTTTTGTATATTTGTCATTTTGAAATATAACATTAAAGAGTATATTTGATGGGGATGGGCGGGGCTCCATTAGGGCTCCTCCCCTAACCGCATGTGACTAAAACACAAACGTACTGATCACACATGCTTAAATTCTGTATTTTAGACAAATGTTTTTTCACTCCAAATGTGGACATTCAGTGTTAAAATAACATTAAATGACAAAGATCACTTACTGTAAGACTGAACCTCCATAAGAAGCTGAAAAGCAATGAAGATGAACAACTCCATTACAGTGAGTGTGAGGAAAGAAACAAGACTCACAAAATAGTTGAATTAGGAAGTAACACATTAGACAACAGGAAACCATGCAGTCAGGTCTGTAGGGCTCGCGCTCGATCGGCCCAAAACCGGCATCCGAACAGCGCGGAAGGTCTTTACGTGTTACTGTCCTTTTCTCGAGGCAAAAAAGTATTTTTTGATTAAATGCAATACATTTGAATATGTATTCTCTCGTTATTTCATCTGACTCCATAAATGAAAAGGTTTTAATGACATCTGTGCATCATTAAATGTGAGAAAATGTTTGACTTCCTTTTAACTCTTTAATGAAAATAATGCCAAAGTCGGTTAGAATAATCAAATGTAACAATTTATTATGTCAGGTAAATGTATCATGCCAATTTCATAATCAATTCAAAGATAATCAATACAAAACATCAAATGCTCTGGAATAAAGAGAAGAGATGCGAACCCAACATAAAAATACATGATGCTGAATTCTTTGAGGTCCTTCAACATCATGGGCTCATCTGAGTAACAGAAGGCCCCGAATCCATTATATAGACAGACCTCTTTCACATGGAAACATGGAAATTTACAATCAGAGGTTACACCTATAGGAGACCATTTGTCTAGGGATCATCATTCACATTAAACCATATATTCTTGGGTGAGTTTTTGGTGATCTTCGCATGGGGGAGAAGGAGAGGGGGGATGAGGAAAAAAGAGATGTAGATTAGGATGACTCGGAGGTGAGACTTTCGTCTCGATAGTGCACGAGGGTGAGTTCAAATGTTAATTTCCAGAGAGGTCCTTTGTCCTCTCAGGGTCCGGTCGCTCTTCAACCAGACTGTCCGGCATCTCCTAATTTCTCAATTCTTACAGTTTTCCCTCCTTGACTCCGTGGGTCTAATTCAAATGAGTCCCTATGGAGTCACTGATAAACGTTTGTTGTAATCCTTGAGATGTAACCCAAAAATAGTCTTTTCAATGTAAGCATCTGTAGAAGCTTGCAGAGGGCTGTGTTCAGCTGTGTCTCACCAGGTGTATGTTGCTTGAGTCCAGCAGGTGGATGAATGCGTTCAGGTTTTCTTCCTGTGATCCTGTGATGTGAGCAAAGTTCGTAGAGTCAATCTGGACCTTTGTGACTTGTTCAGTTGACGTGTCATTCCTTCATGGAGAAACTTCTGCTTCTCTGGCACCTTCCCCATGATGATAATCCGACCCTTCTTGACCAATCCTGTCACCTCCAGCGGTGCGGCTGTCTGGGCAGACCTCAGTGGATGAAGGGGTTCTCCTTGGTTCACACTGCTTTGTGTAAGACACCTGAAAAGCATCTTAAATGTCCACTTCACGATCGAGTACTTATGAACTTAAAGTCGTAGGGAAATGCATAGGAACATATAATGCAACAAAATAAAATCATGTCATGTTCAATATAAAATATCATGTTCATGTCAGCGAGTGCGAATGGTACATCTGGTGTTTCTCAAGGTCATGTAGAATGGTCTCATTTTAAATATCCAATTCTTGACTACCACTGTGATGTTAAATGTAATGGAATTGAAATATTCTTGGTCTGAATTATTCAAAGGAAATGCAGTAAGAGGTCGGTGTAACCTAAATAATAAAATCGATGGTACGCATCAATAAATCTTGTAATAACAGTAATAATAATATTCAATCACAATTAGGAAGAAATGCATGTATATATATAATAATCACTTTGTTTGTTCATGAATTTTCCAATGCAAGCCACCTATGCAGATCTAAGAAGTGACTTGGAACATGTTTAGGCATACAAGAATGGAGATTGTTCATTCATTGCAACAGTTTTGTGTGTGTGTGTGTGTGTGTTTTGTGCTGGCTAAGTCACAGTCGATGACAGGGTTAAATTGTAAATTTTGTAATTGATTGAAGCGCTCACACTTCAGATCTGTCCGTTTTTTATGATGTTTCTGTTATTATTGCTATGTTTGAGAAATCAGGGGCCCTCTGATTTTCCAACCACTCTAATAACAGTCAGAAAGTTTTAACATTTTGAAATTTAATAGCAGGTCTGTCTCTGCTTTATAATTTGCATCATTGATTTGTGTCTGTAGCCATTCATAAGTATATTACAGTGTTTTCCCATGAGTTGGCAGTGTGTTGTGAATAGCGTATGCTATGTGTGTCTCTGTTAGACCGTGATCATGGGATCGGCTGTACCATCCTGTGTGTGTGAAGCTATCTGGATCTGTTAGTGTGACGATGGACACTAGATGTTTAGTGAAGTGACACTTTTGGACTCTTATGTCATCTTTATCTTCTTATGATGTGTAGTGTTCAGCCTGGATAGACTTGATCTATTCCAGGTGATGATGCTGTGAGGGTGTAGTGATGGAGGCGTGTGTTCAGTGTTCATGTCTAGGAGATGGGTGGAATATAATCTATAACAATTGTGTTTCAAATTTAGTTCCAGTTCTATACTGGGAGGCCATATTTACGCAGTGATGTACTATTGTGAGATGTGAACGGCCTCTTGAAGTGTCTTTTCACCCATCTCCCGAGTCTCAGGTTATGTTCTAACAATTCCACTGTCCTGGCTTTGATCCAGGTGGGGTCCAACCCGTCCTGGCAACCGAGATATTCATTTGTGGGAACGTCATATTAAGTCGTGGGGACGTGATAATAAATCGGGGCCACCGATCATTTTGTTGAGGTAACGACATCATTATGTCGTGGCCACGCGATGTAAAGTCGTGGGCTCGAGATCATATGTTGAGGGAAAGCTATATTTTTCTCGTGGCCATGACTTCATATTTTGAGAGAACAACATATTTCTTGTGGCCACGAGTTATGTTGAGGGAACCACACCGGTCAATACTGTAACCATATACAGCAGTCGGAGATGGAGATGACTGATGAAATAACATTTTACTTTGAATTAGGAATGTCATATAAATATATAGTGCACTCTCTGGCATTAAGACATGGGTACGTTATAAGTGAAAGACACCTGAAGTGCATTCTTAAGTTGAATGGGCTTTTTCGTCAGAAATTTGCTGGCTTGAATAAAATACTCTGGTCACGAATAAAGTCCCGTTTAAGGCAATTCCAAAAACAAATTATGAGAAACTTAAATTAACAAATAGTAAAGTAATTATGCCCGGGGTAAAAGGAGAGCCTGTGTCACGTGTGAAGATTCGGTTCCCACATGTTATAAATCTCATAGCCACGAGAAACGGATGTCGTTCCCTCAACATAAGATCTCATACCCACGAGATATTATGACGTTCCCACGAGATATTATGACGTTCCCACGAGTTTATATGTTGTGGCCACAACAAAACTACAGTAAGTGAACCGAACATGACCCTCCCTGTCACCGTAGTTGACTGACTCTTTGTCTCTTGTTTTATTTCTTCATCATATGATTTTACTTGGGCACGAGCAACCTCTAAATCACTGGTCTCAAACTCCTGGAGGACGACAGCTCTAAACAGTTTTGCTCCAGTCCTAATTAAACACACATGATCCAGCTAATCAAGGTCTTCAGGATTACTAGAAGCTTCTAAGCATGTGTTAGTTGGAGCTTAACTCTTCAGAGCTGTGACCCTCCAGGAACTGAGTTTGACAGCAGTGCTCTAAATCCTGTTCTATCTGCAGTCGTTCTAATTCAAACCTTTGAGTTTATTGCTCTTTTCTGAGTTGCTCTTCTAGAGTTCATATTTTTTCCCCCTTTTCTTGTCTTTCCATTTGCATCATCTTGTATTCAGCCTCTTTTGCAGCATCTGCTTATAGAAGACAAGATCCAGAATGGCTGCTGAGCGTAACTATGAGCTAAAAGCCCTTTCCTGTTCTGCATCAAACTCGCCATCTACTGTTGAAAACCTTTTCAGCACAAATTTGACGATGTCATTGGTCACAGCTTCACATACATCAATTTTACGTCTTAAATCAGCAGTGGGTGTGATATGTTCCCTTATTTCTATATTAGCTCCACAGATTCTGCCTTGGCTTGCTGATCAATTTATTAATTGAATAGCTATACAGTAGCCAACATATTGTATCATTTTTTCTGTACATATAATTTTATTTTTTCTCTTTAGAGGTGCAACAAGTGAGGAAATGAAACGGTTCATCCATGTTTTGAGGAGCATAAAAGAGATCTTTCCACCTGGCAGGAGGTGTAGATTCTGTGGCTGTTTTCAAAGTTTCACCAGTAGAGGTCGCCACTGAATCAGCAAAGAGAGTTCAACAATGTCCATTTAGTTTGGAAATATCACTTTAATTATAGCAGGCTACTGGTATCAATATTACAGCATAACATATAATTGTAAAACATATCAGAAACGCTCTACTTTATGAATGTTCCACATATACTCTGCAGTTCAAAAGTTTTACTTCAAAAGTAAGATTTTTGTAATGTTTTATTTTTTTTAAAAAGTATCTTATATTAAGATACTTATATCTTATCAATAAAAAAATATTATATTAATAATTGAAATATTACAATCTAATATAACTGTTTTCTAATTTGTAATTTATTCCTGTGATAAAAGCTGATTTTTCAGCATCATTACTCCAGTCTTCAGTGACAAAATCATTTTTGTGATGTCTGGATTACTGAAGATAGATGATATTTATTACCATCAAAGACAGTGTTAGAATGTGCTGAGTGTTTTATTCTTACATGTGGATCAGTGAACATACCTGGATATGAGTGGCCGTCACAGCTAACCGCAGTCCATGTTGTGTTGGGCGATATGCTCCATTTTAATATCGTCCTATCGTCAGCCTGTGAGATCGGCGATACACGATATATATCGTGAGGGGGCGGGGCTTACTTATTTGATTATTAACTTGCTTATTTACTCATCAATTTGCTTGTTTTATAACTTCGTTTTATATATGAGAATCTTTTTCTATTTTGCTAGCAAAGGTCGACTGTTTATTAATAGGCTAAATCAGGTTATTTCCCGGTATAGTGAGGTAAAAGAAAGATCCTAATCATTCTTGTATCTGACTCGGAGTATTTCAACATGTCAGCGGGAAATTTACGGACACACCAGAGAATGTCTAATATGGCGAGAAGTTTCACTCTCACTACACTTCCGGCTTCTGAACTGGTTGCAGTTCCACTCTGATTCCATATGAGGGCGCTCACAGGACGAGTGCAGAATGAATGGAGGTCAATGGCGGTATACCCCTCAAAATCCACTTTTCTCAGGATATAATTTTTTGTCTAGTAATTTGAATGTTGTATTCGAAAGGAGATGCAAAGAAATTACACATTGCTGGGTGTTAGATTTTTTAGAGTCACTTATTTGATTTAAAAAAGTCTTTCAAAATGTCAATGACGTCAGAATGCTGACGTCATTAGCAGAATGCTAGCGTGTTATGGGCAACAACAACTCAACCTGTAAGAAATCAAAACGACATAAGTACTCGTTCATTCAACTTTCGACCTAAAACCCATGTTGAACTTGCAAAATCTACAATCACATCTGAGATTTCTCAACGGCAATCGGGTGAAAGAGACAAATTTAGCCGTCTAGCCCCATTGACTCCCATTCATTTTGCACTCATGGCGAGCGCCCCCAGTGGAACTCTGGTGGTACTACAACCAAAATTCGGTACAATAGGGCTTAATAGGGAGTGGACAGGCTCTCCGTAGACGGGCTCTGGACACACATTATCCTCTCATGCCGTTACAGATGCAGCATTTTGACTGTACTTCTGCACGAGATGAGAACACGTTTTAATCATTTCTTGGGTCAAGAAAGAGTCGGAGTCTGCGATATATGTCCTCCTACCAGTGCTCTCTCTGTCTGGATGCACTTCACATATGTGCACCGCACTTCAATAAGCCAAAAGAACGCGGGTTAATGTGTTTTAAATGCCGGGAGAAATCAGAGGCAAAAATCTAAAAGTCGATCAGTTATACTTAAACTTTTGACTTGACTTGATAAAGGAAAACGGGTTAAAGGGGTGGTTCAGTTTTTTCGACATCGGACCTCATTTTCAAGTGAGCCTGGTTGTTATTCATCAGTGGAGACAGTTTTTAAAAAAAATCATCCAGTCCTTACTTTTGGATAGTTCGCCGGTGCTAGGCTAGCGCGAGTCAACGGTTCACGTTAGCCTGCCATTAAAAACAGTTTTACCCACTCCACAGTACACCAAAAGCAAATAAATTATAACGCCAGACTATCGATGTAATGTCTGTTGAGAGAATAATGTTAGAAACGCGGGGCTAGTTGTAACACGCTTGTTTTAAATACTTCCGCACATGCTTGGATGACGAAACTTTGTGTATTTACTAGTTGCCATATCAACACTATAGAAAAAAAAATTCCGCCAAAATTATTTTTTTTTGGGAGATATCCATAGACATTTATTAAACCATAGCAAAAGTACATTTCTTACTTAAGTAAATTTTTCATCTCTAATTTTTGTGTTTATTTAAAATAAGACAAATCTGATATTATTTTAATCTCCAAGATGTTATTTAACAGTTGAGATAGTTATTTAATGCTTCGCTAACTAGCAGAAGACACTAGCAAGGTTTAAATCCCAGTTGTGCAGGCGGGGCATGTTGTAACACTGCGTTACAATGTGCCCCTATTAGAAATATGCTATTATATTCTATACTTTTATTAATTTTATTGAGAAAACGTGAGAAAAAGGTGAATAAAGACTGAGAGTCAATGTTCAGAAATTACTAATTATTTATTTGTTTTGAACTATGTTGTATAGCTGTGTTCTCTTACGAGAGGTTCTCTCGTATTGCGTAAGCTAGCTTACGCTGCGGGAAAGTCTCCTTTCTCGAGATACTGAAGCCAAAAATTATCCTTAATTTTTTTAAACTTTGTCAACGCAGTGCGGCAGCCTGCAGACCTAGGGCAGGCGAATCGCGTGCCCATTGGCTGCTCTGCGGCAACTGCAGCAGCCTATGGCTGAGCCTTGCGCGTGACGTCACGTCCAATGAGCGCGCTTGGCGCGCTTAATGCGTCACAGCCCGTCATTAGGGGTGTGGCTTAGCGTATATAAGCAAGGAACAGAGGCTGCTTCACCGATTTCTGTCTCTTCAGCGAAGCTCTTCGCATCGCTGATCTTCGAGGAAGCCGCCGTCGAATCAAGCGACCAGCACGCCGAGGATTTCAGCCTGAGGACGCCGGCCGCTCGCCGCCTTCAGCCTTCCCTGCCTGCTGCGCCATCCGGCATATATATCCTTTCATTGCTCTGTGTTGTGTGTTTGTGTGTCCGCCGCGACACACCTGCATCTAAAAGAGCGCGAGGCGTTGTTGCAAATGCCTCGCTCATCCTGTGGCTCGTGCAGAGCCGCGCTCAGCGACGGAGACTGCCACGTGTTGTGCACTCTCTGCCTGGGCTTCGACCACGCAGCCCGCGCTCTCTCCGAGGGCGGCTGCGACCAGTGTGAGGAGTTACCGATGTCGACCCTACGGGCTCGACTCGCTAAGTTCGAGGAACCTCCACCTTCTCCGGCCACTTCTTCTGGGCCACGTAAGAAGAAACGTCGCTCCCAAAGGCCGCCGGAACTGGACGCTACAGCTGAGCGCTCGCCGGAACCTCTCCCGCGAGCCTCGCTCTCTCCTTCCCCCCCACCCTTCACCGACGCGCAGCTGCCGGCCTCTGCCCGCACTGCCGTCGTCCTGGGGGATGATGCAGATGATGCCGCTGACAGCTGCTCTCTGCTCGCGTCTGACAGCGAGGACTGGTCGGGCTCTCACCGCTCCGCCCCCTCGACTTTGGAGTCTGCTAGATCACGTGCTAGTGTTGACGCGGAGCTTCTCCGCCTCCTCACTCAAGCGGTCGAGAGAATGGGACTGGATTGGTCCCCACCTAAGGAACCGGAGCCCAATCGCCTTGACGGGTGCTTTCTGCCTAGCCGCCGCCCTGCGCCTGCCTCTAGGTCAGCACCCTTCCTGCCTGAGCTCCACACCGAGCTCTCTAAATCCTGGAACGCTCCGTTCTCCACCAGACTCCGCTCGCCAGTCTCCTCGGCTCTCTCCCAGGTGGACGGAGCCGCCGAGAACGGCTATAACGCTATCCCCGCCGTTGAGGAAGCTGTGGCAACGCACCTTTGCCCGCCGTCTGCTAGATGGCGCTCAAAGTCTGCCCTGCCGTCTAAAGCCTGCAGGACCACCTCAGCCCTCGCCGGCCGCGCTTTCGCCGCCTCCGGCCAGGCTGCTTCCGCCCTGCACTCAATAGCCGTCCTTCAGATCCTTCAAGCCGACCTCCTCCGTGAGCTGGATGAGAAGGGCTCGGGTCCGTCTGCCTTAACTGATCTGCGCAGCGCTACGGATCTTGCGCTACGCGCCACCAAGACCGCTGCTCAAGCCATCGGCAGATCCATGGCCGCGCTCACCGTCATCGACAGACACCTCTGGCTGACTCTCGCTGACATGAGTGACTCAGAGCGCGCTGTCTTCCTGAACGCACCACTTTCGCCCTCCGGCCTCTTTGGCCCTGCGGTCAGCGGAATTGTGGATCGGTTCTCCGAAGTACAGAAGGCGTCACAGGCGATGAACCTTTTCCTGCCCCGCCGTTCGAGCCCAGCCACAGGCCGCCCTCAAACTCAGCCTCCTGTGCGCAGCTCTAACCAGCGCTCTTCCAGGCCTCCCAGCGCTTCGCAGCGACGCCAGGGCAGTCGCCCCAGGTCACGCTCGACCAGCCGTCACAGACCGCCGCCCCCACGGGGCCCGCGGCCCAAGATCGCGTTGAAGCCTGAGCCCGCGAAGTCCTCCTAGCATCCGCAAGGAGGAAAAGATGGTTGGGTCCCGCTACGGCCGGACCGCCATCGAAACGTACAGCTCTGTCAGTCCCCTATGTTCAGGCTACTGCAGCAGCACACACCGCAGCCAACGAGCCAGTAATGACACTCGCTCGCCTGCACACAAACGCCGTTTTCACGGCGACTCAGATAAATCTCAAAAAGAGTATAAGTGCTTTAAGTGTAGAAAATGTGCCCACGCCCACGTGTTCACTGCTTCACACATGTACAATCCCCATGGTAACGCGCCCAGAGCGCTCTCTCATAAAGCGGCCTCACACCGCTCGAGTACTAAATGTAGGAAATGTGCCCACACTTCCGTGCCCACACCTACTCGCTGCTCGCTCTGTCACTCAGTTACCTCAAGTTGCTACGGCTCAAGCCGCAGGGATATTAAGTGTAGGAAAAGTGCCCACTCCCGTGTGCTCACTGCCTCACACAGACCAGGTTCCCATGGCAACGCGTCCAGAGCGCTATCTCTTAAAGCGGAAACTTTCCGCTCGAGCATCAAGTGCAGAAAATGTGCCCACAGCATTGTGCTCACACCTGCCCACTACCCGCTCTGCCAGACAGGTTGCAAACCTCATAAAGCTCCCAAACACTGGCCGTGTCATAAGTGCAAATCCCGCGCCAGCTCACGAGCACGCGCACCCACTTTCAGACACCATTATCCCCACGCCGCTCTCGCGCCTGGGGTATTTGGCAGCAGCTCACGCTCCATCGTCCGAGATCGAGCTTCTAAAATCTGCACAGTCGGCCAGCCCTGTTCTTCTGCCCTCGTGTCCGAGCATCGGCGGCGCGCGCGCCGCCCCATCCTCTCTGGTACAGGTTCCCCATCCCGCGCAACGCGGCGATCTGAACCCAGAGACCATTCGACCCCTAGCTATGCATGCAAAAGCATGGGAAGCTATTCAGGGCGCGTCAGAATGGGTGCTCAACACCATAAGACACGGCTATTCGCTCCAATTTGCTCGTCGCCCTCCGCGCTTTCTAGCGCAGACGGAAACGAAAGTGAGTTTGGAAACAGCGCATCTGCTTCAAGCAGAAATAGCAAAGCTGCTGCGAAAAGGGGCCATAGAACAAGTTCATCCTTCCTCGAGCGAGTCAGGCTTTTACAGCCGTTACTTCCTCGTTCCCAAGAAGGACGGAGCATTAAGACCTATTTTAGATCTGAGACATCTGAACAAGGCTCTCATGAGACGGCCGTTCAGGATGATTACAACCAGACAGATCCTTGCGCAAGTTCGCCCAGGAGACTGGTTTATCTCTCTCGATCTGAAAGACGCGTATTTCCAGATCCAAATAACTCCCCGTCACAGGCCATTCTTGAGATTCGCCTTCGACGGTCGAGCTTATCAATACACAGTCCTGCCGTTCGGCCTGTCTTTAGCACCCCGTACATTTACGAAATGCATGGACACGGCTCTCGCTCCCCTGAGGAGTCAGGGAATGCGAATTCTGAACTATCTGGACGATTGGCTCGTTCTAGCGCAGTCAGAGACAGAACTTGTGTCTCACAGAACAGCGCTTCTCGACCACCTGGAGGGTCTGGGTCTAGCGGTCAACTGGACCAAGAGCTCGCTCTCGCCCCGGCAGTCAATTTCCTTTCTCGGAATAGAACTAGACTCGGTGGCAATGACGGCCAGATTGTCGGAGCAGCGCGCGCGCCGCATTCAGCGCCTCGCTGCATCCTTCAAAGAAGGCAACCAGGTTCCCCTGAAAGCATTTCAGCGCATTCTGGGGCATATGGCCTCAGCTGCAGCAGTGCTTCAGCTGGGTTTACTGCGCATGCGCCCGCTTCAACGCTGGCTGAAAGCGCGCGTATCCCATCGAGCCTGGGCGACCGGCGGCTCGCTAATCAGAGTGACTCAGGTCTGTGTCTCAGCCCTGCAGCCCTGGCTAGCAGCCGAATGGTATCACACTGGAGTGACTATGGGAGTGGTTTCACACCGGAAAGTTGTCTCAACAGACGCGTCCAACCTAGGTTGGGGAGCGCTCTTCGAAGGCAGACCGGTCTATGGCCACTGGTCAGACCAGGAGAATCTCCTACACATAAACTGTCTAGAGATGCTTGCGGTCGAGAAAGCGCTCATGCACTTCCTCCCATTCCTCCATGGTCACCATGTTCTAGTCCGCACGGACAACACTTCAGTAGTGGCCTATGTGAACCGCCAGGGCGGTGTCAGATCAAAGCAACTCTGCGCCCTGACGGAACGCCTCCTCGTATGGGCTCAGCACTCTCTGCGCTCTCTGAGAGCATCGCATGTGCCTGGCCATCTGAACGAGGGCCCCGACAGACTGTCCAGGGACAACGTTCCCCCTGGGGAGTGGTCTCTACACCCCCAAACAGTCCAGTCGCTGTGGCGCCGCTTTGGCAGAGCGAAAGTCGACCTCTTTGCGTCAAAAGACAACGCACACTGCCCAGTGTTCTTTTCAAAGAGCGAGGACGCGCTGGCCCAGACATGGCCCAGCGGCCCGCTATATGCGTTTCCACCGATCTCTCTGCTGCCTCAGGTCATCGAGAGAGTCAGGAAAGCGCGCCACACAGTGCTCCTCATAGCCCCGTTCTGGGAGAACCAAGCTTGGTTCCCGGAACTCATACAATTGGCAGACTCAGCCCCCTGGCCGATTCCGGTACGGAGAGACCTTCTCTCTCAAGCCCACGGCTCGATTTGGCATCCCCACCCAGAGCACTGGTCTCTGCATGCGTGGAGCCTCAACAATTACATGCTGATCTGCCAGAAGGGGTGATGAACACGATCATACAAGCTAGAGCCCCCTCCACGAGGCGGCTCTACACATCTAAATGGTCGGTGTTTAACAAATGGTGCACTACCAGAGGGCTTAATCCACAGACATGTGGGGTCTCGCACGTACTGTGCTTCCTTCAAGAGCTACTGGACGCGGGCAGGTCCCCCTCCACGCTCAAAGTCTATGTCGCGGCCATTTCAGCGCTCTCTGTCTCAGAGCCGGGCCGCGCATTAGGAAGGAACGAGTTTGTCATCCGCTTCCTTAGAGGAGCGAGGAGGATGAACCCCCCGCGACCCCCTTCGGTTCCTATGTGGGATCTTTCACTGGTCTTAGACGCACTGAAAGCACATCCCTTTGAACCCTTAGAAACTGTGGATATGAAATACCTCACGCTCAAAACCGTTTTTCTGATAGCTCTGTCTTCAGTAAAACGTGTGGGAGACCTTCACGCGTTATCCACTAACGCTGCGTGCCTCGAGTTCGGACCCAATAACTCTAAAGTTATTCTCAGACCGAGGCATGGGTACGTCCCCAAAATTCTGGGCACTCCCTTCAGAGCGCAGGTCATTTCCCTTTCAGCCCTGCCGAATGCTGGCTGCGAGGCAGATAGTAATCTCCTCTGCCCAGTTAGAGCGCTAAAAAACTATATTTCACGCTCCGCCGCCTTCAGGCGTTCAGAGCAGCTCTTTGTTTCGTTTGGTGGGCGCACCAAGGGTCTCGCCGCCTCGAAACACACCCTGTCCAGATGGATAGTTGATGCTATCGCAGCTGCTTACGCATCTAAAAACCTGCAGTGCCCTTTGGGCATTCGGGCACACTCCACCAGAGGCATGGCCTCATCGTGGGCGTGGTCCAGTGGGATTCCCATTCATGACATTTGTGCGGCGGCAGGCTGGGCCTCCCCCTCCACATTTGTTAGGTTTTACAACCTGGAAGTTCCCGCTTTGCAGGCCAAAGTGCTATCAGTCTAAGTCTCGCGTAAGCCAGCCCACTGTCTGTGCGCGGGCTATGTTGCGGATTTAGCTCTACTGGTTGAGCTACACTATGTGGGAAGTGTTAGTTGGACCGGCTGTGCCGCTCCCTGCCCCATATTATGTGCTTGTGTACTGTGGTATCTTGGCCGCCCAGCTCCGCTTCGCGTTCCCTGGACCCCCCCATGGGATTCATTCAGGATGCTGGGCGCGCGCACGGCGTTGACAAGGGTGTTCCCGCAGCGTAAGCTAGCTTACGCAATACGAGAGAACCTCTCGTAAGAGAACGTACTCGGTTACTAACGTAACCTCTGTTCTCTCTAGAGAGGGAACGAGTATTGCGTAACCCGCCGTGCTCTCGCCACGAGCTCATTTCGCTTCATGCGACAGAAACCAGTGAAGCAGCCTCTGTTCCTTGCTTATATACGCTAAGCCACACCCCTAATGACGGGCTGTGACGCATTAAGCGCGCCAAGCGCGCTCATTGGACGTGACGTCACGCGCAAGGCTCAGCCATAGGCTGCTGCAGTTGCCGCAGAGCAGCCAATGGGCACGCGATTCGCCTGCCCTAGGTCTGCAGGCTGCCGCACTGCGTTGACAAAGTTTAAAAAAATTAAGGATAATTTTTGGCTTCAGTATCTCGAGAAAGGAGACTTTCCCGCAGCGTAAGCTAGCTTACGCAATACTCGTTCCCTCTCTAGAGAGAACAGAGGTTACGTTAGTAACCGAGTACGTTTTCATGTGTTCGTAGTCAAAACTCAAAAATGAGTTTATATTTAATTATAAAAAATTGCCATTATTTTATATGAAAACGTTTTTTAATTGTATTTTATTTAGAAAATATTTTAGTTTGTTTTGTATATTTTTTTTATTAGATCAGATAACATTTTAAGCTGTCATATGTTATGTTACAATGTGCCCCACCTATGGGGCATGTTGTCACATTTCACATCCATTCTTTCGGGGTGTATCAAGAAAAAAGTATATACTGTATTAATAAAACAAAAACACATAATTGTACTAGACATGTGGAAAATTAATGTGGGAAAAAATAAATACTCTGAACCATAAGTAGATTTACACAAACTGAGAAAGTCAAAAAGCGTTACTTTGTGCCCCACTCTCCCCTAGTTTTTTAGTCTGTTTTAAAAACATTTTCTTTGAGAAGTCCTCATACGCGCGTGTCGGTGATGTCGCAAGTGTGGTTATGTGGTGATGTCGCATGTGGTTATGTGGTGATGTCGCAAGTGTGGTTATGCGGTGATGTCGTTATGAATTTAGGCAAGGCAAATTAATTGTAGTTCCTAATTAATTTAATAACAACACTAGCTTCATAATAATAATAATGATTTAATACATTAATGGGAAAACGAGCCAATTATCGTATTGATATCGTCAAAGGCATCTGCCAGCAACTCTCTGACTATCGTCGATACACGATACTATCGTCTATCGGCACAACCCTAGTCCATGTAGCTGTTCTTCAAGGTTCTTTCACACACCTCAACTTTAGGCTTAATCTGTACTGTTAAGCACAGACAAAACTGAGCAGAAATGTTATTTATAGAATTATTATGTGCCTGCTTCTCAGATTGATTCGGCATTTCATTTGAAGTCTTAATATGCATGACGTAAAAAAATAGGAATATTTCACAGTGCTGTTTGTAAGAATAGCAAACACTGTCATCAAAAGATGAGATGTGGATTCTTCACAAACTTTATAAGTTTTGCCTGCCTAAAAAAGTACTTGGAAAATAACTTTTAATTGCCTAATCCCTTTACATCAAAGGAAAGCCATGTTATGTAAATAAAAACATATTTTCCACCAGTTTTCTATAATTTATTAAAATTATCTGAATGCACTATTTGTAATTTCTGGGTTATAATAAGGCAGAGATCTCTCATTTCTCTTAGAGGACCAGCAACTTTTTTACAACAATTTTAGCACTAGTCATGAAAACAATACAATCTGACAACATTGATATCATAGCTTTTTCAGAAAACTTAAATTTATGGTAAAAGGCGGCAGCATGGTTGCCGGAAATTCACTTCAACTAATACTGTGAGAGTATTTGTTTACAGTATGGCATATTGGTGCCTGTATTTTGTAAAATGTTTAACTGTAGTATACCAATTGACTTGAATAACCAAAATCAGATTTTATTTTGTAATGATAAATGTACTGAAAAACACTATGATAGTCCAGATGGTAAAACAGAAAGTCACATGATGAATCAGAGTGGCCTGTTCATAAAATGTAGCCAATACTCATGTTTAAACGGTGCACAGGGTCATACACACAAAGACACAAAACAATGCAATAAACATTAACTAAATAACTTAAAATGTAACACAAAACATCTTAAATGTACAAGCAAATAAGCAAATATAAAATATAGCCCAGGCCTGACATGACAAGATTACATCAAATTTGATCTTTTGACATATCTTTGGTCTTTGTGTCATGAAAACATCCTGCAAATTTCATAGCCTAAAACGTCCTCAGTATAAACAAAGCATTTATTTAATCAAGCTCCAAAAACTTTTAATTGATATTGTGGGATGTGGCGTCACATGGGCGAATATATTTGCATATGGCTGCAAAACATCAACGAATCGGTTTACATCATCGGACCATTGGCCCCGCCCACTGGTGCTTACTCTCTAATTGATTGACACCTGTCTTCACCAGACACAAACGTTGCGTCGAAGCAAATGTACTCAATGGACGAGTAAAAGAACATTGCTTAGACTGTTTAAACAGCATTTGCGTTTCTGTACAGACTTCAGAAGGACACCTTCCACAGGAGCAAGTGGATGGTTTATTTTTATTGGTGTAGTAGATCGTGTCGAAGAATTATATGTTTGTTCAGGGCATTTTACTGCGTTTTTTAAACGAAGGCTCAGTATAATGGAGAGTTCACACTAAAACTTTTGTTGAATTATGAACTTTTCAACTGTATTGGATGCATAGACTGTAAAAAAAGATTAACGATGCTGGATTGGATCTGACAGCAGCCACATCCCAAACTGTAAGTAAACAATTTCTTCTGTATATGATGGTTTTATATGGATCATGTTTTCAAAGCAATAGCGAAGGGGCTGACGTTAGCTAACGGTGACAGTTTACTGACAAGCCTTAAAGGAGCCGCCCATTAAAAAATTGATCATTTCAGAAAGAGGAATGGTTAAAAATAAATTGTATTAATATGTTTAATATTTTAAGTTCAATATTATAAGTGGTTCCACACTAAACACTGATTAACAAAAGTAAGCAAAAAAGATTTCTGCAAGTAAAGATCCTTTATAATGGATATACTGTACATAGTGAAACGACAGAGACTCATCAGTGATTCACCAAACTGTAGACTTGATCTCCTGCCTTTGAATGAACTGGTTTGTCAGGGATCGTGCAGTACAGGTGGTAAATATTCTTAAGGAAAAAACAGAAAGAGAGAAAAGGCACACAGGATAAATGTCTTGGCATTCAGTTCATGATGGACGTCTCATTCGATTATGTGGGTTTGTGGTGTGACAGTGTTCACACATACCTCATTTTCCTCTTTCTGTTGTTTATTGACAAAAACACCTGTAATGCAATGCAGAAGCGTCATATCACTTGGTGGCCTTCATGAACAAGCTCTTTGTAATAAAACTTGAATGTATTTTAAGCTTTGACACTTTGCACATGCAGCAGTGTCATCTCTTCTCAGACTCATTCTGTGCAACACAGTTGTGATGAATTTAATATTTGTTCCACTTCCTCTGTATGAGCTCATCGTGATTGAGTGGGCCAAGTTTCTCAATGCTTATATGTGAGCATCAAAAATGCTGTTTTTGGACTAGTGAGGAAATTTTGAGTTGTGAAACCAGTGTGTTTTCCTAGTAGGTTTAGTACTAGTATTAGTAGGTTTGATTCCTCATGATACATGACCACTTTAATGAAAGAAACATTTTATTACCTGAGGGCTGGTAAATTGAATTCTCAGACGTATTGAAAGAGTCAGTTGCTGTGGGATCTGGTGTGCTGTCCTGATGGGACTCTGGGTGTTCGAGGCCTTTGGAAGAACAGCATGATGAAGAGGGTCAAACAGAGTCAATGGAAAACCATCCAAAAGAAGAGGACAAATGTCAAATGGCTTCTCCTAAAGCTTCAAACGTGGTGTGTGAAGACAGTGACGCCAAACACAATGCATGTATTGATACCAAACATGATGCACCATAATTGAATGAGTGCATTTACAAAATAGATGTGAGAGCTACACAAGTGCTGCAGGGGTGATGTATTTTTGTCGCCAAAACCCGGAAAAGAAAATCAATGTTTGTTTTTTTTAAATGTTTTTTTGGGTTAAATGCCTGAAATAAGGTCTTTGGTTATCACAAGCCCAAGATTTTTTCACATTTTATTTATAAACCCCCTTGGGATTTTTGAAACTTTTGAAGCTTTTTCTTGTCTTGAAAAAAGGCAGTTGCTAACAAGTAATTAAATGGGACTACAGAGGTTTTTGGGGGACATTAAGGAGCCGTTTACATGCATTTTGTCTGTTCATTTACACATGTTTTGGGGGCCTGAAAATGCAAACTTTTGAAAACAGATTTCAAAGTGCAAGTTTTTGAAAAATAGTACCGTTACTGTCAATGTGTGAAAATGCTAATTTGTGAAAATGACAGCGTAGCTTATTACGCATCTTTACAAAGTGACATTGCCAACTACTGGCCTGGCAGCACAATACAGTGTTTTTAGTTGTTTTCTCGGATCCGTGTGAACTGGGATCTTTTTGACAATGTTGTCATCTGTACACGAAAAACACAGAGGAAAAACTTTTTTGTTTTTAGCACATTATTGTATTGTAAATGTACAATTAAACTATAAATAAAAACTGAAAGAGTTATAGAAGCTCGACAGCCCTTTGAAAGTGCTGATTTTACTGTATAAACAGTGTAAACATTCTGCAAAAAAGCTCATTTTGAGTTCCACAGAAGAAAGAAAGACGTATGGGTTTGAAACAGCTGGAAAGTGAGTAAATTGTTTTAATTTTGTCATGAAATTGTACTTTTAAACTGCAGTCTTCAACTTTTTTTGTATTCAAAATATACAAAATTTATATAACAAGCGAGTACATCCAACACGATCCTGAATCACTATGGTACACCTATAATAAGTGTTTGTATTCTGACTATTTTAGACTGATATGGGTTGTACCGCAGCGATGTAGCCCAGACCTGCGTGACTCGTCATAGACATAAACAGAGAGAAGTAGCTCCGACTACAAGATGCATCTTCTGTTTATTAACTGCTAAAGCACTAAAAGTTGCGCACTGCAGCTTTAAGAAAAGATGTGGCAAATAATGCTGAAGACTTGAAAGAGGAAATGGTACTAGTTTCTGAGAAGCTGGTGTCACTATATCGTAATTTTGGTTAACTGAAATCATCAACTGAGAACGATGTTCTCTCACCTACAGAGATGGGCTGAGATGTGTCTGGTACAGAAGTGATCAGAGAATATGTCTCTGCAGGTCCAGAACAACTCTAAAAAAAACAATGAATAATTAATGAATAATATGGCTGTCCCTTTAAGCCATTCTTACTCATTATGGTATTATAAATATTTATTACCGTGTGATTTTAAAGATTGTAAATGCACAGATACTCACCAAACCAATTCCTTGATTGGGTACATCTGATCTAATTGATCAAATTTTATTGCTAAGAATCAAATATGGATCTTTATGGCATCTTTTCATACATAAATCAGATAAGGTGCTAAACATTTACACTCATAGTTCCTATAGATTACAAAAATATACAACAGGACATTGTATCACAGACTACTGAGAATGATTTCATGCAATGCAGAAGTAGTCTGCATTAAATAATCATATCACTTTATATATATAAAAAATGTAACCTTCATGAACAAGCTCTTTGTCATAATTCAAACTAATGAATTGAATGCAATGCATGAAACAACTTACCGATGTCTTCTTTTTTTACCTACAAAACAATGAATGGGCATTATATGTTCAGTTTTAGCTTGCATGATAAATTCTATATTGAACAACATAAAACCCAGTACATACACCAGAACAAACAAATAATATATGTAGCCTACATGTGAAAACTTTACTTACATGCAAACCAGCACAGACAGATGAGTCCAGAAAAAATGACACCAACACCAGTGGAAACCAGAACTATAATCAGTAAGTCTGTGACAAAACAAAACCAACACTTTGATACATGTTTATGTGCATTATGGTAAAGTTTAATTTGGTTGTTTTATATGTCAGTCCACCTGACAATTGAAGTGATACACAAACGATTGAGAAAATGTATATATATTTGTTTTTTGTTGTGTGCATGTAAATGTTTTACAGAGATTTGAAAGTGAACATCTAATTCATGCAACAGTCAAATCCAATCAATTAAAATAGAAGCACAACAGGAAAAGGAAAAACCTTTGTGGATGTGCTGGGTTGGAGAGTCAGTTTGATCTGTTGAAGTGTGAACATTAGGAGCATCTGCATCAGAAAATACCTCAAATGAAATCACATTTGACCAAAGCGTGATGATTATACACAGCAGTGTTAAAGGTCCCATGACATGCTACTTTTTGTGGGCTTTAATATAGGCCTTAGTGGTCCCTAGTACTGTATCTGAAATCTCTTTCCAAAAATTCAGCCTCGGTGCAGAATTATAGCCACTACAAGCCAGTCCCAGAATGAGCTTCCTTCAGACAGGCCGTTTCGGTGTCTGTAGCTTTAAATACTAATGAGGAGGAGAAAGGCGGCGCAAGGTGGAGGGTGGGTGTGGCCTTGACCATCTTGCGCAACGGTAACGTGGCATGCATGTTTACGTTGGATATAGCAATGGCACGAAGACACGCAGTCTTTCAAGCATTTCAGTTTGACCCAGAATCTGATCCAGATGGAGAAGCAACGGATGAAGAAGTTGCAACTCAGCGGCTCCAGCAGGACGTTTCCGAATGGTTAGTTTAAAATATTATGTCTGGATACGGTACTTTATTCGGATGGTTTACAGTTATTATCATGTAGCTAACGCTAACCTACTGTTGCCTTTCCATGAGAGATCTGTAACGTCTGTATTTATCTTATTACAATTACATCAAGCTCTGCGATCTTGAAATGCGGATATCGCGCGCGCCATATAACCAACAGGAAAACGGTTATCCAAATAACAAAGACGTGTACAACACTCGCGTTACAGTGTGTGTATTCACACACACATAAACTGCATAGCTGCATAGCTAATGTTACAGCCACATTCTATGTGTAAAATCTAGGTAACCATAAACAGTAAAGCAACACACTTATATATCATTAGTTGACTTACTTGTCCGAGGTGTGTAGCTGAGCCAAAGAGAGTGATCCAGACTTTAGTTTCAGACGTTCAGCAAGCCCAGCTCTGTATTGACCCTTCGGTGTTCATTTGTACATCCAATTATTGAGCAATTATTATGCTTCGCTCGCTCAAAAGCCATGATATCTCTCGTGGACAAACTAAAATCGCGCGCGCGCGTTCCTACTTCCTAGCGCATTTTCTCATGGGCGGAAAATATTCTCTGGGCGGGCAAAGCAGAGACAGGGGAGGTAACATTTCCTCCTTATGACGTCATAAGGAGGAGATTCAAGATCAGCGCGTATGAGCCTCCATTTTCTCAAAGGCAGAGAAAGATAGCAAAAGCTCGATTTACACCGATTGAAATTTTTAGAAACTTGGGGACCATATACAGGCTTGGAGAACTCATATTAATGTTAAAAAAACCTCAGAAAGTGAAAATTTCATGTCATGGGACCTTTAAGGCCAATTCACACCACACAGAAAGACGGCAACCAATGCCAACAATAACCAGATTAAAGACTTCACTTCTCAGACATTCCACGATCCGACAAACACTCAACATGTTAAATCGGCAAAAATAAGAGCTGACCAATGGCCGAGGCGACAGACGCCAACAGGAGTAACACACTGATCCGACAAAACAAAGTGCCTGTTGCCATTTTGTTGGCGTTTGTCAGTGCAGTGTGAATGGGCCTTTACAGTGTTCTTTGTTTTGTTTAAAACCATCTCTGCTCTTTGTTTTGCTGTTTGGCAGTTTTGACTTGGAAAGTAAGTCTACAAATATAAAAATAAATAACAAATTGCAAGGAGAATCACCTTTGAAACACGTTTTCAATTTTAATTCAGAATAACCAGAAAAGGTGTTATCAGTAACTTACCAGCTGTACTGTACGTTTCAGAAGTGGACATTAAAGGTAAAGCTGTTAAAAAACACATTGTAAAATTTGCAGTGATGTATAATAAAATGTTCAACCGCAACAGATAATAATGAGCCTGAAAGAACAATTGCCACATTATTCAATGTGGAATAAGAATTATGTATTATGTATTATTATGAATTAGCAAATGTCAATACAGTCTGTTGTTAAAGGTACAACTTTGTCAAATACAACTTTTTTCCCACATTATGCCGTATGATGTAATTCTGCTCTGTACTAGTGTATATCCAATAAGGATATTACAGAACCAAAGAACCAGCACTGTAACATTTAAGAATGAGACAATGAGTTTATACAGTTGTATATAAACTGACACTAATTTTGTTTTCAATAATCCTGCTGTAGAGAAATATTACAAGAGCGAACAACCCATATCATAGATTCATAAAGTAAATCACAGTGGATAGATGTATGTAAAGGACTTTGGTGTTTGTTTTTTGATAGAAATAACTTTTTTAAACATTATCAATACATAAATATCTCAAGACTCACTTTGGATTGTTATTGTCACTGGATCGGAGTGAGGAGATGGTACGAGAACTTGTGACTTCTTCACAGTGTAGAAGCAGGTTATTCTCACAGATGAACTCTGACCTTCTGAGCAAATACTGATCTGAGATCCAGTGAGTGAGAGCTGACATGATGAGATCTGTACTGAGTAACTTTCTCTTCCATTTATGTTAAAGTAACACATCTCTATCTTCAGATCTTCAGTATTCTTACAGTTCAGCTGAACTGTGTCTGTTTCCTTAATAACTGAAGCAGAAGCTGTTAACCTGGCCTGAGGAAGACCTAGTGAAGAAGAAAGGAAAATTGAAATGTATTCATCTCTCAGATTAGAAGCAGGTGACTCTTCTGAAAGTTGCAAAAACTGGAAAAAAAGAAGAAAAACAGTGTCCTTAACTTTCATCATGTTAGTCTTTTGTCATTTTAAACTATTACAACTATTAAAAAGCAGTTCATGACATCATCCTTCAGGAAGTTACATCATTTTGGAGGGAAAACTACAGCACAAACGTCAGAATTATTGACTTATTTTCTGTGATGGTTTGTGGTATTAGTTGGTTCGACAAAATACAAAAATCAGCAAGATTTTATTTTGATGGTTCCTTTTGCAGGATAATATCAACACTTTAAAAGTTGTTTTAAACTGACTGTCAATCACTCACTGTGCAATGGTTCTTTATTTGCATATGTAAAAATCCTAATTTATCCAGTATCAATGTCATATGAGTTTAACCAGATCAGAGCATATTTCTGAAAGATACTTAATTTGAAATACTTCTACTTCAAGTGTATTAATTTGTGTATTAATAGAAAGAGTTCAAGAACTGCTGCAGAACAGGAATGGCCCAATAAAAACATATAAGGAAACTTTTAAAATATAAAATAATTTGCTTGCCGTTTCTCCTCTCACCATCATATTGATATAGATCATAGACATTATCTTTTACTGATGAACAAGGTGCCAACATTATTGTGTCACAATCTCTATTCAAAAAAACGTTTACGCCTCCAGTGCCTAATATACTGTCCCTGACTAGAGAACTGGAAGACTTGAAATCAGAGTCCAGATTTCTATGGCATTCCATAACTTTATCTGAATATTGGAAAGCCAAGCGTATCCCGCGCGGTTTACGCATGAACAAAATCTCGTCATTTTGTCTGGATGATGGCTCCCTTGACCTTATGCTCTTGATAATTGAGAAGACCAAGTCTGAACAAGACAAAATAAAAACTTAAGTGAAACTGGTAGAAGATGAAATGAAGAGCAAAGTTAATGCGGAAAAGTTTGCTGAGGCTGCTGAAAAAATCTCTTCTACTCTATCCGGCTTTGTGACGGACTTACAGACCTATAAGATAAGGAAATATGAACGGGACACTAAAGATTATGCAGACGGGACAGTCTATGATTGGCAAGGAAGCAGAAGGAAGTTTCCTTGGAATAACCGCCCACCCATGCCTAAGACAAATAGGTACATGCCCCTTTCTACAGCGAGTGAGAGAGACTCCTCTGAAGACCTGAGCGACGTCGGAGGCGGCGCCCTACCACATCCCACCTCCACGTCTTTTTTGGATCGAGGCTACAAACGCGAAAGACAAAGACGAGGCGGGGCTCAAGGGGGAAGAAGAGGAGAAGCCCCGCCACCCACGCTGGTCCCCGCGGAACCTCCAGAGGAGACTGTAATCAACATCTCGGACTTTGACCTTACGGATACAGAGAAAGCAGTGCTTCGCAAAGGACTCTCTTTTGCCCCGTCGAATCAAAGTGACTCTTTCTCTCTTAAAGGGGTCATATAATGGTACATGCACTTTTACAAGTTGATTGTACTGAAATGTGTGTTGGCAGTGCCTGTACACAACCATTATAAAATGATAGAAATCCATCCAGTGTTTTTTTTTTAAATCTTCTTATATGTTTCCCCCCATCTCAAATCAAGCTGTTCGATTTTGTGACGTCACAAATTGACGCCCCTCCCACGATTGTTGATTGACAGGAGCGTTTCAACACAGACCCGCCCTTGCTCGTGAGCGAGCTGTCAATCATAGCCCGCGCGGACCGGCGCGGTCATTGTTGATAGCTGGAGCACTGAGCAGAATGGCGTCTAAGCGATTGTGGTGTTCTGTTCTTCGGTGTAATAACAAACACAGCAGTCATGTGGATGTTCCTAAATACGAACCGCTGAAGACGCAGTGGCTGAGTTTGTTTTCAAATGGAATATTCCCCACAACGTCAATGCTTTCATGTTTGCGCAAATCACCAGACTGCTTTATAAACGAGGGTCAGTATAAAGCTGGTTTTGCTAAGAAGCTGCTCCTGAAAAAAGGATCGGTACCAACTATTCGTGTTCCTGCTGCACCTCCAGAAGAACTGAAGTCGAGTGTAACGTTTTATCAACCTTTATATTAATATTTATATTAATCTTTGCAAATCGCTTGCACGCTTCACGATGAATGCGGCTAAGGTTTACACTCAGGGTACATCACAGCATGTTTTCTATGTACGACGTTCTCAATATAATTCATAATCCCACGTTTATTATGAACAACGCGTTATGGTTATTGTGTTATTGTGTTACAAACGGTGTACGCACAGAACAGAGGGGCGGGGTGAGCAAAGCTCATTATCATTTAAAGACCCATGCACTTAAACGGCGTGCTGAAAACAGAGCTGTTTTTGACCAGGTAAAATTAGTGTTTTCTTACAATACTAATGAGAATTTTTAATTAAAGTATATTACAAACTTTTAATTTAGACCCTAAAGAATCATATTAGCTTGTACAAAAATGGCATTATATGACCCCTTTAAAGCGAACTCATTCTAATTCTTTAGACAGCTTCATCTTAAACATTTCTTTTCTAGGTCCAATGTCTTATCCAACAGTCATACTGTATGCAGAAACTATGATTCTAATACTAGAGAGACACCCAGAGAAATGACCCCCTTCAAAAAGAAATCAAGGTTTTTGCCTTCTTCTAATTTAAATCCCACCATTGTCACTTTTAGTCAGCTAGTTGAGCAAGACATGGCTAAAGTAAGAACGATGCGCTACGCTCTTTGGAATCAAGACATGACATTATTATTCGCCCAGTCGACAAGGGGGGCGCTGTTGTGGTTATGGGCTTAAAGAACTATGACTGTGGTATATTTAAATTATTAAATGGTGAAAAACATTATCAGCCCCTCCTTCACAATCCTGCCTCCAGCACAAAAAAATATGATTAATGAATTTATTGATACATCTCATAAAAAAGTCTGGATTACCGATAAAGAAAAGGCTTTTTTACTAAGTGACCATCCTCGATGTCCAGTATTCTATGGTCTACCCAAAATTCACAAACAACTTGATGATCCTCCTTTGCGCCTCATTGTATCTAGCATAGGAAGCCTAACTGAGCCTCTCTCACAATTTGTTGATTTCTTTTTAAGACAATATGTTCACAGTTTACCATCATACCTTGGGGATACAACTGATGTTTTAAATTTGATTGATAATTGTTGTATTACCTTACCAAACGCCCCACAGAATTGAGCTTAACATGCTTTCTCTAAACATTTAAGCATATTAAAATACAGTATTTAAGATGAATATTCCCATTGTATTGTGAACTTTTTATGTTTGTTACTTATTTACTTTTTTTTTCATTATTTTATTCATAATTATTTTATTTTAATTTTTATTTTTTGACCTATGTGTGGGCACTTGCCCTTTAATGACTGATTTGTGAGTGTGGCACCTTGGTTTAGATGGGTGTATTTTTGGGTGGCGGCGTGGCGGTGGCGGCGGCTTGACTGTGTGCAGAAGCAGTAATGAGGTCCCATCTTCAACCCCAGACCTGAGACTTTGTTGAAGCCAGTAGTGAACAGTGTATCTCTACCTTACATTGTGTGTACTACTACTTAGTGAAGTAGTTTTCTCTTTTTAGTCTCTTTCTGTTTCACTCCCTGATTGAGACTTTAAAGGCAGAAGTGAGTGTTACCTTTAATGGTTAATTATTGTTTGTATAGCGGCAGCCAGTAACCGCTAAGAGGCTGAGTAGAGGGATTAAAGATTGACGCGTTTCCACTTGTTGATCCAGGTGATTTATTATAACATTGAAAAGAACAGCAACATGAAGATGATGATGACAGTAAAGTAAACAAAAGGAAATGAAATGAAATAAATCTAAATGAAATGAAAACGGTCAACAGAAAGTGAGCGTCCCAGCTACTCACCCCCTTCCTCCATGCCAACCACACGCAAACTAACAGGTAATATGCACCTGAAAACAAGTGACGTAACAAACCGAAAATAAAAATTTCAAAATAAAAGACATCAACCCAAACCTGGCACCTACAGTTTGACTTAATGCATAATTTTCTCTTGGTTTATTTGAAGCTTGTTACTTAATCACTTATTTCTTTATTTTGTGTGGTTAGTTGGGAGGTGGGTGCCATTTATTTTGAATCATACTTTTTTCTCCTGTTTATGCTAGCAAGGGAGTTAGCTTATTTTGCTGTACTTTTTTTTTTTTTTTTTTTTTTAGTTTAGGTAGTTTGATTAATGAGGAGTAAGATTGATTTATGTTTGTTGTTTTGGCTATACCCCCTTCTGAATTTGTTGCCTCTCTTTTTCTTTTGCCTAATTTGTAAATAAAACTACTTTCTTGAATGAGATCACTATGTGGTTATTGTGAAACAACTCTGGGTCTGGAGACGGGGTGGCTTCATGCTGTTGCACATTCATTTCACCACCATCCATTTTTACTGTTTCATTCCTCCCCTAGACCAATCAGGAAATCGTAACATAGACATCTGTGCTGCACCGGCGAATCTTTTTTTTTTCTTTTTTTTTCTTTTTTTTTTGCTGTGTTTTGTCCTGCCCTAGTTGCACCGGATTGTTGTGGATTGCAGAAGCGCAGAGAATCTTCTTTTCAAATAAGTAAATCTTTATTTGAACCTCATACTATTTCCGGATCACTAAAGTGCATTAAGTACAGAATTAGTTGTACCAATTTAGAAGACTTTAAGTATAGGGGAGACCGGGGACAGTTGCAACACTTTTTGCATTTCTCTCAGTTACTCAGAGACTATTTGGACTAGACAGACCAACCACATTTGTATATATTAAACTTGCATCTGTCTGCTAATTACCCATACCATTTAAAAATGATTCTATATGACATATCGTTCACAGTATTTATTTGAATGGAAGAAGTCAGATGTTGCAACTGACCCCGGGGACCCAGGGACGGTTGCAACACGTTAAAAATATCTTAAATTTCATTAATTAACTTGAGCTTTTTGTCTCAATGAGCATAGAATTCTGAAAATATTAACTGTTTTAGGCCTACTATAATATTATAGTATTATTTATTTCAATAATATTATTGTAGCCTATAATTTATTTATTTAGTCATATTTATCAAATAACAGTTATTGAGTTTTGTTTGTTCACGTGTAGAACATAGGCCTACATAGATTCAATGTGCAGGCGTTACAGATGCTATTCAATCCCTCCACATTTCAGTGTCAGACAGGAAGAATTGAGCAATTTGCAATGCAACAAACCTTTATTAAACATGCAATTTATAACTTGTTGCAACCGTCCCCGACCCTATCAGCCATGACTGAACATCATACGCCTGCTAGACACACTGACTTTGACACATGCTAACCATGTCACTTAGAAGTCAACAAAACAATAATTCAAACTAAGTAAGTTTTGATTAATTCATACAAAACGTCAGGACAGTATGACAAAAAATATATCTCATGAAAATTTTTACTTTCATACCTCCAAAACAAGTTTTGTTCAATAAATGCAGCAGCAGAGGTTGAATATGTCTGCTGTCTTCTTGGTGGGTGGAGGGTCTAACTGTGCATGTGCAGTATGAGTGTCATCACTCTAGCTTGTTTCTGATTGGAGAAAAATGACATGTTGCAACCATCCCCATGTTGCAACTGTCCCCGGTCTCCCAAGTTGATGCAGCATAGTATATTAATACATATTTAAATGTATTTGTACTTGGCATACAATAAATGTATTTCAAATAAGTTTTATATATATATATATTTTTTTTTTCACTATGATTTGCCTTTGGTTTGACTATGTTATTTAACAGCTGATAATGTGATGCTAATGTTACACAAACTATGTTCCTGTTCACCATCTCAGAGTCAGACAACTGCCTTCTAACCATCAGTGTCCTTAGAAACGCTTTGAACAACTCCGAACATCATTGGAGAAAGAGTTCATCATAACATACATCATATACAAAAATTCACCCATTATATTGCTACATGTACACTCTTTTTCCTGTCCCTTCTTAAAGGTGATTTTGTGCTCACTGTGTTAAAATGCCAGCTGAGCATGATAGAAATGATAGGTAAAGCCCAACATTGCATGTTGACAGGATTCATTACGTTTGTGACGGTAGGAAACGGGTGCTTTCTAACTGTGTTTTTGACACTGTCTTTGATACACTGCAGTTAAAGGAGAAAATACTCAGCAATGATGTTGACTGATGAATTTGCACATGGTTTGGCTTTAAGTATATTAAAAACGCCACATAGACATGAACAACATTAAAAACTTGATTTTCATCAAAGGGGGTCTTTAAGTCATTTTAAGTCCATTTTAATTTCTTTTAATGATTGGCCCAAAAAAAAGGAAAAGAAAGTCTCTTTTTCATGCACTTCAAAAATGCATTCCTCTGATTCTGATAGCTTTTATCAGCACATATACAGTAGCTCCAAGAATAACTTTTATATGTGCAGTTGTAAATTAATTATCTTGTACACCAAATAAGGTGTTTACATGACTCATAATTCTAATTAATGGATTAAATAGGTTATTGCAAAAAATGTCATGAATTTTAATGGCATAGCTAAAGTAAAACTGCTTTAAGGTTGTAGGTTCATGTGTCTGCTGTGCTCTACTAAAACACAAACATACTGATCACACATGCTTAAATTCTGTATATTAGACAAATGTTTTTTCACTCCAAATGTGGACATTCAGTGTTAAATTACTTTAAATGACAAAGATCACTTACTGTAAGACTGAACCTCCATAAGAAGCTGAAAAGCAATGAAGATGAACAACTCCATTACAGCGAGAGTGAGGAAAGAAACAAGACTCACACAATAGTTGAATTAGGAAGTGACATACCAAAGGAAACCATATAATGCAGTCAGTTCTATGAAGATGAACGTATAGATCATGAGACCACGTGTTCAGCTGTATTCACTGTAACAGAGGGCAGTTCTGGCCACAGGCATTGGTGTAATTTACATGTGGGACATGATGTCCCCACCACTTTTTTGGGGAAAGCTCCACAGATTCTGCCTTGGCTTGCTGATCAATATATTTGAATAGCTATACAGTAGCCAACATATTCTATCATAATTTCTGTACATATATATTTCCCTTTAGAGGTGCAACAAGTGAAGAAATGAAATGGTTCATCCATGTTTTGAGGAGCATAAAACTCCCTCCTCCCCCTCCGCTGGATTTCTGTCCCTGGCTGCCTGGTCGTTCCTGCAGTGACTCTCACGGAGGATCTGGTTTTGCCCATTGCGTCCCTGCGCTGCCTTGTGACTTTGTTACCTGCCATCCGACTGATCTGACCCAGAGCCATAGAGAGAAAGAGTTGCGACACTCCCATAGACCTCCATTGTAAAAAATGGCGGCGCTTTTAACCGCCTACTTCCGGGATTTGAAGATCGGATTAGTTCCAAACACTGTCATTTTCGTCAGCTGTGACAGTAAGAGTTCGGTAATGAATCGCTACCACCTTTATAGCAACTTTTATTTAATTACATTTTTGGGGATATAACGTTACTAACTTTTCATTATGTTTTGTTGTCTTGAGTGAATTAAGCGGCTTGTGAGAACAATGCTGGACCTTTAGGATTGTTATGGCCATCACCAGTCCTGTCTGTTTCATGGATCACCTGCCCCTGGTTTTTGTTTTTCTTGTTCACACACACTCACACAAGCACACATTTTTGTTGTCTGTCATTGTTTAATAAATATTTTATTTGAAAACCTTCATTTGTATCAGACATGCTTAATTGATGTCTCAATAGCGGTAACAGAAGTTACAAGTGTTTTGTTAGTTAATTGCTTAAGTTACTTGGATTGAGTTACAGCTACCCTTACTCTTAGCCTACTCTGTACACTAACCCAGAGCCATAGAGAAAAATCTTCACTCTGCACTTACCTATATACCCAAACATAAAAGCGTAAATTTGTTTTTAATCTGTTATAGTTTTGATAATGTGTATGGCTTAATCTTAAAATGATATTCTTAGTCTTAACATGATCATGTTTCACGTTGTGGTCCTGGGGGATGGCCACTTTCATCAGAAGAAGTGGGCTAACTTCTAAGCGAATTCTGAACGGACCGCCACGGCAGACCTCTTTGCGTGATCACGAAGGTAGGCTAATGGCTGAATCGGAAATTTATAAGCAAAATCACGGGAATCAATAGCCTAATACAGCCCAGTTGTGCTAAAATAAATATCATGAGACGTCCATCATCAGATGAATGATATGGAAAAGTTAAGTTAGAGCCGCAAAAGCCAGTGCTACTACCCATGCGAACATGAACACTAAGCTTTTCCCTCCAAAAATATAGCCTAAAACTTATCTCCAAATGCAAAACTGGATGCTATAATGCAATAACAGCTGAAAAAGTACTTGGGTGTGTGTTTTATTTTATATTTACCGTTCAATAATGCAATCGCTGCTGTCTGTCCCATAGAAGAACATGACAGCCAGCGTATGTTTTGGAACTATTGGGGCTTACATGAACCACGTGACAGCCATAGCGGCGACATCAAAGAGTGTCGCAACTCTTTCTCTCTATGGCTCTGATCTGACCCATTCTATCATCACTGTTTATATTATTCATTAAACAGTCTTTTTTTCACTCGCTACTTCATCTGTTTCTACTTCCTGACAGAACGATCTGACCACTGTTATGGGTTCAGCGAGTGCATCCGATCTGCAGGAATTCCTGTCCAGCCGTAGTTCACGCATGGATCGACAGGAGGAACAGATGGTTGCTAGGATACATGTCGCGTGGTAGGCTACAGACTTGGTAGCGCAGGTGGCCCCACTGCACCAGCATTCTAGGGTGCATTAACATTTTATTTTTAAAAAATTAACAAAGACTGGCAAATCTTTAAATCAAAAGTTATAGCTGTCAATCACTCACTGTGCAATGGTTCTTTATTTGTAAAAATCCTAATTAATCCAGTCATAATCTCAATATGTCATATGATGAGCTTAACCAGAGCATATTTCTGAAAGGTACTTAAACTGAAATACTTCTGACTTTAACACAAGTGTATTCATTTGTGTATTAGTAAAAAGAGTTCAAGAAGTGCTGCAGAACAAGAATGACCCAATAAAAACTTGCAAAGAAACGTTTAAAATATTAAATAATTTGCTTGCCGTTTCTCCTCTCACCATCATATTAGATGTGCAGAAACAAGCTTCTTTCTATAGATGTGTCAGATGTTGTCTAGCTCTCTGACATGATCAGCTGAAGTGACTCTTCCTTCCTGCCTAAATATATCAGTTCACTTGCTGAAGTCACACTGGTTAAGCGTTTGTCTGAGAAGAACCTACAAGTTATTCAGTGTAAGAAGATTTCACAGATCTCTGTCTACTGACTCACTATCTTACAGCATCCCACAACTGCTAGAATCAGCTTCACTATGTTGTTTCTGACTTCATAGACCAATACCGATCAATACATTTAGTGTATTTGACCTTCAGTGTTGTATTATACAGCCAATTGAAAGGGTCGTTATAAATAGTATCCATCAAGAAGTGCCCTAGATGTAATACACAGTATCATTGAACTTTTCTCATAGGTTTTTATTTGTTGTAAATACTGACTTTTTCTTTTATTGATCAAACTTTCATGTTCTAATGACCTACAAAAATCAGACTGGCTTAAGAATTCTACAGGTGTCTCTGATTAAAAGTGCTCATATGTTTAAAAATGTAAAAACAATTACAGTAAAAAGTCCTCACCTCTGATGGTGTGTGTGTCACTGCGCGGTGATCTGATCTCAGGTTCAGTGTTGATGTAATAATCACAGCTCAGATGTCTGCTGTTCACTGATCGTGTGAAGAGTTCACTATAGCTTGGATAAAACGCACAAAAAGGATGTTCTCCAGACTGACTCTTCTGAATCTGAGAGACACGTCTGTGCAGAAGAACATCCTCAGTGTAGAGACTACAGGTGAAATCAGCTCTGACTGAAGATGGTATTTCACAGGCTATGTTGATCTGGACATAATCATCACTAACACTGATGATGGGTTTCTGAAGTGAACCTGAAGTGAAATACTCCAGAGTTATTAAAAACATTGTAATAACAGTTTGTAACCCAGAAGAACATCAGTGAAATCTCTCACCTAGAACCGTCACTGTAACAGCAGGAGAATGAGATGATGGTTTATCAATCCCGCGCTCAGTTATTATGTAGAAGCAGTAAATGTCGACTGATGCAGGAGATTTTACATCTGCCCATCTGAGCACTTCAGCACCAGTGAGATCGAGTTCACATGATGGACTGACTTTTATATTCTTCTGTTCACTGTTTCTGTAGAAATGACACTGTTTCACTGTAACATCTGCTGGCGTCTCACAGATCATCTTCACTGAGCTGGACTCTCTTAGGACATCTGGAGATACTTTTACAGCAGGAGCTTCTAAACAAACCAAAACAGACAAATCAATCATTACATCTTCTTACTGACCACTTTCCAATCAAAGTCCATGTTTTGATTAAACCTTTAAACAAATTGAATCTCATAAATGTCCTTGCAGCAGCAGCCAACTACACAATTAATGGAAAATGTAGGGCTGGAGGTGTTTGTTTACTGATTTAAAGTGAATAATTTTATCCTTTAAAAATCATCTTAAAAATTACATTTTTAAAAGTTACATATTTATATACATATATGTGTGAAAATAGTTTCAAGCATTAAAATAGCTTGAATGTAACTCTACACCCTTGCTTAATTTATTTTACACGGATTCATAAAAAAAAGATTCACGCAGTCAACTGTAGTAAACCCTACGCAAGTGGAAAATATTGATTTAATTCTGCCATACATATATTTTCAAACCAGAAACTGATTCAGAAGAAGAGGAAGAGCGAATTACACATAGTTGCCTACAAATTTTATGTATCCCTCAATGTATCCCTTTCTTCACCGTCGGACACATAACGGGAATTGTTATTGGCCTCTGCTTGATATCAAACAGCTAATAATGTATTGCTTATGTTACACAAACCATGTTCCTTTTACCATCTCAGAGTCAGACAGCTGCCTTCTAACCAAAAGTGTCCTTAGAAATGAAAGCTTTAGCATAAGTTCTGCCGGGAAGACTCAATTACTACGTCACCTATTGCCTTCACTTCTATCCAATCATATTCTTATGCTCATGTATAAAAGCTCGGTACTTACACATGTTTGAGTTCGCAGATACTGAAGCGACGATTACCCCCATCCTCCCCACCACCACCAGGATGGTCCTGTCCATACCTCCCGGGGGGGTCTGCTGCGCCCCTGCCTTCATCTTTAGGCAGGAATTGCAGATCCGATACTCTCGGATTATGCACTACGGACAGGGCCTACGCCAAATGACTTTGTAGATTATCAGCTTGCTGAGCTGTCAATAAATGTACGGTTTATTGAAATAATTCTCCCGAGTCTTTCTGGTAGAAATGCTTTGAACTTCAAAGTCAGTGGAGAAAGACATATATTTTATCATAACATACATCATATACATAATTCATCCTCTTTATTGCTATACCGGATTTTTTATGTCCCTTCCTAAAGGTGAGTTATTTTGTTCTCACTGTGTAAAATGCCCACAGAGTTATAGAGATGATAGGAAAAGCCCCGCACTGCACATTGACAGGATTCATTACGTTTGTGAATGTAGAAAACGGGTGGTTTCTAACCGCATCTTCTTTGGTTCACTACCGTTTTAAGAAGAAAATACGGTTGACTGGTGAATTTGCACATGCTTTGTCTTAAAATTATATTAAAAACACCCCATAGACATAAACAACATTAAAATCTTATTTTTCACTAAAGGGGCTCTTTCATTTTTTTTTGTCACTAAGTAACACATTAGACCACAACCATTTAATGCTTGTGCAGTCAGAACTATGAAGATGAATATACATCATGAGTCCACGTGTTCAGCTGCATTCACTCTGTAACAGAGGGCAGTTCTGGCCACAGGCATTAGAACAGTGGAAGGCAACAGTGTCTTCAAGCGATTCAATCTATCGTGTAAAGGGGCCGTTCACCCAAAAATGAAAATTCTGTCATAATTTACTCACCCTCATGTTGTTCCAAACCTGAATGAATTTCTTTCTTCTGCTGAACACAAAAGAAGATATTCTGAAGATTGTCAGTAACCAGACAGTTCACAGTAGCCATTGACTTTCATAGTATTTTTTTCCATATTTGGGAACATCAGCTGTTTGGTTACCCATATTTTTCAAAATCGTCCATATTCTCCATAATCGTCCTGGTGTTGCACAAGGCTTTAGTTTTGCGACCACAAGAAGTGCAGGAAATCCCCGTCATTTTCTTGGACATGGAACTGGTGGAAATTTTTTTCGATGTCAAATATTACAGCTATACGATACCTTCTGAACCTCACAAGGAACCTGTGAGATTGTTTACCTGTGAGAAATGTTCATTGAGACTTGAACCTTTAAATTTCGCAGAACAATCAAAAACGACCCGTAGCTTGTCTGGCTTTTTCGGATGGTAGATGCTATGATGAGGTATGTACCACTTTTCACCATCAGTTCCATCATCATCACCTCTCTTAGTGACGTAATTCGTGTTAGTAATGTAGTCTGTCTTGTATTTCTCGTTTCTACAGAACTTCTTGTTGAAATGATTGAGTCTGACTTTGGCAAGCTCTCTGTTGTCAGGTAAGTATGGCCGTTGTTTGAACGGAAGAGGCATTTCATAATGTCCTTGAGCATTTTTCTTTATGCCTTCTTTGAGATTGTCTAGGAACGTGATATCATCTTGAGAGATTGTCTTGTCGTCTGCTGTGACATTCTTAAAGTCTGACTCGAGTACACTGATTGCATCCACAGGTGTCAAAGCTGGTATCTCCTTTGTGGCTATTCTGTGACAAAAACAGACTTCTGTTGATTCATTGATGCCTGGTGTGGAGCAGCCCACAATACTCCATCCTAAATGTGTTAGAATAGCATAAGGTTCATCTTTACCTAGTATGGCTTGCCTGTGAGCTAGCACTCTAGGGCAGTTATAGCCGATTAGTGAAACTACTTCACAGCTGAGAAGAGGGGACATTTTGTCTCTGATTATCTTTGCAGTTTCCTGTGTTGCAGTGTGTGATCAGCATTGACAGGAATATTCTCCTTGGTGTATACTGTAGGAAGATTGATATGTACTGAGGAATTGTACCCTCTCACACTAAGATCAGATACTGACTTTTAATTTTACTTTTAATGATCATATTGTCTCCCATCAGGGTGGTAAGTTTGTGTTTTATTGGTTGAGTATTTACTTGCAGTACATTACTCTTTTCTTCATCAATGAAAGTAGTGTCACTGAGTGTCTAACAAAGCAAAGACAAGTTCATTGGGTGGATTTTTCACAGACGACACTCATATAGGGACATTCATAGATGTAATGACTGAATGGCCTTCGCTTGTGATATTAACCCTCTGGGGTCTGAGGGATTTTGGGGTCCTTGAGATGTTCTGACATGCCCTGACATTTGTGCTTTTTTCAGTTGCTTATAAACATATTAATGGCAAAGGTATAATTACACTCTATTTAGCACAAACAGGGCTACCATAATATGTGAGCAACATGCATGTACATATTTGTATATTTGAGAGAATAATGTTTATGCATGGTTATTGAGAAAACTAAAGTTTCTGAAATAAGGCCACAAAACACATACTAAATATGTGTCAATAAGACTTTTGACTAACGGATGTCGTTGCCTAGAGTTTTTTTCTTCAAAATGATGTGAAAATCATCCCACCTAATCATTCACATAACACAATACATTGATTTAAATCTTGTAAAACACTTTTTGTTTGTAAAGGCAATATGCGCAAGGGGCGTCAACGATTCAACACCATGCATATTTAGTGATTCACACCTGAGGAGACAATGGGGCCCGCATACTTAATGAGCCATTCATTCAGGTGTGTCACCTATAGCCACAAGAAAGAATTCAAGAGCTATATATATATATATATATATATATTCTACCAAATTGGTTCACAGTTGGAAGCATGTAAAAAAAAAATTTCTAGTGATGTCTAGTAATTGTGCATTTAATTCTCATACTGTATTTTCAGTTTTGGAATATGTATCCTCTCCCCAAATTTGTCAATAATAAAACACAATAAAAATTATTTAAAGAAAAGGCTTATATTTGCCTTTTAAAATTTGTTTACATCTACCTTGTAAATATATATATTTTTATTAAAAAGGTTGCAATTACAACAACAATTTAAGTGTAATCTTTCTTTGTAAAAAACTAAAGTAGCCTATACATTTCATCATACATATTTCAAAGTTAAGGATTCATTACTTCGAATATAGCCTACATTGACAAAACATACTATATTTAACATATTAGCAAAAATGAGGTGGCAGATATTTTACAGTAAAAATGTGTAATCTATCCAAAACTAATCAACGAAATGTTGTCTTTCATTTGTCTGTAACATAAGTCTTTCGTTTTTATTATAAGGAATATAAATGTTAATTTGCAGTTTAATACGTTGCTTATACAAATACATTTTATTTAAACATATTTCAGTCGATTTTTATTCAGTATAGCAAAATAGTTTGCTAAAGCAGATCATTCATTCACACACAGAAACGCAATTCAAATTTAAACCGTCTTTTTGCGAGTTGTGGTAAACAGCGCATCTCTGCCATTCATTCACACACAGAAACGCGATTTACTTGAGAATGAAAAAAAACTTACTACAGTATTCCATCCGTTGCTCCTCGAAATACCAGCACTTCTGAGGTACGTTTTCCATTATTATTATTCCTCACCGCTGCGAGACGGTGTAAACAAGTACAATGATCTGATTAAACTTGTGTTTTCTTGAGCTGATATGTGGGCATTCACAGGCTTGCGTGGATTGCCTCAGTAATTTGCGTTTGAATAGCGCGCGCTCTCCGTGGGTGGAGTCACATTAAAAATAATTAGATGAGATGAGAACGACTGACATCTCGCTCTTTTCTTACAGATTACATGAACTGAGAATATTTGTTTTTATATAAATTACTTCATTTAAAAGAAGAGAATTCAAGCTTCATACCTGTGTGTCTGTATGCCTGTTTGACTGAGTATTCGCTGAGTTATTGTTCATTTGCGGACGCGTTTCAGAATGGACTACACTGACAGAGAGAAGGCAGAACTCGCTTCGTGTTTATTGTTCTTTATTTGGCAAAAAGCAAAACACTTTGTTTTTATTGTGAGTATACACAAAAATAATACACATTTAACAGAATCGATTGATGTATGAAACGTGTTTGTAATATCGAAGTCAACAGAGCAAAATGAATCTCTTTTGAACTGATAAAAAAAAAAGCGAGCTGGTATCGCCGGCGATACCGCCGACCCCAGGGGGTGGCATGGCATCCGTGACATGGCATGGCATCCGTAGTCTCACTCTCATGTGCATGCTCATTGCTTACCGTTGGTTTTCTGTTTCCGTTATTCTCATAATCATGAAGACGTGAGATTGAAGACAATTTGAAGATAATGAAGACAATTTGCAAACATCACATGTGTGGCGACATTCCTTAGCACGGTGACCTGGTTTCATACACCCATAACAGACTTCATTGTCTTTGACATAGGACCTTCTGTCTTTCAGAGACTTCTCATTGAATTTTGGACACTTACAAAGTTAATGATTGTCATCTTGACAAAACATGTATGGCATTACAAGGTCATTATGTCGTGGCCACGCAATGTAAAGTCGTGGCCTTTGAGATCATGTTGAGGGAACGATATATTTTTCTCGTGGCCACGACTTCATACTTTGAGAGAACGACATATTTCTCGTGGCCACGAGTTATGTTGAGGGAACCACACCGGTCAATACTGTAACCATATACAGCAGTCGGAGATGGAGATGACTGATGAAATAACATCAGGGTTCTCAAGTCTCACGCATTGGCCGTGAGAGACACGCAATTCAACCAGTTCACACGCTCACACGCCACACTGTATATTTCTCACGCTGAAAAGGCAATGCCAACCAAGTTGTCCTGCAAGCTTTATTATATATAACGTTGTATACGAGGCGCAGGCACACAAAGTGAAGTTTCCTGCCGCCAGCACGTATCTCGCATAGACAGTATATAAACTGGATACAGCGGCCTCATTGGATTAAACGGAGAAAAGTCAATTAGAAGCACTCCCTTCCTGATGGTCGAGCGTACTGCGCAGACTCAAACTGAGCTTGACGACATAGATGTGACGTGAGCAACCCGTCTGTCTTCTAGTAGCTGTGCCAAGAGAAATCTGAATCATTCCCTTCTGAAACTTGCAGAGACGGAGAGTGTGAGTGTGAATCCATGAGCTAGGAGCAGGAGCAACTTTTGCTAAGTATTCTGATTAATTACTTTGTCATTTTGCCTCCACGTCCCCCCGATTGCCCGCGAGCTTCTCCATATGGTAATTCTCTACTGTGCGACCGAGAGTCATGTGGTTATGACGCAATCGTTAGCCTATTTTTAAAAAAATTGCGTCTACGGGGCCATAACGTAAGATACAAGGTAATGGAGCATTTTATACATTTTCGTGTTTCTTTAGAAATAAATAATGGACAAATGGAGTCTTTAAACGCCTCAGTTATTCGCTGTCAAAGTGACGCCAAAATGAATGGGAGTCAATGGAATGCTAACATCAGGTGGGGGTCCGCTAATCAATGGCGGTGCCCGGAAAAGCTTCAATATTTTATGAAACCTTGCCCCCCTGGTATCTCGGCCAGATTGCGTTCGTTACTAGGCAACATAGATGCGCGAACACACGGAAGTTGACGGAACATTCTCGGCCACCGTACGTTCGTTACTAGGTAACCAACAATATCGCGTGAACTCACGTCGTTATGGAGAAGGTAAGTTGGAAGAAAGCTCGTCTAACATTTTTAGGCTAGAACATTTAATATATAGCCCATCGTATACATTATTATTGATGCAGTCAAAAACTCTACAACTACTTTGCAACCAGGCCAGAAGCTTTGGCTCAGTTTGGCTAGCTTACGTTATCTGAAACTAAGGGAAATGTTAGTGGGTATGGGAAGGAATGAAGATGTATTTCTTAATTTTATTTTAAATTATATATTATACTGTATTAATAGTCTTTCTAGTTACATTAACTAGATGTAATGTAGGGAGCCCCCTACCCCTGTTATCAAGGCATCAAAATGTGCAACAAACACTTAGAACACAAAACACATTTCATAAGCTGGGGCTCGTTAATTGCGCGTTCATGCGCTGGGTTAAAAGGGCATATGTATCGATAGTAGAAACAGTGATCAGCAACGCTGCTATTGGCTGTTCAGCGTGGCCAAAGGGCGCGCTCAGTTTTTCTCCTCAGCAGAGCAAGAACTAATAGTCGAAGTTAATTCGGAATTTTAATGTTTAATCAAAACGCCAGGGAACACCTCAAAGTCTACAAAAGCCAGGAGAGAGGGCTGGCAAAAAGTAGCAGACAATTTAAATCCGTTAGAAGTGGCCATGTTAGATGTTTTTATCACTTATTAGCCTATATATTTGTATTTTAATAATTGCATAATTACTTTGTTCATTGTAATGTCAGAGTCACCACACTAGAACATGGGAACAAATAAAAGTGAAGTACTTTTTTGAAGGTAATTATTTGTTATATTATAGTCTCTTTTATAAAAGGCACTGTTAAATAAATGGTTGTCTGTTTATAAAAGCAACCAAGAAAAAGGCTGAGAAAAAAAAGAAGAAAAGATCTGCTGCATTAAATTAAGGCCGTATAGTCATTTCAACTGTTAAATCTTGAGTAATGATGAATTGCTTTGACTTGTGAAAGTGAAAACTGATAAACTTATGTTAAAGGTATAGCGGAGGATCTTTCCAAATTTTAGATAAGACCCGCCCTCTCCACTTTTTGAAAAGTTTGATTGATTCACCAGAATGATTGACAATTAGGAGGACCAATAGTATAGGTTACCCACCAGGAAGTAAAACATCCTCCGCTATACCTTTAATGTAAAAATATTTTGCCATGAGTTATTGATCACATTTTTCCCGAGTGTAGTTCATTGTAATGACATTGTGTTTTCCGCTTTTGTGCACTTTTACATAATACACCAACACTTGTATCTGTTCCCAAGAAAGTGGTGGCTGAAATATAAGTGGACATTTTCTAACTTTCCAAAGGAAAGAAAGTATAATACTTTGTAATGTCCATTTGTTTCCATTGCACTGGACAGTGAATAAACCCTCTCAGATAACTGTCATATGGAGGAACTAGCCTACCTGCAAGTGCATAAATAACTTTACTTAATTTATACTTGTATGCTTTATGGCTGCAATATAAGTTGCAGGATTCCACATCTACAGAAAGGCCTACAGAAGAGTCTCCACAGACAGAGGAGACATAGGCCTACAGGTGGGCAGTGTATAGCCAATTTAGTATATTTGTTGCATGAGGCATGTGTCTAATATCTCTTGTTGCAGGCATTTGAACACTGGCTTTTCTTTACAAAGAACAATTGAAATAAAAGGAACTAAGCATATTTGTCTTTTATTAAACATTTAATGAAAAGTGTTTTTTTTGGCAATGTTGTGTAATATGGCACATGCAACAATGTCACAGGCCCTGTCAGGTGTGCAACCCTCAGACTTTTCAGACACTGATATATTCCCTTTAGTTAGCCAAAGTTCATTTCATTGTGTGCCCTTGTCCTGGCTATGACTTTTGTGCGTTGTTTTGTGGTTTGGGTCAGGGAATGGGGTCATAAACACCTGTCTGCAGGCAGGAACATGTCATAATCACCTATGAAAAAAATGCAGTTCTGTTAGGATCAGCATAAGTGTATGTAATACAGTGAGCTTGATATTTAATTGTGGAACTTTCCTTACCACTTTCAAATAATGTGCATAAATGTGAATCTCTGAAAATCTTAAGTCATGCACAGATCCTGGCCATTTTGCTTTCACATTTGTGATATGGAAGATTTTAGTCAACTGCCTTTTTTTTTATTTGATATAATATTACTAATCTGGAATATTAAGAATAACAATAGTAACTGGGCTGCACATTTACATTGTGAACCCCCTTTCTGTTCACATAATCCCCTTCATTGAGGCCTTGATGGCAGTCTATGGTCTAGCCTATAGTCTATGGTATCAATCACGTTAGTGAAGCCTGAGTGTCATATACTGTAATCGGCATGGTCATGATTGCATGATCTTCATAAAAAATTATGATAGCCTGAAAAAAAACTGCTTTACAACATTGGGTCTTAAGTGGCTTGGAAATGCCACAAAAAACCCTAAAACTGTTTTTTAAACCTAAAAGCGCCAGGTAAACTCCGAATGACACGACAGACAACACTTTCCATCAAGTTCTCCGCATCTCCAATTGTGTAAAGGAAAGAGCCACTTGCAAATAATCTTAGGGCAATGCAAACAGTTTGTGCTGTAGTTAAAGCCCGACTCCGACAAGTCAAAAATAAATGTGCGTTTCCAACAAATGAATAATGTAAACGACAATCTCACGAGTCACGAGAAAATAAAATAAAAATCTCAGAAAGTGCACTATCGCGCTGCGCTGGACTTCCCGTATCAGCTCCGCTTATAAAGCCGCAGTCTAATCCTGTTTACATGAAATAAGCCTGCTCCCGAGCAGGTTTAAGCTTACGGACCTGTTGCTATGACAGCAAGTCCAGGATGAGCTTCGAAGAACCAAACAATCCAAGATCATGCCAAATCGTCAACAATCAAATCCAGCTAACTGAGTTAGCGACGTACGAAGAACGGGCCCCTGGAGTGTGTACTCTTCTGTACACACACACACACACACACACAAACACACACACCATACTCTAATATGTAATTTTTTCACAATGTCCCACCACACAATAAATCATTATACCATTTCGACTAGACACATTCAAAATGCAAAAAGATTTGTTTTTCCAAACTGTTTGGAGAAATTTGTTTTATTTTTGTAATTTTTGTATATTTGTAATTTTGAAATATAACATTAAAGAGTATATTTGTTGTGATGAATTGCTCTGTCATTTATCAGATTTACCAATTGTTATCATTTCAATTTGTGCTGGTTAATTATGAACAATGGGTAAAATTGGGGGGCGGGGCTCCATTAGGGCTCCTCCCCTAACCGCATGTGATCTCACTCCAAGCTTTTGATCAAACTTGAGAACCCTGTAACATTTTACTTTGAATTAGAAATGTCATATAAAGATATAGTGCGGTCTCTGGCATTAAGACATGGGTAGCCTACATTATAAGTGAAAGACACCTGAAGCGCTTTCTGAAGTTGAATGGGCTTTTTCGTCGGAAATTTGCTGGCTTGAATTAAATACTCGGGTCATGAATAAAGTCCCGTTAAAGGCAATAAACAAACAAATTATGAGAAACTTAAATTAACAAATTGTAAAGTAAATTATGCCCGGGATAGAAGAAGAGCCCGTTTCGCGTGTGAAGATTCGGTTCCCACATGTTATAAATCTCGCCACGAGAAACGGATGTCGTTCCCTCAACACAAGATCTCATACCCACGAGATATTATGACGTTCCCACGACTTAATATCACGTTCCCACGAGTTTATATGTTGTGGCCACGACAAAACTAAGTGAACCGAACATGACCCTCCCTGTCACCGTAGTTGACTGACTCTTTGTCTCTTGTTTTATTTCTTCATCGCATGATTTTACTAGGGCACGAGCAACCTCTAAATCACTGGTCTCAAACTCCTGGAGGGCCACAGCGCTACAGTTTTGCTCCAGCCCTAATTAAACACACCTGATCCAGCTAATCAAGGTCTTCAGGATTACTAGAAGCTTCTAACAGGTGTTAGTTGGAGCTTAACTCTGCAGAGCTGTGACCCTCCAGGAACTGAGTTTGACAGCAGTGCTCTAAATCCTGTTCTATCTGCAGTCGTTCTAATTCAAACCTTTGAGTTTATTGCTCTTTTCTGAGTTGCTCTTCTAGGGTTCATATTTTTTTCCCCTTTTTCTTGTCTTTCCATTTGCATCATCTTGTATTCAGCCTCTTTTGCAGCATCTGCTTATAGAAGAGAAGAAGATCCAGAATGGCTGCTGAGCGTAACTATGAGCTAAAAGCCCTTTCCTGTTCTGCATCACACTCGCCATCTACTGTTGAAAACCTTTTCAGCACAAATTTGACGATGTCATTGGTCACAGCTTCACATACATCAATTTTACGTCTTAAACCAGCAGAGGGTGTGATATGTTCCCTTATTTCTATATTAGCTCCACAGATTCTGCCTTGGCTTGCTGATCAATATATTAATTGAATAGCTATACAGGAGCCAACATATTGTATCATTATTTCTGTACATATCATTTTATTTTTTTCTCTTTAGAGGTGCAACAAGTGAAGAAATGAAACGGTTCATCCATGTTTTGAGGAGCATAAAAGAGATGTTTCCACCTGGCAGGAGGTGTAGATTCTGTGGCTGTTTTCAAAGTTTCACCAGTAGAGGTCGCCACTGAATCAGCAAGAGTTCAACAATGTCCATTTAGTTTGGAAATATCACTTTAATTATAGCAGGCTATGGTATCAATATTACAGCATAACATATCATCGTAAAACATATCAGAAACGCTCTACTTTATGAATGTTCCACTCTGCAGTTCAAATGTTTGGGACCAAATTTTTTTTTTTTTTTTTTATTTTATTTTTTTAAGTCTCTTATGCTCACCAAAGCTACATTTATTTGATTAAAATACAACAACAACAACAAAATGGTAATATTGTGAAATATTACAATTTAATATAACTGTTTTCTATTTTAATATATTTTAAAATGTAATTTACTCCTGTGATCAAAGCTGAATTTTCAGCATCATTAGCCAAAATCAACTTTGTGATGTCTGGATTACTGAAGATAGATGATATTTATTACCGTCAAAGACAGTGTTAGAATGTGCTGAGTGTTTTATTCTTACATGTGGATCAGTGAACATACCTGGATATGAGTGGCCGTCACAGCTAACCGCAGTCCATGTAGCTGTTCTTCAAGGTTCTTTCACACACCTCAACTTTAGGCTTAATCTCTACTGTTAAGCACAGACAAAACTGAGCAGAAATGTTATTTATAGAATTATTATGTGCCTGCTTCTCAGATTGATTCGGCATTTCATTTGAAGTCTTAATATGCATGACGTAAAAAAATAGGAATATTTCACAGTGCTGTTTGTAAGAATAGCATACACTGTCATCAAAGGATGAGATGTGGATTCTTCACAAACTTTACAACTACTACACAAACTTCACAAAACAGCAACAGTGGCAAGGAACCGAAAAACTCCATCAAGTGACCTAATGGTGTCCTAAAACTCCATCAGGTGACCTAATGGAGAAAAAAAACCTTGGGAGAACCCAGGCTCAGTCGGGGGCCAGTTCTCCTCTGGCATTTATGAGCTAAAGACCGGATTGTATTTTGAACTGTAAGATTAAAAATATTATATGAATGCCTGGCTGAAGAGATGCGACTTTAATCTAGTTTTAAACTGGGAGGGCGAGTCTGAGCAACGAACAGTATCAGGAAGACTATTCCAGAGTTTTGGAGCCAAATGTGAAAATGCTCTCCCTCCTTTAGTGGTTCTAGATATCCTAGGTATGACCAAAAGCCTTGAATTTAGTGATCTTAAAGAGCGCGATGGATTATAGGGTGATAGAAGATCCGTTAAATAGACTGGAGCTAAGCCGTTTAGGGCTTTATAAGTCAGTAGCAATACCTTGTAATTAATACGGAACTTTATAGGTAACCAATGCAGTGATGATAAAATCGGTGTTATATGATCATATTTTCTTAGCAAAAATAAGCAAATATAAAATATGGCCCAGGCCTAATCGTAAGAGATGTCACGCAGGGACTTGTCCTTTTATTGTTTTTCACAATAAATGCATATAATTCATGATAATATATGATAATTCATTGTTTTTATTTCCAAAACCCATACATTTGACAGTATTTTACAGTTAAAGGGTCAAGATGACATGACAAGATTACATCAAATTTGATCTTTTGACATATAAACGGTATTTGTGTCATGAAAACATCCTGCAAGTTTCATAGCCTAAAACGTCAATATAATTAGGATATTGTGCATGGGATGTGGCGTCACATGGGCGAATTCATTTGCAAATGACTGCAAAACATCAACGAATCAGTTTGCATCATCGAACCATAGGCCCCGCCCACTGGTGCTTACTCTCTAATTGATTGACACCTGTCTTCACCAGACACAAACACAAACGTCGCGTCGTGTCAAAAGCAAATAGAAGCCATTTATAATAACTCACAAGATGTACTCCATGGACGAGTAAAGGAACATTGCTTAGACTTTTTAAACAGCATTTGCGTTTCTGTACAGACTTCAGAAGGACACCTTCCACATGAACAAGTGGATGGTTTATTTTTATTGGCGAACTGGATCGCGTCGAAGAATTATATGTTTGTTCAGAACATTTTACTGCGTTTTTTAAACGAAGGCTCAGTATAATGGAGAGTTCACACTAAAACTTTTGTTGAAATATGAACTTTCAACTGTATTGGATGCATAGACTGTAAAAAAAAGATTAACGATGCCGGATTGGATCTGACAGCAGCTACATCCCAAACTGTAAGTAAACAATTTATTCTGTATATGATGGTTTTATATGGATAATGTTTTCAAAGCAATAGCGAAGGGGCTGACGTTAGCTAACGGTGACAGTTTACTGACAAGCCTTAAAGGAGCCGCCCATTAAAAAATGTATCATTTCAGACAGAGGAATGGTTAAAAATAAATTGTATTAATATGTTTAATATTTTAAGTTCAATATTATAAGTGGTTCCACAATAAACACTGATTAACAAAAGTAAGCAAAAATTTGTTCTGCAAGTAAAGATCCTTTATAATGGATATATACTGTACATAGTGAAACGACAGAGACTCAGTGATTCATCAAACTGTAGACTTGATCTCCTGCGTTTGAATGAACTGGTTTGTCAGGGATCGTGCAGTACAGGTGGTAAACATTCTTAAGGAAAAAACAGAAAGATAGAAAAGGCACACAGGATAAATGTCTTGGCATTCTATTCATGATGGACGTCTCATTCGATCATGTGGGTTTGTGGTGTGACAGTGTTCACACATACCTCATTTTCCTCTTTCTGTTGTTTATTGACCAAAACACCTGTAATGCAATGCAGAAGCCTCATATCACTTGGTGGCCTTCATGAACAAGCTCTTTGTAATAAAACTTGAATGTATTTTAAGCTTTGACACTTTGCACATGCAGCAGTGTCATCTCTTCTCAGACTCATTCTGTGCAACACTGTTGTGATGAATTTAATATTTGTTCCACTTCCTCTGTATGAGCTCATCGTGATTGAGTGGGCCAAGTTTCTCAATGCTTATATGTGAGCATCAAAAATGCTGTTTTTGGCCTAGTGAGGAAATTTTGAGTTGTGAAACCAGTGTTTTCCTAGTAGGTTTAGTACTAGTATTGGTAGATTTGATTCCTCATGATATTACCACTTTAATGAAAGAAACATTTTATTACCTGAGGGCTGGTAAATTGACTTTTCAGACGTAATGGAAGAGTCAGTTGCTGTGGGATCTGGTGTGCTGTCCTGATGGGACTCTGGGTGTTCGAGGCCTTTGGAAGAACAGCATGATGAAGAGGGTCAAACAGAGTTAATAGAAAACCATTCAAAACAAGAGGACAAATGTGAAATAGCTTCTCCTAAAGCTTCAAACGTGGTGTGTGAAGAAGATATATCACGATTTGACGTCAGTGACACCAAACACAATCAATGCATGTATTGATACCAAACATGATGCACCATAATCGAATGAGTGCATTTGCAAAATAGATGTGAGAGCTACACAAGTGCTGCAGGAGTGATGTATTTTTGTCGCCAAAACCCGGAAATTAAAATCAATGTTTTTTTGTTTTTTTTATGTTTTTTTGGTTAAATGGCTGAAATAAGGTCTTTGGTTAACACAAGCCCAAGATTTTTCCACATTTTATTTATGACATATTATGTCAGTAAACCCCCTTGGGATTTTTGAAACTTTTGAAGCTTTTTTCTTGTCTTGAAAAAAGGCAGTTGCTAACAAGCGATTAAATGGGACTACAGAGGTTTTTGGGGCAAATTAAGAGCCGTTTACACGCATTTTGGCTGTTCATTTACATAACATGTTTTGGGGGCCTGAAAACGCAAACTTTTGAAAACAGATTTCAAAGTGCAAGTTTTTGAAAATTATTCCGTTACTGTCAATGTGTGAAAATGCTAATTTGTGAAAACGGTGACATCATGCAAGGCTTATTACGCATCTTTACAAAGTGGTATTGCCAACTACTGGCCTGGCAGCATAATACAGTGTTTTTAGCTGTTATCTCGGATCCGTGTGAACGGGGATCTTTTTGACAATGTTATCATCTGTACACGAAAAACACAGAGGAAAAACTTTTTCGTTTGTAGCACATTGTTGTATTGTAAATGTATCCTTAAACTGTAAATAAAGACTGAAAGAGTTATAGAAGCTCGACAGCCCTTTAAAAGTGCTGATTTTACTGTATAAACAGTGTAAACATTCTGCAAAAAAGCTCATTTTGTGTTCCACAGAAGAAAGAAAGACTTATGGGTTTGAAACAGCTGGAAAGTGAGTAAATTGTTTTAATTTTGTCATGAACTGTTCCTTTAAATTGCAGTCCTCAACTTTTTTTGTATTCAAAATGTACAAAATGTATATAATAAGCGAGTACATCATGAACCCATTTTCCAAACTGTGTTTTTGTCTTATCCTGAATCACTACGGTACACCTATAATAAGTGTTATAGGCTATTTTAGACTGATATGGGTTGTACCGCAGCGAAGTAGCCCAGACCTGCGTGACTCGTCATAGACATAAACAGAGAGAAGTAGCTCCGGCTACAAGATGCATGCAGTTCTGTTTATTAACCGCTAAAGCGACAAAGGTTGCGGACTGCAGCTTTAAGAAAAGATGTGGCTGAAAATAATGCTGAAGACTTGAAAGAGGAAATGGTACTAGTTTCTGAGAAGCTGGTGTCACTATATCGTAATTTTGGTTAACTGAGATCATCAACTGAGAATGATGTTCTCTCACCAACAGAGATGGGCTGAGATGTGTCTGGTACATAAGTGATCAGAGAATATGTCTCTGCAGGTCCAGAACAACTCTAAAAAAACAAACAAAGAATAATTAATGAATAATATGGCTGTCCCTTTAAGCCATTCTTACTCATTATGGTATTATAAATATTTATTACCGTGTGATTTTAAAGATTGTAAATGCACAGATACTCACCAAACCAATTCCTTGATTGGGTACATCTGATGTTATTGATCTCATTTTATTGCTAAGAATCAAATATTGATCTTTATGGCATCTTTTCATACATAAATCAGATAAGGTGCTAAACATTTACACTCATAGTTCCTGGATTACAAAAATATACAACGGGACATTGTATCACAGACTACTGAAAAAGATTTCATGCAATGCAGAAGTAGTCTTCATTAAATAATCATATCACTTTATATAAAAAATTGTTTTAACCTTCATGAACAAGCTCTTTGTCATAATTCAGACTACTGAATTGAATGCAATGCATGAAACAACTTACCGATGTCTTCTTTTTTTACCTACAAAACAATGAATGAGTGTTATATGTTCCGTTTTAGCTTGCATGATAAATTCTATATTGAACAACATAAAACCCAGTATACACCAGAACAAACAAAGAATATATGTAGCCTACATGTGAAAACTTTACTTACATGCAAACCAGCACAGACAGATGAGTCCAGAACAAATGACACCAACACCAGTGGAAACCAGAACTATAATCAATAAGCCTGTGACTAAACAAAACCAACACTTTGATGCATGTGTATGTGCATTATGGTAAAGTTTAATTTGGTTGTTTTATATATGTCAGTCCACTTGACAATTGAAAATTAAAATATCTAGATTTGTTTTTTGTTGTGTGCATGTAAATGTTTTACAGAGATTTGAAAGTAAACATCTAATTCATGCAACAGTGAAATCAAATCAAAATGGAAGCACAACAGGAAAAGGAAAAACCTTTGTGGATGTTCAGGGTTGGACAGTCAGTTTGATCTGTTGAAGTGTGAACATTAGGAGCATCTGCATCAGAAAATACCTCAAATCACATTTGACCAAAGCGTGATGATTATACACAGCAGTGTTAAGGCCAATTCACACCACACAGAAAGAAGTCAACCAATGCCAACAATAACCAGATTAAAGACTTCACTTCTCAGACATTCCACGATCCGACAAACACTCAACATGTTAAATCGGCAAAAATAAGAGCTGACCAATGGCCGAGGCGACAGACGCCAACAGGAGTAACACACTGATCTGACAAAACAAAGTGCCTGTTGCAATTTTGTTGGCGTTTGTCAGTGCAGTGTGAATGGGCAGTGTTCGATGGAAAGAATTGTAATGTTTGGTATGTTTTAATTTAACACTAAACTTTAGTTGCATGTTTTTGTGTCCATTTGTGAAGCTTTTTGAGTGGATGTTGCTGTTAAAACTGCAGTGAGAACATTATAAGGTGTATTTAAAATTATAATTCTTTAACAAAGACTGGCATAAATCTTTAAATTAAAAGTTATAGCTGTAACTATGATAGTAACTATGACAATCAAACAACTGGAATGTGGAAGACCAATCCAAAACGAACTAAAATGTTTTTGAATGAAATTATGATGCTACAGAAGAGAGTGTTCAGCTCATAAGAAATACAGTCTCATCTTGAGTCATGTGACTTCCCATTTGCTTACTAATTTGGCATCTAAGTACTAGGTAACTTATGACATTCTTCTGTTAACAGGCAGAGTAGAGGTTGCCATGGAAACTGAAAAAACAGTGTGTGCCACAAAATGTAGATGCATTAGTCTATTGAACTTCAATGTTTGGCGAATGCAATTCATAAACAGTTAAACATTAAGAAACGCAGCGTAATCGAAGTAAAGAGACCTTTTATGCTGCTCAACATTTGGAAACTTTACCTGTGTAGAGTTGAGCCTTGGTTGAGTAAATGGATCCCACATATATTTTTTAATTCAACAGACCTAGTGATTTTACCAATGAGGAAGAGTGGATGAACTTACATGTGGTTTTCTTTGTTTTGTTGTTTGGCAGTTTTGACTTGGAAAGTAAGTCTACAAATTGCAAGGAGAATCACCTTTGAATCACGTTTTCAATTTTAATTCAGAATAACCAGAAAAGGTGTTATCAGTAACTTACCAGCTGTACTGTACGTTTCAGAAGTGGACATTAAAGGTAAAGCTGTTAAAAAACACATTGTAAAATTTGCAGTGATGTATAATAAAATGTTCAACCGCAACAGATAATAATGAGCCTGACAGAACAATTGCCACATCATTCAATGTGGAATAAGAATTATGTCTTTTTGATTTTACAAACTCAATTACTCACAGGTTTTCATGGTTGTTGTAACATGTGTAGTTGGTGTTGAAACTGTAAAGACAGTTTAACAGTATTACAGGGAGAAATTGCAATATTTAACTTTAAAGCAAATGTCAATACAGTCTGTTGTTAAAATTGTTCTGCTCTGTACTAGTTTATATCAAAATAAGGATATTACAGAACCAAAGAACCAGCACTGTAACATTTAAGAATGAGAAAATGAGTTTATACAGTTGTTTATAAACTGACACTAATTTTGTGTCAGAGTGAACAGCCCATATCATAGATTCATAAAGTATATCACAGTGGATAGATGTATGGAAAGGACTTTGGTGTTTGTTTTTTGATAGAAATAACTTTTTAAACAGATTATCAATACATAAATATCTCAAGACTCACTCTGGATTGTTATTGTCACTGGATCGGAGAGAGGAGATGGTTTGAGACCTTGTGACTTCTTCACAGTGTAGTAGCAGGTTATTCTCACAGATGAACTCTGACCTTCTGACCAAATACTGATCTGAGATCCAGTGAGTGAGAGCTGACATGATGAGCTCAGTACTGAGTAACTGCCTCTTCCATTTATGGTAAAGACACACATCTCCATCTTCAGATCTTCAGTATTCTCACAGCTCAGCTGAACTGTGTCTGTTTCCTTAATAACTGAAGCAGATGCTGTTAACCTGGCCTGAGGAAGACCTAATGAAGAAGAAAGGAAAATTTAAATGTATTACTATTCATCTCTCAGATTAGATGCAGGTGACTCTTCTGAAAGTTGCAAAAACTTAAAAAAACAAAACTTAAAAAACAAAACAAAAAAACAGTGTCTTAACTTTCATCATGTTAGTCTTGTCATTTTAAACTATTAAAACTATTAAAAAGCAGTTAATGACATCATCCTTCAGGAAGTTACATCATTTTGGAGGGAAAACTACAGCACAAACGTCAGCATTAGCAATTGACTTATTTTCTGTGATGGTTTGTGGTATTAGTTGGTTCGACAAAATACAAAAATCGGCAAGATTTTATTTTGATGGTTCCTTTTGCATGATAATATCAACACTTTAAAAGTTGTTTTAAACTGACTGTCAATCACTCACTGTGCAATGGTTCTTTATTTGCATATGTCAAAATCCTAATTAATCCAGTATCAGTGTCATATGATGAGTTTAACCAGATCAGAGCATATTTCTGAAAGATACTTAAATTGAAATACTTCTACTTCAAGTGTATTCATTTATGTATTAATAAAAAAGAGTTCAAGAAGTGCTGCAGAACAGGAATAAAAACGTACAAAGAAACTTTTAAAATATTAAATAATTTGCTTGCCGTTTCTCCTCTCACCATCATATTAGATATGGAGAAACAAGCTTCTTTCTATAGATGTGTCAGATGTTGTCTTGCTCTCTGACATGATCAGCTGAAGCGACTCTTCCTTCCTGCCTAAATATATCAGATAGTTAACTTGCTGAAGTCACACAGGTTAGCCTAAGCGTTTGTCTGAGAAGAACCTACAAGTTATTCAGTGTAAGAAGATTTCACAGATTCAGGTTCCTTTATTTGTATCCGTAGGTAAATTAAGTTCCAGAGAACAAGTTTAGGCTATTTCTCAAACATATAAACGATAACACCATACAAACAGAACAAGACACTACAATCACACTAAAACAATTTACTCCATCTTAATACTATTCATAAAATTAATCACTACTGGAACAAAGCTGTTTTTGTATTGTTTTGTTGTACACCACAGTACTCTAAACCGTCAATTGGACGGCAGATACTGGAACTCATAATACAGCGGATGCAGCTGGTCACTCAAGATTGAAATATCCATGCGCTGTACCTGCCTGGTATACAGTGAGGCTGGGTTCAGTAGTGGTTCCCCAATCAACCTACTGGACCATTTCACAATCTGGTTAATAGAGTTCCGGCTCTTTAAAGTTAAAGGGATAGTTCACTTTGAAATTAAATTTTGGTATGTTTTAGCTTACCTCAAGGGCATCCAAGATGTAGGTGTCTTTTTTTCCGCAGTAGTTTCAATTTTGATATTTTTAGGTCAAACCGTTCTTGTCTGTCAGTCATATAATGCAGGTCTATGGTCACCACCTCAAAGAGCATGCACAGAGTCCAAATTAAAACAATTCCCCGTCGTCCAAATTAAACAATTCCCCATCGTAAGTACACATTGATGGCCTAAGACACGAAACGAGCGGTTTGTGTGAGAAAACGAACAGTATTTATATCGTTTTTACCTCTTGAACACAGCCACGTCCAAGTGATCTGAGGGCACGCGCGCATCCTGCTGTGTGACGTGTGCGCAGACTGGTGCATAGATATATACACTAGATGTCGCCTTGTCTACTGCAGTTCATTGGAAAGAAACCGTAGCCAAGTTATAGTTTAAGTTCCCGTACCAAGATACCAGAGAAAAGGAGAGTACGGATTCAATAAAAGCACTATAAAACATACTCAACAGTGTTTTTTAAAAACGTTTCCTTAAAAAAAACAGACGTTGATGCCCCTTTTTACACACCGTTTCACAGTTGGCTTCAAAACTCAGCTTTGAATCAATAATTGTCCCAAGGTATTTGTAAGACTGCACACACTCCACTGTTTCACCCTTAATGGATGTGACTTCATGCATATAGACATTCTTTCTGAAATCAATAACCATATCCTTGGTTTTCAGTACATTTAAATGAAAGTGAGACTCCTCACACCACTCAACAAAGTCATTAATAATAGGTCCATGACTATTCTCATTATTCTGAAGCAGACTATTATCTGCGTACTTCAAAACAACACGATTTTCCAAATGACTTTGGCACATATTTGTGTAAGAATCAGGGTGACAGTTGCATCCTCTACACCTCTTTTTGACCTATAAGCGAACTGCATTGGGTCTAATAAACACTCAGTCGTCTTTAATATTTCAAATCTCACCAATCTTTCAAAAAATTTCATTAACATAGATGTAAGAGCCACTGGTCTTAAATCATTTAATGTCTTTGGACAACTAGCTTTCGGAACTGGGACAATCATTGCATCCTTCCACACCTTTGAAACATGCTGTACTCTCAAGGACTTATTAAAAATATAGTGAAATACAGGACTCAACTCTTTTGCACAAGACTTGAGTACCCGGCCACAAATATTATCAGGCCCATAACTCTTATTTACTCTAACTGAAGAAAAGGCCCTTTCCAGCTCCTTTTGGTCTATGCAAAAAATGCTGGCTATCCTCAAGCTTGTGACGCAAGTCCTGCAGTTCCTCACTAAAAACAGATGTATCAAAATGATTATAAAAACTATTCAAGGTATTATTTTGCAAATTCAAATTTCGAATTGTATCCATCCAAGATGACATGATTATTGTGCTTCGAACTACCATACCCTAATATAGCTTTCATACTGGACCAGGCCGAGATTATTATCAGCCATCTGACTCTCTAATCTCACTTTATAATTATTTTTGCCTTTAGGATTTCTACTTTCAACCCCCTAGTGGCTGCTTGTTTATGTAAATCAGTAAATTCATCTAGTTTAAAGACCCGTCTCTTATATTCTATACTGGATTTAACAGATTTGGTCACCCATGGTTTGTTATTTGGGTAGATTTTGACTGTCTTAATAGGAATTATCATATCTCTACAAAAAGCAACATAGGAACAGGTCACATCAGTAAGTTCATCCAAGTCATCACCACAGCTTTCTTTCAGCAATCATAACACTCTTGTAAACAGAGCACAGAGTCCTCAGTCCAAACATTTACATCCTTTGTTTGCACCTTCTCTCTCCTTAAAGGGATACTCCACTTTTTTTGGAAATAGGCTCATTTTACAACTCCCCCAGAGTTAAACAGTTGAGTTTTACCGTTTTCGAATCCATTCAGCTGATCTCCGGGTCTGGCGGTACCACTTTTAGCGTAGCTTAGCATAGATCATTGAATCGGACAGGACCATTAGCATCTCTCTCAAAAAAATGACCAAAGAGTTTCGATATTCGTCATATCATTACGCCTGCTGCACTCATGGTATGGCAGCAAAGTTTCTTGATTATTACGCAGGAATGAGAGTATAGTTCCTAGCCATATCAGCCTAGAAAATCACAACTTTACATTTTCCGTCGGTCTTAGTCCACGATGTAACTACAGAAGAGTCAAGTTTAAAATAGGAAAAATATCGAAACCGTTTGGTCATTTTTTTTAGAGAGATGCTAATGGTCCTGTCCGATTCAATGATCTATGCTAAGCTATGCTAAAAGTGGTACCGCCAGACCCGGAGATCGGCTGAATGGATTCGATACCGGTAAAACTCAACTGTTTAACTCTGGGGGAGTTGTAAAATGAGCCTATTTCCGAAAAAAGTGGAGTATCCCTTTAAGACAGTCTTGTAGGTGGGCAGTAAAAACACACAGTTGTGATCAGCCAAGACCAAAGGAGGTAATGGAAGTGATTTGAAGGCGTCCTTTACTGTTCCATAACACAGATCAATTGTTTTATTCCATCTGGTTGGGCAAGTGACGTATTGATAGTAATGTGGAAGTGCTTTTTTTAGTGACACATGGTTAAAATCACCCAATAACAAACTCGGCGCTTCCGGTGATATCGACTGTAACTTAGTTTTTGTACCACCTCAAAAATGGTACTAGCGGCAGAGATGGCATCTGCCTTTGGATGGATATACACCATAGTCATAAAAATTTGTGGAAACTCACGAGGCAAGTAAAATGGATGTAGTGATACTGTTAAAAGTTCGACATTCGAAGTGCAAATCCGTTCTCGAACAGTCACAGCACTGCAATATTGTTTGTTAACATACAAACATACCCCGCCGCCTTGTTTTTTCCCCGTCACCTCAGCATCACGATCTAAACGAAACGGTGTTCCAAACCCATCGATGCACAGGTCTGTTTCTGGGTCCTGCTCATTGACCCATGTCTCAGTAAAAGCCAAGATGCCACAGTTTTTAAAATCCTTCTGGAATCGGACATACCCCTAGCCTGGCAAGCCAGACCTACATCATCAAGATGTTAGCAATAGAGACAGAGTGCAACGCGTCATAATCTGAAGACCACGCCCACCGGGGGGGGAAAAAGTCCAACGTTCTCCATTGACTTTGCATTGCGAGAGGCTGCCTCCTTGTCATTTCTTGCTTCTAACAAAAGACAGAATAATGCCTAAAAGCTGCGATGTGACAATGTGTACAGCAAACAAGCTAAGAAACCCAGAAATAAGTTTTCATAAGCTGTCGACCCCAAAAAACGTGCGTTTGAGGACATAAAAGTGGATACAGGCTGGAACGAATGGGTAAATTGTGGGATCCTGACACTCAGTATGCACTAAAAATACACCACGTGTGCAGTAAGTTAAACATTTGGTCACTGGTGAGTCAAATATCCAAATGTCAGTTTTATATATTATATTTCTGTAAGATAAACTATCCTGTGTTGCCGATTACGGTCTCCTCCAGCGGACGTACGTTAGTTCTCAGAGTAATGAGACACGTGACGCTCTGTCTCAACTGCCTGTATCCACTTTTATGTCCTTTTTTGGGGTCGAGAGCTAATAAAAACGTATTTCTGGGTTTTTTAGCTTGTTTGCTGTACACCTTGTCACACAGCAGCTTTTAGGCATTTTTCTGTCTTTTGTTAGAAGCAAGAAATGACAAGGAGGCAGCCTCTCGCAATGTAAAGTCAATGGAGACGTTTTGATTGTTCCCCCCCCCCCCCGGGTGTGGGCGTGGCCTAAATACGCTCTGTCAGATTCAAAAGTCAGATTCAAAAGTTGAATCTTTCAACTAACGTTAGCTCCGCTGTTGGTAAAACGCTCTGGTTGGTTGAAGCGCTGTCCTATTGCGTGCAGAGGGAATTTGAAAGACAGCTGTTTATCCCGCCCCTCGGACTGAGCCGTGTCTATGGAGAGTTGCCAGACCTAACATCATGTTAGTTGAAAGATTCAACTTTTGAATCTGGCCGGCAAAACTACGAACACATCTTCCTTTTTTAAGAATGACTTAATAATAATAATAATAATAATTCATTACATTTATATAGCGCTTTTCTCGGCACTCAAAGCACTTTACATAGAAGGGGGGAATCTCCTCAACCACCACCAATGTGCAGCATCCACTTGGATGATGCGACGGCAGCCATATTGTGCCAGAACGCCCACCACACACCAGCTTATTGGTGGAGAGGAGACAGTGATGAAGCCAATCAGTATATGAGGATGATTAGGAGGCCATGATAGACAGAGGCCACTGGGCAAATTTGGCCAGGATGCCGGGGTTACACCCCTACTCTTTCGAAATACATCCTGGGATTTTTAATGACCACAGAGAGCCACTTAAGTGCCGTTCTTTGCTCTTTTCTCAAAGAAAAAATTAACTCCAAGTCTTCCAGAGTCGCGGCCAAAGCTGATTCGAAAGACTGTTCGCCATCAGCAGCCATTCTTTGTTTTCAAGTAGCAGGGAACCGTCGCAACTCTGTCGTCATTATGTTAAGCCCGCCCCGTCTACTCTAAACACGATGTGATTGGCCTGACCCAATTTAGGTTTTTACAGCTCCGAAAGTCAACAGAGAGTTGCTAGACTACCCTGGCTGCAAAATACACTTTGCTGCCGCTAGGGTGCGTCTAGATTTCTAGACTAACATACCCCTGAAGTTCATTCGTTTTATTCCTCAAGGACTGAAAATTCCCCATGATCACCGAGGGGAGAGGAATCCGGGACAGACGCTGTTTCCTCAGGCGTAACTTTACACCACCTCGTTTTCCCCGCTTCCTTCTCCCCCTCGGTTTTCCCAATTTTTTGTATGGTTGTCTCAAAATAAAGTCCGGAAGCTGTGGGATAAAATCCACCACGCGCATCGAACGCACACAGTTTAACTGCAGCCGCACCTCTCTTGAGTAGTGCAACCGACTTTGCCCGTCGAAGTCATTGGAGTCACAAACGCGCCATAAAGTCCACAGGACAATGAGGTCAAATAGATACATTTTTGCGCAAGCCCCTCGACAGGTATATAGTTCCTGTAAATAAGTTCCCGTAAATATATTTAAATAAACTTTAAAACATAAAAATAAAAATAAAGGACATGAGAACGCCAAACTTTTCACTGCCGGTCGCTGCGTGCGTATGCGCCCAGAGGCTTGGGCGCATGATCTTTTACAGATCATTTACAGATCACTGTCTACTGACTCACTATCTTACAGCATCCCACAACTGCTAGAATCAGCTTCAATATGTTGTTTCTGACTTCATAGACCAATACCGAACAATACATTTAGTGTAGGGTAGACTGTGTACAGTTGAGACATAGGTAGCCTACAGTTGAGACACCTTAAATAACTTGTGTTCGCAGCAAGCACAAGTTGTGATTTTTGCTGTGCACATGCGTATTAGTGTCCTCTTTGATTGTGGGAAATTTTAACAATGGACGCATCTCCGATCCGAAGATATCGGAAACGTTTTTTTTCTAAAGTAGGACGTTCACTTCACCATGCATTCTCCACAATGAATAGCTTATTATCCCTATATGACTATTAAACGTAACTGGTATCACCACAAACGTTATTCTGTGCCCTAAAAACTGGCATATTTCATGGTATTGTGTCATGCAAGGTAATTGCAAAATCTAGAGAAATGTGCAAGGTGGCCAGCGGGGGATAGTTGAGACACACGTGTATCAACTGTACCCCGCGATAGAGCTCTATTAGGAAACACACTGTTTAGTTGTTCAGTGTTATGATAACAGGTTAAACGTCGTAATTAGCCAGCAAAGGAAAAAAAAAAATTTATATTTGTGATATTTAAACTGTGTATTATTAATAAATATTGTTTCATATCTTGTTCCTGCTTTATACATTTTAACCAGTGCAAATTTAAATAAAATGAATGAATATAAATGGATGAATAAACAAAAATGTTGCCCAATTGTTATTTTCTTTATTTTTCTTTATTTTTTATATTTACAATGAATGGTTAGTTACCTTTACATCATTAAAAATGGGTGTCTCAACTGTACCATGCACTGCCTCAACTGTACCACATATGGGTACAGTTGAGACAAAGTTGAGACAAAAAGCACCTTATTTTTATGAGCTAATTGTGGAAAATATAAACTATTTGTGGGTATTATTGATTGATAATATCTTAGTCTACAAGCTAATGAAATGTCATGTGGCATGTCATGTGGAAATTCACTTCTTTTCAGTATCTATTTTTGTGTGAAAAATCAAAACGCAAAAAGTGTCTCAACTGTACTCAGTCTACCCCTGTTTAACCTTTCAGTGTTGTATTATACAGCCTATTGAAAGGGTCGTTATAAATAGTATCCGTCAAGAAGTACCATAGATGTAATACACAGTATCATTCAACTTTTCTCATAGGTTTTTATTTGTTGTAAATACTGACCTTTTATTTTAATGATCAAACTTTCATGTTCTAATGACCTACATAAATCAAACTGGCTTAAGAATTCTACAGGTGTCTCTGATTAAAAGTGCTCATATGTTAAAAAATGATTACAGTAAAAATCCTTACCTCTGATGGTGTGTGTGTCACTGCGCGGTGATCTGATCTCAGGTTCAGTGTTGATGTAATAATCACAGCTCAGATGTCTCGTGTTCACTTCTCGTGTGAAGAGTTCACCATAGCTTGGATAAAACGCACAAAAAGGATATTCTCCAGACCGACTCTTCTGAATCTGAGAGACACTTCTGTGCAGAAGAACATCCTCAGTGTAGAGACTACAGATGAAATCAGCTCTGACTGAAAGTGGTATTTCACAGACTATGTTGATCTGGACATCATTGTCACTAACACTGATGATGGGTTTCTGAAGTGAACCTGTTTAAGTCAAATAATCCATAATTAATGAAAAAAATATTGTAATAACAGTTTGTAACCCAGAAGAACATCAGTGAAATCTCTCACCTTGAACCGTCACTGTAACAGCAGGAGAATGAGATGATGGTTTATCAATCCCGTGCTCAGTTATTGTGTAGAAGCAGTAAATGTCGACTGATGCAGGAGATTTTACATCTGCCCATCTGAGCACTTCAGCACCAGTGAGATCGAGTTCACATGATGGACTGACTTTTATATTCTCCTGTTCACTCTTTCTGTAGAAATTACACTGTTTCACTGTAACATCTGCTGGCGTCTCACAGATCATCTTCACTGAGCTGGACTCTCTTAGGACATCTGGAAATACTTTTACAACAGGAGCTTCTGAAATAACAAAAATAGATCAATCCCTACATTACATCTTCTTACTGACAACTTTTCCATGCAACATTTTCCAATCATGGTCCATGTTTTGGTGAAACTTTTGAACAAATTTAAATTCATAAATGTCCTTGCAGCAGCCAACTACACAATTAATGGAAAATGTAGACCAGCCCATGAAGGTATTTGTTTACTAATTTAAAGTCATACACTCAATATTTGTATCCCTTAAAACTCATCTTAGATAATCAAAATTACATAATTTCTTAAGCCCTTAAAATGTAACTTTACACCCATGCTTAATTTAATTTACGAATATACATTAATATGCAAATTAGCCCCGCCTCCACTCAATCACACCAGCTCAGACTACCTGATCCTGGCAAGTGGAAATAGTGGTTTAATTCAGCCATATATGTTTGAAACAGAAACTTCAGAAGAAAAAAAATAATAATTTACAGGGTTGTCTACAAGACAATGAATGGTATGCGTTTCATGTATCGCTCTCTACAATGTTGGACATATTAAGGCGGGCGTACACGGTGCGAGTTCGGACACTCGGGAGGTCGTGAGATATTGCACACGTTGCGAGTCAGTTTAACTGATAATAGCGTCAAAGCAGCTGGTACACGGCACGACTGTCCTGCACGAATTTTATCCCGAGCAGCAGTCACGTGAGCTTTCGCGCTAAACACAGAGACCGTCAATGTTGCATGCAGGCAAAGCTTCAGATAGAAAAATGACAGAAATGTGTGTGCAAATGATTTGTTGAAAAGCAGAGAACAGTAGCCATTCCTTTCAACATAAAACTTGAGAGAGAGAGAGAGAGAGAGAGAGAGAGAGAGAGAGAGAGAGAGAGAGAGAGGTGTGTGTGTGACAGTGTATGCGCACGCTGTATGGTTGCTGCCACTGAGGTAAGCCCCATCGACGTGGTTGTGTATGATTTGGCAATAGCCAGGGGAGGGGACAGCTGGTGAAAATCGGGCCGACTCCCCGAATTTTTTTAAACATGTTTAAAAATTATCGGGAGGTCGGGATGGTGCTCATAACGTGCTCGGCTCGGCTCGTAATTCCTCTCACACGCTGCAAGCCGCGACCATGCGAGCATCACCGATTCCACTCGATTTCTCCCGAGTGAAAAAAATCATCTGCGAGCTCATAAAAACAGCAAAACGCCCGCCTCAGTAGGCTAATTGAAATCCCCCGTAAAAACAAACCTGTTCCAAAATGTATTTTAAATAAATTCATTCATTCTAAGTATACTACAAATCATTGACATATTTACTGACATATCGCTTGAGACTTCCTGAAATAAATATTGTGATTAAACTTTATTTGGAGTGTATTTTTTTTTTTGGAGTGATCTTAATATTAAGCCTAAAATGTGTTTTAATATAATTATTAGTAAGGTTAGTATGATCTCTGTATAATATCAGTTTCTAAATGCAAGATATTTAAAGTTTACCTAAAGTACATTTGCAATAGTTCCATTTTAGCACAATCAAATAAGTATATCTTTATTTGAACCTCATTTCCAGATAACTAAAGTGCTTTAAGTACAGAAATAGTTGTACCAATTTAGTATACCAAAAGTTGAATTGCAGGGTATGCAGCGTAGTATATTAAGTACATAAATATTTAAATGTATTTGTACTTGGCATAAAATAAATGTATTTCAAATAAATTTTAATATATATTTTTTCACTAGGGATGATTAGCCTTTGGTTTGACTACGTTATTTAACAGTTAATAATGTGATGCTAATGTTACACAAACCATGTTCCCGTTCACCATCTCAGAGTCAGTGAGCTGCCTTCTAACAATCAGTGTCCTTAGAAACGCTTTGAACAACTCAGAACGTCAGTGGAGAAAGAGTTCATCATAACATGCATCATATTCATAATTCACCCACTATATGCACACTCTTTTTCCTGTCCCTTCTTAAAGGTGATTTTGTGCTTACTGTGTTAAAATGCCAGCTGAGCATGATAGAAATGATAGGTAAAGCCCAACACTGCATGTTGACAGGATTCATTACGTTTGTGACGGTAGGAAACGGGTGCTTTCTAACTGTGTTTTTGAGACTGTCTTTGATACACTGCAGTTTTAAGGAGAAAATACTCAGCAATGATGTTGACTGATGAATTTGCACATGGTTTGGCTTAAAGTATATTAAAAACACCACATAGATATGAACAACATTAAAAACTTGATTTTCATCAAAGGGGGTCTTTAAGTCCATTTTATTTTATTTTAATGTTTGGCAAAAAAAAAAAAAAAAAAAAAAAAAAGGAAAAGAAAGTCTCTTTTTCATGCACTTCAAAAAAATGCATTCCTCTGATTCTGATAGCTTTTATCAGCATATACAGTAGCTCCAAGAATAACTTTTATATGTGCAGATGTAAATTAATTCTCTTGTTCACCAAATAAGCTGTTTACGTGACTCATAATTCGAATTAATGGATTAAATAGGTTATTGCAATCATTTTCATGAATTTGAATGGCATAGCTAAAGTAAAACTGCTTTAAGGTTGTAGGTTCATGTGTCTGCTGTGCTCTACTAAAACACAAACATACTGATCACACATGCTTAAATTCTGTATTTTAGACAAATGTTTTTTCACTACAAATGTGGACATTCAAATTAACATTAAACGTCAAAGATCACTTACTGTAAGACTGAACCTCCATAAGAAGCTGAAAAGCAATGAAGATGAACAACTCCATTACAGTGAGTGTGAGAAAAGAAACAAGACTCACACAATAGTTGAATTAGGAAGTAACACATTAGACCACAGGAATTCATACAATGCAGTCAGGTCTATGAAGATGAACGTAGATCATGAGACCACATGTTCAGCTGTATTCACTGTAACAGAGGGCAGCTCAGGGCCACAGGCATAATTTACGTGTTGGACATGATTTATTTTTTGGGGGAAAGCTCCACAGATTCTGCCTTGGCTTGCTGATCAATATATGAATTGAATAGCTATACAGTAGCCAACATATTGTATCATTATTTCTGTACATATATATATTAAAAAAATCTCTTTAGCGGTGCAACAAGTGAGGAAATGAAACGGTTCATCCATGTTTTGAGGAGCATAAAAGAGATGTTTCCACCTGGCAGGAGGTGTAGATTCTGTGGCTGTTTTCAAAGTTTCACCAGTAGAGGTCGCCACTGAATCAGCAAAGAGAGTTCAACAATGTCCATTTAGTTTGGAAATATCACTTTAATTAGCAGGCTACTATTGGTATTAAAGGGGTGGTAAAACACCTTTTTTCGAAGGCTTGATTGTGTTTGTGGGGTTCACTGTAACATGTGTTCATGCTTCGTTTTAAAAAATTCGTATTATTTTTCACATATTTAACCATTATTCTACACTGCTCTGTCCCTTCTTGTAAAAACGGTCGGATATAATATTCGGCGTTAATATTCCCATATCAGTTTGAGTCCAAATCAGACCCAGAGAGTGTTAGTGGAGAGAATAGAGCCGAAACTGGTCAAGAACGGCTGTTAAAGGACGTCTCAGAAAGGTATGTTTTTTTTTTTTTTTTTTTTTTTTTTTTTTTAAGGCTGCAGATCTATTGTGATCGCTATATGACACTGTTACTTTTGTATATTTAAAACGATTGTAGCTAAATATCTGTCGCCAGAACTATTAACCCAATACGAACACTAAACATTGGCTTTACAAACACAAACCATGTTTAGCATGCCTGTAGATAAACAATACATAAAAGCTATAATCAAAGAATAATTTACAGTGAAACGACAACAACCTCAAACATTCCAAGTTCGCTGCGCTGGTGATATTAAACAGAAGTTTGTATGTGTTTGTCGGATAAGTATGAATTAACGTTAGCATTTAACAAACTGGTTTGTGGAGCCAAACAGCTAGCGTTTTCCTTTGTTTACTTCCTCGCTACAACGTACAATTAACAATACGAACTATTACAGGAAAACACATCAACGAAAAAAATCATACTTACAGTTTGTGTCTCGTAAACAGCTTCTGTTTTTAAAGTTGGAACTGCTCCATGTTTCAGGACAAGCCGTTGTGTGAATCCTACATTGTAACTCGTGTAGATTGAGGAAGCTTTCCTCCGGAAAATGTGCAGCACATTTGGATTATAATTATGAGGGACCGAGTTTAAAATACATTTTAACCGTCCTTAGGAAGACTGAACAAAGTGGACCTGCAATCTGGGTGAAAATAACAGCGCTTCGACGGCATAGCGACACTATACTACCACAACAACTCTTTTCCAAAGCAACATAAAATGGCCTCGCCCCCTTTATGTATTGTGTTCCCAGAGGAGGGGTTTATGTAAATATTGGGCTTAGTGATGTCAGCAAGCCCACAGGAATGTCGTGTAGTCCCTATCGGCCGTTTCTGGAGTTCTTAGAAATTGATTTCTTTAAAAGCAAATATCTCCCTTTGCTTTAAACTTTGAACGTTGTAACTTTGCAGATGTTGTTTATGCTCAAACAGCAACATTACACACTAACTAAAGTTAGAAAAGTGAAATCGTGTTTTACCACCCCTTTAATATTGCAGCGTATAAATATCAGAAACGCTCTACATAAATGTTGGAGGAGGAGGGGTTGGAGGAGCTATTATACTCCACACAATGTTTCTGTGACTGTCTAAAGCACATGAATATGACAAGTGCCATTCACTGATGACATCTAGCTCCAGCTCCCCCTCTCTGGACGTAATATGGATGGAGCTTGTCCTAGTTAGGTTTAGGTTTAGGGGTGTGGGTAGGTTTAGGGTTAGGCTGTGGCTGGACCTCCATTGTCTCTGCAGTGAATCCCAAGCACTTCTCACAAGGCAGTATTGGGCTAGAGAGCCTTTCCAGAGAAAGTCTTCTGCATGGTCACAGTGGTCACAATGCATTTCACGGCAAACACTAAATGATGAAAATAAAAACCTATTTGTCAGCAAGTTAAGATAGTTTATTTATAATTAATTTACATAATGAAACACGACTTGAGACTCATCAGTGCATCTTCACCAAACTGTAGACTTGATCTCCTGCGTTTGAGTGAACTGGTTTGTCAGGGATCGTGCAGTACAGGTGGAAAACATTCTTAAGGAAGACAACAGAAAGATTGACAAGATAGACAAGATAAATGTTTGTAATCTGTTCATGATAGACTTCGTGTGGGTTTGTGGTGTGACTGTTCACATATGACCTAATTTTCCTCTGTATTGCCCTCTTTCTGTTGAGTATTGACCAAGACTTCTGTAAAGCAGAAGCGTCATATAATTTTTTTTTAACTGCAAATGTGGACATTTAGTATTTAATCAGCATTAAATAGCAGAGATCGCTTACTGTAAGACTGAACCTCCATAAACAGCTGAAGAGCAATGAAGATGAACAACTCCATTACAGCGGGAGTGAGAAAAGAGACGAGTCTCACACAATAGTTTAATTAGGAAGTAACACATTAGACCACAGGAAACCATTTAATGCTTGTGCATTCAGAACTATGAAAATGAACGTACATCATGAGACCACATGTTCAGCAGATCTGGGCCCCGGTAACATTTTTTGTAGGCTCACAGACTACAGGCACATAATGTCTGTCACGCTCTCCCTGTTTTACTTTAGTTCATGGACTTTTAGTTTGTTTCTCTTATTATCCTGTTTCCTGTGTTCCATTATTCCCGCCAGTCCTTAGTTGCTGTCACGATTCATGTCTGTGTTTCCCTGTCTCATCCTATGTTTAGCAGTTCCCCTTTGTGTTGATTAGTCGTCCCAGGTGTTTCTTATTTACCACGCCCCCTTGTTATCTTGTTTAGCTTGTTTGCCTTTGTATTTAAACCTCTGTGCTTGTCGGTTGTTGTTTCATGTAGCTGTTTCCTGTTCCGGTCCTGAGTTCTGTTGTTTGACCGAGAGTGCTTGTTTGTTTTATTAAAGTAAGTGTTGCACTTGTATTCTATCTCCGCTTCGTCCTTGCCTAGACGTTACAGTTAGTGATGGCAAAATGAGGCTTCCTGAACCACTGATACCTCGCAGCCCATTGCTTCAGCCAAAGGTTCAGTACTCGAAGCTTCATTCAACATTGCTCACTAGTGACACCTAGCTACTGTACAAAGAAATAGCAGACACATTCATTCATTCATTCTGAACCAGTGTCGCAGTATCAAAAAGCAGTCCAGTCCAGGTCCAAAAATCCAAAGCAATCCAAATAATCTTATCTAAGTAATATAATACTATAATATAACTACTATAATTAATAATAACAATATACTATAACTAGTCTAACCTGATATAATGTAATAATATATAGCCCTAACACATATATGACACAATAACGACGATGACACAACTCTCTAACTCTGACTCTGACTCTCTGACACTACTACAACTGATTCTACAACTCCTGACAACACCCACAAAGACGCGCGAGTTTCGAACCCCTTTTATCCGGAAGCAACACTCAGACCGAACCGATGACGTATCCACACAAACCGAGGCCTCGTTTGTCATCAGTCACGTGATTTTCACTTAAACAATACAAGCCTCGAAACGCGGCTTCATCTGGCACGCCCATTTTTGCTCGACACAAGCTCCGACGCCTCGGTTCAAATGTCACATCACTAGTTACAGTTGCTATGGATATTCATTTAATTAGCACACCTGTCAGTTTGAGTTCATCACCCTGTGTATTTAAGTCCTTCGGTTTCCTCAGTTCATTATCTGGTATTGTTTGTGCATTGCACGCTGTTTGTGTTATCATATTGGATTGCCTGAGTTTTGCTTTAGTTAATAAAAAAGTTGTTATTTTGATTTACTTTTTCTTCTTAATTCTTCATCTTTGGACTAAAACGTTACACAGTCAAGCTGTTCAGTTGCTCATTGAATAGACAGTTGTTTAACAGAAAATAACACTGCAAAAATCTTGTCATTATGACTAAGCAACGGTTGCCATAATTCTGTAAAAATGCAGTAAAAATGTTAACACATTTATAGAACAACCTGTAAATTGTACAATTTTAAACTAATTTACAAAAAAAATATATTTTAAACCAGTAAATCTGACAGCTCTTGTCTGCTGAATTATCAAGGTTACTCTGATACTAAAATATGTTTTGTACTTTGAACATATACCAACAACTACCGTAGCAGTAAAGAGAAAGTCACATGAGTTAAAGTTCATCACAAGCTTTTCCATAAGCTGATGTAAATGCTAATATATAGAAGGTGAACGCAGTGTCATGCACACATGACACTAAACTAAAGCAATAAACATAAAACAACATAAGATGTAACATAAAACCCTGATGTACTTAACTAATAACAAAAAAACTAAGAAGAAACATTATTAAAATTGAAAAACATCAAATGTGAAGCGTCACACAGAGAATGTCAGTTTATGGCTATTCACTATAAGTTATAAGATGATTTTCTCCCAAAATCAAAATGTGGGGAAAAATCCTCCAAGATGCCTTGGCCTGATGATCAGTATATGAATTCAGTAGCACTGAACTATCATTCTTTCTGTACATAATTGTTGTCCTTAACTTGCAAGAAGTGAAGAAATGAAACGGTTCATCCATGTTTTGAGGAGCATAAAAGAGATGTTGTTTCCACATGACAGGAACTGTAGATCACCTCTGTGAGAACATCATCAGAACCTGCACACATACAGACTTTATTATATGTTTCTATATCACGGAGCTCAGTTTATGCATATGTAAACTTACTGTCAAAGTGGCAGAGACAGAGGAATCCCATGAGTCCAGACAGAAATAAACCAATACCAGTGAAAACCAGCAGTACTAACAGCCATGAGACTGTCAAAAGACAAAAATAAGAATTTAATCCATGTTTATATCTATATCAGATTTATGAAATGTATTTTAAAATAACATGCCACATCATATAATATGATGAAAGGAGGAAATTTCTAGGTTTATTTTAGTTTTTACCAACCCGATCTCACAGCAATTCACGTATTTTACGAATTGGCTAATTCATATGAATTCGTACGAATCAGCCACCTTGTCCTCACTCGTACAAATTGGTCGTGAGATAGCGTTGGTTTTAACAGATATTAAGAATATCAGTTTTTTATTGTGTTGTGAGTGAATGAACAACCTTCAGAGTGAATGTGATCAGTAGGAGGAACAGCTGCAACAGAACAGATCTCAGATGAAATCATAAAATAAAAATCTGATCTACTGCATTATGATTACAGACATCAGTGTTTCTATGATCTCACTGTCAGGAAAATTATTCCTTTTATATAACATTTAAAACAGATTTAATATTCTCTTATCAACAAAGCAAAAATCCACTTACATGTTTCTGACTCTCTGGTGGTTTCAGGCAGAGCAGAAGCTGGTATGAAAACAGCTGATAGAATCAACAGTGTGTCAGAGTGGGATGAGATATGAGAGATATTATACTATTAGCCTAAAATCAGTTGCCAGAGACAATGGTCTATTATACAGTTTAGCTGCAATTTTACAATATTTGACTGCTAAATCCTGCGACTGACTAATCACATAGGAAAGCTGTGCAATAAACACAATCATTTTTGAAGAAATTTAAAGTGAAATGAGAAAAATGCCCGTGCTTGTCAAGTGTTTTATTTTCAAAATCAAATTAAATCAAATTTTGTCTGTCAAAGTTTCACCATTGTATTCATTTAATATATTTTTAAGTATACTTAATGCAGTCAGTATACTAATATCAATGTACTAGTAGTAAACTTGTAAGTTTACTATTTCAATACAGCTTGGGACAAGCTGAAGTATATGTTGAAGTGTAGGCTACTATACAGTAAGTGTAACAGTAGTAAACTTTAATTGCACAACTACGTTTCTCATTTACAAGTGAACTTAGTAGTAGAACTGAAGTAGTAGTTTACTATTTTAATACTTGTAGTAATTTTTTTAGTATATGAAAGTACACTTTGAAATAGGGATGCGCCGAAATTTCAGCCGCCGAAAATTATCGACCGAAATTGCCTCTTCAGAAGATGCACAACTTCGAAGCAAATGCTCAGTGTTTTTAAAGTGACTTTATTTAAAAGTATTGTTGTTAAATATTGTAGACATAGATTCGATCAAAATCCATGTGAAAACAGCTTATATTTATCAAAAGAAAATGACGTTTATGGGTAGCGCAACTATGACTGTTTAAGCCCCACTCCTCGCTTCCGGTTCTGTGGCTGCGGTTCTGAAACTGGTTCTGAAACTGGTTCTGGTTCTGAAACTGCTGGTGCTGCGGGTCTGCAGCTGGATGCTATTGGGAGATTCAGTCAGTGGTGTGGAAAGAGTAAAGTAGATTTGAAGTAAATTCCGATGTAAACTAAGTGAACTACAGTAGCCTACACATATACTCAGAATTAGGAATATATCCGTTTTCTTTATACATCAATATTTTCAAGCAATCTAAGTTTATAAGATTGTATGTAAAACTATGTGAAAAAAGTATTTAGGCTACTCAATCTAAAGATTACACACAACTACAAGCCAAGTTTACTTAGAATACTTAATTATACTTTTAAGTATATCTTGATCAAAAGATTGAGTACAAGTATAGGCCAAATATACTTGGACCTTTCAGTTAGTACAAGTAAAGTATACTTAAGTGCAATTTCAAGTATATTTCTGAGAAAAGTAGACTGAAAGTAGTATACTTTCTTATTTTTAGTTTAAAAGAAGTATACAATAGCAGACTTGAATAAACTTCTTTTTCAGGGTATATATTCATCATACATAAAGCTGTGTAATGAACTAAGAAAGAATAATTTTCACATTGAAGCAATTTAAAGTGAAATGAGCAAAATGTCTCTGTGTGCTTGTCAAGGATGTTTTATTAAAAAAAATTAAACTTCACTCACAAGTTGTTTTGGCTTTCAAAGTTTCACCAGTAGAGGTCGCTGTTGAAGATGCAAAGAGAATACAAATTATGCATTTAGTTTGGAAATAAAACTATAATTACAGTAGTACTGGTATTAATATTATAGTATGACATACAATATAACATACTATCAGAAATACTCTCTGATAATCCTCTACAGGAATATGAGACATAAGGTTACTCACTTGTTTTTGTGGCAGTTGTCAAAGTTTGACCAGTAAAGTCTATCACACATTGGACAAAAAAAAGTAGATGTAAAGTAATTACTTTTTTTTTTTTTTTTTAAGAAAGTGATTAAGTTTTTCTGTTGTAAATAAATCAGTTATTTCAACCAGAGTGCGAATTACCCCACCATAATTGGGGGGTACTGCTCCTTCACTTCTTCTATGACCATCATGGTCCACTACCATATCAATCCCCACCGTGATCGCCAAGTGCAACATGTGTTGTGCAACAAACACATGTTTGTATTACTAGTAAAAGTAATACCTTTACAAGAAGCCTATTGCCTATTTCAGGGTTTTTCCTGGCTCAAAAATGAGGCGGAGGTGGTAAAATCATAATAATGTATTTTAATAATAAGATAATTAAATGTGTATTTTTTTTTTTTTGTAGATCATCATATAGCCTAATGTGTTTCCCACATTTTTTTGTTGGTGGAGCTTGGTATCTCTAGGGGGGTCTGGGGGCATGCTCCTCCGGAAGAAAATTTTGTACATTTTAAAGATAAATTCATTAATCTGGTGCACTTTGAGTCACCCGAATCCACTATTAAAAATAAATAATCCACCCGCAAACCGCCTATATTAATAGAAAGAGTTCAAGAAGTGCTGCAGAACAGGAATAAAAACGTACAAAGAAACTTTAAAAATATTAAATAATTTGCTTGCCGTTTCTCCTCTCACCATCATATTAGATGTGCAGAAACAAGCTTCTTTTTATAGATGTGTCAGATGTTGTCTAGCTCTCTGACATGATCAGCTGAAGCGACTCTTCCTTCCTGCCTAAATATATCAGTTCACTTGCTGAAGTCACACTGGTTAAGCGTTTGTCTGAGAAGAACCTACAAGTTATTCAGTGTAAGAAGATTTCACAGATCTCTGTCTACTGACTCACTATCTTACAGCATCCCACAACTGCTAGAATCAGCTTCACTATGTTGTTTCTGACTTCATAGACCAATACCGATCAATACATTTAGTGTATTTGACCTTTCAGTGTTGTAAAGGGTTGTTGTAAATAGTATCCATCAAGTGCCATAAATGTAATACACAATATCATTCAACTTTTCTCAAATGTTTTTATTTGTTGTAAATACTGACTTTTTCTTTTATTGATCAAACTTTCATGTTCTAATGACCTACATAAATCAAACTGGCTTAAGAATTTTACTGGTGTCTCTGATTAAAAGTGCTCATATGTTAAAAAATGTTTACAGTAAAAAGTCCTCACCTCTGATGGTGTGTGTGTCACTGCGCGGTGATCTGATCTCAGGTTCAGTGTTGATGTAATAATCACAGCTCAGATGTCTGCTGTTCACTGATCGTGTGAAGAGTTCACTATAGCTTGGATAAAACGCACAAAAAGGATGTTCTCCAAACTGACTCTTCTGAATCTGAGAGACACGTCTGAGCAGAAGAACATCCTCAGTGTAGAGACTACAGGTGAAATCAGCTCTGACTGAAGATGGTATTTCACAGGCTATGTTGATCTGGACATAATCATCACTAACACTGATGATGGGTTTCTGAAGTGAACCTAAAGTGAAATACTCCAGAGTTATTAAAAACATTGTAATAACAGTTTGTAACCCAGAAGAACATCAGTGAAATCTCTCACCTTGAACCGTCACTGTAACAGCAGGAGAATGAGATGATGGTTTATCAATCCTGTACTCAGTTATTGTGTAGAAGCAGTAAATGTCGACTGATGCAGGAGATTTTACATCTGCCCATCTGAGCACTTCAGCACCAGTGAGGTCGAGTTCACATGATGGACTGACTTTTATATTCTTCTGTTCACTGTTTCTGTAGAAATGACACTGTTTCACTGTAACATCTGCTGGCGTCTCACAGATCATCTTCACTGAGCTGGACTCACTTAGGACATATGGAGATACTTTTACAGCAGGAGCTTCTGAAACAACCAAAACAGACAAATCAATCATTCCATCTTCTTACTGACCACTTTCCAATCAAAGTCCATATTTTGATTAAACCTTTAAACAAATTGAATCTCATAAATGTCCTTGCAGCAGCAGCCAACTACACAATTAATGGAAAATGTAGGGCTGGAGGTGTTTGTTTACTGATTTAAAGTTAATAATTTTATCCTTTAAAAATCATCTTAAAAATTACATATTTAAACGTTACATATTTATATACATATATGTGTGAAAATAGTTTCAAGCATTAAAATAACTTGGATGTAACTCTACACCCTTGCTTAATTTATTTTACACGGATTCATGAAAATGATTCATGCAGTCAACTGTAGTAAACCCTACGCAAGTGGAAAATATTGATTTAATTCTGCCATTCATATATTTTCAAACCAGAAACTGATTCAGAAGAAGAGGAAGAGCGAATTACACATAGTTGCCTACTAATTTTATGTATCCCTCAATGTATCCCTTTCTTCACCGTCGGACACATAACGGTAATTGTTATTGGCCTCTGCTTGATATCAAACAGCTAATAATGTATTGCTTATGTTACACAAACCATGTTCCTTTTACCATCTCAGAGTCAGACAGCTGCCTTCTAACCATCAGTGTCCTTAGAAATGCTTTGAACTTCAAAGTTAGTGGAGAAAGACATATATTTCATCATAACATACATCATATACATAATTCATCCACTTTATTGCTATACCGGATTTTTTATGTCTCTTCCTAAAGGTGAGTTATTTTGTTCTCACTGTGTAAAATGCCCACAGAGTTATAGAAATGATAGGAAAAGCCCCGCACTGCACATTGACAGGATTCATTACGTTTGTAAACGGGTGGTTTCTAACCGCATCTTCTTTGGTTCACTACCGTTTTAAGAAGAAAATACTGTTGACTGGTGAATTTGCACATGCTTTGTTTTAAAATTATATTAAAAACACCCCATAGACATAAACAACATAAAAAAAAAAATCACTTTCTCATGCACTTCAAAAATGACATTCCTCTTATTCTGATAGCTTTTTATCAGGATATATACAGTAGCACCAAAAATTACTTTTATATGAACGTGCAGATGAAAATTAATTCTCCTGTGGATATTCCAAATAAGGTGTTTACGTGAATTACTCAAAATTCGAATTAATGGATTAATCAGGTTATAGCAAACAGTTAAATGAATTTTCATGGCTAAAGTAAAACTTCCTAAAAGCAGAGGTTGTAGGTTCATGTGTTTGCAAATATTTTAGAAAAAAGTTTTCACTACAAATGTGGACATTCAGTTTTAAATTAACGTTAAACGACAAAGATCACTTACTGTAAGACTGAACCTCCATAAGAAGCTGAAAAGCAATGAAGATGAACAACTCCATTACAGCGAGAGTGAGAAATGAGACAAGACTCACACAATAGTTGAATTAGGAAGTAACACATTAGACCACAAGCATTTAATGCATGTGCAGTCAGAACTATGAAGATGAACATACATCATGAGTCCACGTGTTCAGCTGTATTCACTGTAACAGAGGGCAGTTCTGGCCATAGGCATTAGAACAGTTGAAGGCAACAGTGTCTTCAAGCGATTCAATCTATCGTGTAAAGGGGCCGTTCACCCAAAAATGAAAATTCGGTCATCATTTACTCACCCTCATGTTGTTGCAAACCTGAATGAATTTCTTTCTTCTGCTGAACACAAAAGAAGATATTCTGAAGAATGGCAGTAACCAGACAGTTGACAGTAGCCATTGACTTTCATAGTATTTTTTTTCCATACTATGGAAGTCAATTGGGAACACCAGCTATTTAGTCACCCATATTCTTCAAAATCGTCCATATTCTCCATAATCGTCCCGGTGTGCACAAGGCTTTAGTTTTGCGACCACAAGAAGTGCAGGAAATCCCCGTCATTTTCTTGGACATGGAACTGGTGGACATTTTTTTCGATGTCACATATTATAGCTAGGATACCTTCTGAACCTCACAAGGACACCTGTGAGATTCCTGAACATTTTTAATTGAGACTTGAACCTTTAAATTTCGCAGAACAATCAAAAACGACCCGTAGCTTGTCTGGCTTTTTCGGATGGTAGACGCTATACATGGATTTCTCGGCGACGTCATCACTGCATGCGCACGCAACCAGGAGGCAGAAAATACCCGCGGCCTTCGTACCAGAGTTAAAGGGTTTAGGGTAGGCTAGTAGCATAGTGGTGGTGTTGTCGCTAAGTCAAAATGCTAATTATCATGTTAGACTAAGTTAGTAATGTAACAGCCAATGTTAGCAGTGCAGCATCTATAGTAACGTAAACAAGGTTAACTTATATAAAAGCAAATTCGGGCTCTAAGATGCTGCACTGCTAACATTGACTATTACATTACTAACTTAATCTAACATGATAATTCATACATGCATCACAGTATGTCCGGATTTTGATTCGTAAACAGTTGGACTTTTTACATAATGTTATATTAATATGAAACACAAACAAACAGATCCAACTCTGAAATTGCAGTTTATTATTGAGTCAACAAAAAATTACAAACAATGCGAAATCTACGTTAATTACAATGTTATTTTATTCTTTTATTACAGAACTCGGCATAACAGATAGCGGTTTTTTGCCTCCTGGATGCGCGCGCATCCGGTATTGTTTGTATACAAGAAACCCGTGTATGATGAGGTATGTACCACTTTTCACCATCAGTTCCATCATCATCACCTCTCTCAGTGACGTTGTTCATGTTAGTAATGTAGTCTGTCTTGTATTTCTCGTTTCTACAGAACTTCTTGTTGAAATGATTGAGTCTGACTTTGGCAAGCTCTCTGTTGTCAGGTAAGTATGGCCGTTGTTTGAACGGAAGAGGCATTTCATAATGTCCTTGAGCATTTTTCTTTATGCCTTCTTTGAGTTTGTCTAGGAACATGATATCTTGAGAGATTGTCTTGTCATCTGCTGTGACATTCTTAAAGTCTGACTCGAGTACACGGATTGCACCCACAGGTGTCAAAGCTGGTATCTCCTTGGTGGCTATTCTGTGACAAAAACTGACTTCTGTTGATTCATTGATGCCTGGTCTGGAGAAGCCCACAATACTCCATCCTTGTGTAGGATAGCATAAGGTTCATCATCTTTACCTAGTATGGCTTGCCTGTGAGCTAGCACTCTGGGGTTATGGCCGATTAGTGAAACTACTTCACAGCTGAGAAGAGGGGACATTTTGTCTCTGATTATCTTCGCAGTTTCCTGTGTTGCAGTGTGTGATCAGCATTGACAGGAATACTCTCCTTGGTGTATACTGTAGGAAGATTGATATGTACTGAGGAATTGTACCCTCTCACACTAAGATCAGATACTCTTTTACTTTTAATGATCATATTGTCTCCCATCATGGTTGTAAGTTTGTGTTTTATTGGTTGGTTTACTTGCAGTACATTACTCTTTTCTTCATCAATGAAAGTAGTGTCACTCTGAGTGTCTAACAAAGCAAAGACTTTTCAAAGATGGATTTTTCACAGACGACACTCATATAGGGACAATCATAGATGTAATGACTGAATGACCTTCGCTTCTGATATTAAGTGACATGGCATCCGTGACATGGCATGGCATCCGTGCCATGACATGGCATCCGTAGCCTCACTCTCATGTGCATGCTCATTGCTTACCATTGGTTTTCTGTTTCCGTTATTCTCATAATCATGAAGACGTGAGATTGAAGACAAATTGAAGATAATGAAGACAATTTGCAAACATCACATGTGTGGCGACATTCCTTAGCACAGTGACCTGGTTTCATACACCCATAACAGACTTCATTGTCTTTGACATTGGACCTTCTGTCTTTCAGAGACTTCTCCATGAATTTTGGACACTTACAAAGTTAATGACTGTCATCTTGACACAACATGCATGGCATTACAAGGTCATTATGTCGTGGCCACGCGATGTAAAGTCGTGGGCTCGAGATCATATGTTGAGGGAACAATATATATTTCTCGTGGCCACGACTTCATATTTTGAGAGAACGACATATTTCTTGTGGCCACGAGTTATGTTGAGGGAACCACACCGGTCAATACTGTAACCATATACAGCAGTCGGAGATGGAGATGACTGATGAAATAACATTTTACTTTGAATTAGGAATGTCATATAAATATATAGTGTGCTCTCTGGCATTAAGACATGGGTACGTTATAAGTGAAAGACACCTGAAGTGCATTCTTAAGTTGAATGGGCTTTTTCGTCAGAAATTTGCTGTCTTGAATTAAATACTCTGGTCATGAATAAAGTCCCGGTTAAGGCAATAACAAAAACAAATTATGAGAAACTTAAATTAACAAAAAGTAAATTATGCCCGGGGTAAAAGGAGAGCCTGTGTCGCATGTGAAGATTCGGTTATAAATCTCTATAAATCTTATAAGATTTCAGTTATAAATGTTATAAATCTCGCCACGAGAAAACGTACTCGGTTACTAACGTAACCTCGGTTCTCTCTAGAAGAGGGAACGAGTACTGCGTAAGATATCTTACGCTAGGGGAAAATCCTTTTCCGCGAGATATTGAAGCCAAAAATTATCCTTAATTTTGTAATAATGCAAAACGCGTTGCAGCAGCAATGCAGACATAGGCGAGACAGCTCGCGCGCCTATTGGCTGCTCTGCGGCAACTGCAGCAGCCTATCGAGCGAGGCCTGGCGTGACGTCAGACCCAATCAGGGCACTTCGCGCCCGCTGCGTCATGTCCCGCCGAAATGGGCGTGGTCTAGGCCTATAAATATCGCTCGCAGGCAGCTATTATCTGGTTTTTCATCATCGAAGCAACCAGAGCGTGTGCATGCACGGCAAGATACGCAGTACTCGTTCCCTCTTCTAGAGAGAACCGAGGTTACGTTAGTAACCGAGTACGTTCTCTTACGAGAGGTCTCTCGTACTGCGTAAGATATCTTACGCTAGGGGACCCAATGTAAAACGCCGTGCATGCTGAGATCTGACACCAAAGACCCAAGGGCGAAAGCCCGGGGTACATATAGTGCACAATCACTCAGTGAACTCACAGAGAGTCCGGGAAGAAGGAGGGGTGCAGCCTCACTTTTCCACATAAAGTAGCGTCGATGGGACGTGAATTTCATCATACAGACAGGGCGGGGTACGGCCTGAACTGATGGGAAAAAATGTGGGTCTTACACAGTTTGCCCAGCTTTAAACTGTCGAACATTGAGCTGTGCTCAGCAAACGCAGCATTCTGAGCTGAACGCATCAGGTCAGATAATACTGGAAGTTTAGACCGACAGCAGCCTGGCCTGCAGGGCGGGAACCTCTAGGTTATAAAACCTTATAAATGTAGACGGGGAGGCCCAGCCTGCCGCCATACAAATATCTTGCAAGGCAATCCCACTTGACCAGGCCCACGAAGAGGCCATGCCTCTCGTGGAATGCGCTCTGACACCCAAAGGGCACTGCATGCCCTTGGAGGCGTATGCCAGCGCTATAGCATCAACTATCCATCTGGATAGGCTCTGTTTCGACGCGGCTAGTCCCTTAGAACGTCCGCTAAACGAAACAAAGAGCTGTTCCGTCTGTCTGAAAACAGACGAGCGAGACACATAAGCTCGTAATGCCCTGACTGGGCAAAGGAGGCTCGCGTCTCTTTCCTCATCAGGGACCGGTAGGGCTGACAGAGAGATAATCTGCGCCCTAAACGGTGTGTTGAGGGATTTTGGAACATAACCGTGCTTAGGTTTGAGTATAACTTTTGAGTCATTGGGCCCAAACTCCATGCACGCCGCGCTCACAGAGAGCGCGTGCAGATCCCCTATGCGCTTCACTGTAGCGAGAGCCAGCAAAAACACCGTTTTGAAAGACAGGTGTTTCAAATCGATTGACTGTAAAGGCTCAAATGGCGCACCTTTCATGGCTTCCAGAACCGTAGAAAGGTCCCATACGGGGACTGAGGGAGGTCTGGGAGGATTCAGTCTCTTAGCTCCTCTAAGGAAGCGGATGACTAAATCGTTCCTTCCTATTGACTGACCAAGCGTTGTTTCTGAGAACGCTGCTATAGCCGCCACATAAACTTTGAGCGTGGAGGGGGCCCTGCCCCCATCCAACAGCTCTTGTAGGAAGGAAAGCACCTCCGTCACATCACAGTTTGTGGGTGACATACCACGGGCTGTGCACCAGCCCGAAAACACTGACCATTTCGAAGAATAGAGTCGTCTTGTAGACGGAGCTCTAGCCTGCGTGATCGTGTTTAATACTCCTTTAGGGAGTCCAACATGTACCCGTTGATGGCCCAGACATGAAGGGACCATAGCTCCGGGTGAGGATGCCAGATCGAGCCGCGGGCCTGTGAGAGGAGATCTCTCCTCACTGGTACTGGCCACGGGGCAGTACTTGCTAACTGCATCACGGCTGGGAACCAAGGTTGGTTTTTCCAGAACGGTGCTACCAGCAGTACTGAGCATCCTTTTTCCCTGATCCGTTCTATCACCTGAGGCAGGAGAGAGACGGGGGGAAAAGCATAGAGCGGGCGGCGGGGCCACACATGGGACAGCGCGCTCCTGCTCTTGGAGAAAAATTCTTGACAGTGAGCGTTTTCTTGAGACGCAAACAGGTCCACTTCCGCTCTGCCGAATTTCTTCCACAGCAGTTGGACTGTCTGTGGGTGTAGGGACCATTCGCCTGCCGGAACATTGTTCCTGGACAGTCTGTCTGGTCCTATATTCATGATCCCTGGCACGTGCGCTGCTCTGAGCGAGCGCAGGTTGCACTGAGCCCATACCAGGAGGCGTTCTGCCAGCCTGTACAGTTTCTCGGATCTGATGCCGCCCTGGCGATTTATGTAGGACACCACAGACATGTTGTCCGAACGGACCAAGACGTGGTGACCTTTTATTTGGGGACAAAAACGCGTCAGCGCGTTGTCTACTGCCAGCATTTCGAGGCAGTTTATGTGAAGGAGCTTCTCCCGTTCTGACCACTGGCCGAAGAACGGTCTGCCCTCGAGCAGCGCTCCCCATCCCGAGGAGGACGCGTCCGTGGACACCACTTTCACCCTCGAGGAAGTCCCCAGGCTTACACCTGATTGGTACCAGTCGTTCGCTTTCCAGGGTTTCAGAACTGTAACGCATTTCTGATTGACCCTGAGGCGAAGCAAACCGGGTGCCCACGCTTCGCGTGGGACTCGCGCTTTCAGCCAAAACTGCAGCGGGCGCATTTTCTGACTGGGTGACAGGGAGCTCTTCGCCCAATTGACACTCAGACCCAAATCCTCGAGGTGATCGAGTAAAATGGTCGTGTGTTCTATGAGCACTGCGCGAGATTGCGCTAGAATCAGCCAATCGTCCAAATAGTTCAGCACTCGCATGCCTCTCATTCTGAGGGGTGCGAGCGCCGCGTCCATGCACTTCGTAAATGTACGGGGTGCTAGGGACAAACCGAACGGCAGGACTGTGTACTGATATGCCTGGCCCTCGAAGGCGAATCTCAAATATCGCCTGTGACGTGACGCTATCTGTATTTGAAAATACGCGTCTTTCAGATCTATTGACACAAACCAATCTCCTTGGCGAATCTGCACAAGGATTTGCCTGGTCGTGAGCATCCTGAACTGTCGCTTCACAAGCACTTTGTTCAGTTGCCTTAGATCTAGTATGGGTCTGAGACCCCCGTCTTTTTTCGGTACCAGGAAGTATCTGCTGTATAGCCCTCCCTCGCTCTGATCTTGAGAGAGAGGTTCTATGGCCCCTTTGCTCAATAGTTTCGTCACTTCGGCTCGAAGTAGATGTGCTACTTCTGTTTTTACCGTGGTCTCGACGCGCGCCACATAGCGGCGAGGGCGTCGGCGAAACTGCAGCGAATAGCCTCTTTCTATAATGTTCAGCACCCACTTCGAAACCCCGGGTAGTTTTGCCCATGCGTCTGCATGGATAGCTAGGGGTCGAATACGAAGCGCGCTCCGCTCGCTCAGCGATGGAGAAGCTTCGGTGTGCTGTAACACAAGCGTGTCGCTCGTGACATTTGAGGCATGGGGCGCGCTGATGACAGCGGGCAGATTGCCCGCGCTCGACTCCTCTGCGGTGGTTAACCGCGAGGGGGAGGGCTGGGCGGTTCCCGTGGGAACTGTCATGTCTATGTGTGGATGTGGGCGCGGGACAGTGGGCACATTTATCACACCGAAAGCATCGTTCGCTTGCGTGAAGCGAGTGCACGTTGGTTTCGTTTTTACAGAAACCGTGAGACATGCATAACGTGGTGTTAGTGGGCACTGGGTAGTGGGCACGTTCACCATGTTTGAAGCGCAACCGATCTGAGTCGGTTTTATGTGCGCGAGCCCTGTGTGACAGGCTGTGCTTATGTGTAGGGATGGGCACTGGGCAGTGGGCATTCTTACTACACACGAAACACCATCGGCCGTGGCCGGGACACCAGAAAATACACTCTTTTGGGGATTTATCTGGGTAGCCGTGAAAACGGCATTTGTGTGCAGGCAAGCGGGTGACAGAACCGACTTGTTGGCTGCAGAAAACACTGGAACAGTCACATTTTCTGGAACTGGACGAGCGAATAGCTTTGGTGTGAGTCCGGCCGCAGCGGGACTGGAACACCGTCGTTTTCCTAGCTGTGCTAGGACGACTTCGGGGCCTCGGGCTTCACCGTGATCCTAGGTCGCGAGCCGCGTCCTGCGGGGCGGCGACCGGATGAGCGGGAGCGCGGTCTCGCGCTTCTGGCCTGGCGGCGCTGTGAAGTGGAGGCAGTGGACGGTGGCTGTGGCTGTGAGCTCTGAGCAGACGGTTTCGCACGGCCTGCTGCAGAGCTGGAGCGCTTCGGGAGGAAGTGCTTCATAGCCTGAGACGCTTTCTGTACCTCTGCGAATCTCTCCGCGAAATCTTTGACGGAGGATCCAAAGAGGCCTGTGGCGGAAAGCGGGGCGTCGAGGAACGCGGTGCGTTCAGACTCGGCCATTTCCGAGAGCGTCAGCCAGAGATGTCTCTCAGACACGGTGAGAGAAGCCATAGTCCGTCCAATGGCTTGCGCTGCGGACTTAGTAGCACGAAGAGCGAGGTCCGTGGCACTCCTTAAGTCCGGCACGCAGATCGCGTCAGGTCCTTCCTCATCCAGCTTACGGAGGAGATCGGCCTGGAAGATCTGGAGCGTTGCCATGGTGTGCAACGCTGACGCAGCTTGCCCGGCGGCGGAGAAAGCGCGGTGGAGCAAGCTCGACGTCGTGCGGCAAGCTTTAGAGGGTAGGGCCGGCTTAGCGCGCCGTCCAGCGGAGGGCGGGCATAAGTGGGCCGCTATCGCCTCTTCAACCGGCGGCAGCGAGAGGTATCCTTTGTTCTTGGCATCGTCAACGGCGGAGAATGCCAAAGAAACAGCAGGACGCACTCTAGCAGAATAGGGGGCGCTCCAGGACTTGGCGACTTCTTCGTGTAACTCAGGAAGAAAAGGCGCCGGTCTGGACACAGGCGAAGCGCGCTCCCCAGGCAGGAAAAATCCATCCAGCCGGTTGTGAGCGGGCTGCTCAGGCGAAGACCACTCGAGGCCGAGGCTCGCCGCGGCCTGTGCGAGTACTCGCATGAGTTCCGTCTCAATGGAAGCTCTCTTGCCTGACGAAGTGCGGGCAGGGGGTGCGGGGTCCTCAGAGCCCGCCCAATCCTCACTGCCTGACGCCAGGATAGAGCAGGAATCATCCTCTCCCAGCAGGGCTTCCTCATCCGCGATATCAACGGAAGCGGCGGCAGACGGCGGCCGCTGTCCGTCAGGAAGCGAAACAGAAGAAGCCGGGGAAGCAAGCGGGCGAACCGGCGAGCTTTGGCGGCTGAGGGAGGGTTCCGGGGCCCGCTGGGCACGGCGCTTTTTACGGCGCGACGCCGCGGCGGGCGGGGGAGCAGTCTCGGTGAAGACGGCTAGGCGAGTCCTCAGAGTCGCCATTGCCATCAGCTCGCAGTGAGGGCATCCGCCGTCAGCGAGCGCGAGAGCTGCATGTTCCTCACCCAGGCAGGAAACGCAGATCACGTGGCGGTCCCCGTCGCTGAGTGTGGCTCTGCACGAGCCGCAGGAAGGCATCTTTAAAAAGACGCTAGCTCATAAATAAAATTCTATTTATTTTGAGTGCAAATAAAAGAGAAGGATATAAGCGCCGGAAAGCGCAGCAGGAAGGCAGGAAGGCGGCGCGGCCAGCGACTTCAGTGACTCGTCCCGCTGAAGGTGCTCTCTCTCGACGGCGCGGCTTCTAATCCAGCTCCAGCGATGCGTGTGCTTCGCTTGAAGGATGAAAAATCAGATAATAGCTGCCTGCGAGCGATATTTATAGGCCTAGACCACGCCCATTTCGGCGGGACGTGACGCAGCGGGCGCGAAGTGCCCTGATTGGGTCTGACGTCACGCCAGGCCTCGCTCGATAGGCTGCTGCAGTTGCCGCAGAGCAGCCAATAGGCGCGCGAGCTGTCTCGCCTATGTCTGCATTGCTGCTGCAACGCGTTTTGCATTATTACAAAATTAAGGATAATTTTTGGCTTCAATATCTCGCGGAAAAGGATTTTCCCCTAGCGTAAGATATCTTACGCAGTACGAGAGACCTCTCGTAAGAGAACTATATCGTTCCCTCAACATAAGATCTCATACCCAAGATATTATGACGTTCCCACGACTTAATATCATGTTCCCACGAGTTTATGTTGTGGCCACGACAAAACTAAGTGAACCGAACATGTCCCCTCCCTGTCACCGTAGTTGACTGACTCTTTGTCTCTTGTTTTATTTCTTCATCATATGATTTTACTAGGGCACGAGCAACCTCTAAATCACTGGTCTCAAACTCCTGGAGGGCCACAGCTCTACACAGTTTTGCTCCAGTCAGTGGTGTAGTCTAGTTTTTTGTAGTGAGTATACTGTAATTCACCCCCCCCCCCCCCCCCAACATTTTGTTTTCAACATTATACAAATACAAATTTGCTTTTAGAAATGGTGTTTTTGAAGAAAAAAAATGGTGTTATTGTTTACTGTTGAAAAACTTTGTGATATTCCCTTAAAATAACGTTTTAATAGATTGTATTATTAGTATTATTATTTTAAAATACATTTTACTGTGCAATTTCTTTCTAATTTCTTTGAGCTGGACCGAACTTTTATTTTGGTGGGTTGTACACATTTGAGTTTCTGTGTGTTTTAATAAACTACTATTATTATTATTATTATTATTATTATTATTATTAGGCCTACTTGAAGTATACTCTACTGTGCAATAGTAATATATTTCTGTTATAATTTCTTCAAGTTATACCGAACTTTTATTTTGACAGGGTGTCGTAAAGACATTATAGTTTCTGTGTGTATATGAAACGAATGAATGACGATAGTTTTATTAAATGAAATGGTGAAATTCTTGTGAAGTGACTTTCATAGCAGCTCTGCGATGAAGTGCACATATGTAGCCTACATCATGTCTCAATACAGTGAAACGCCGAAAACACCACGAGCGTGAGTCACACGTGCCTCAGTATACAAATGTGTGTGTGTGTGTGTGTAGCACACATTGAGCGCTCATTCCCAGAGACGCGTAGAACAATTGCAGTCTCTTTTAACTTTAATATTCACAGACACTAGTCCATATCGAGATTTGATTCATTGTACAGCCCTACTTTTGATTTATTAATTCAAAAATAGCTAAATTCCGTGACTGGATTCCGCGATTCTATCCGTGTCGCTTCGCAAACACAGACGGGGTCAATTTATGAATGAAAGTGTGAAAGTTCTGACACAAAACGAAGTTGTTACGTATCCTCACGCTTTTTTTAAGTGGGTATACGGAAATCCTTGGCCTTTTCTAGTGGGTATACGGCGTACCTGCGTATCACGTAGACTACACCACTGGCTCCAGTCCTAATTAAACACACCTGATCCAGCTAATCAAGGTCTTCAGGATTACTAGAAGCTTCTAAGCATGTGTTAGTTGGAGCTTAACTCTGCAGAGCTGTGACCCTCCAGGAACTGAGTTTGACAGCAGTGCTCTAAATCCTGTTCTATCTGCAGTCGTTCTAATTCAAACCTTTGAGTTTATTGCTCTTTTCTGAGTTGCTCTTCTAGAGTTCTTTTTTTTCCCCCTTTTTCTTGTCTTTCAATTTGCATAATCTTGTATTCAGCCTCTTTTGCAGCATCTACTTCTAGAAGAGAAGATCCAGAATGGCTGCTGAGCGTAACTATGAGCTAAAAGCCCTTTCCTGTTCTGCATCACACTCGCCATCTACTGTTGAAAACCTTTTCAGCACAAATTTGACGATGTCATTGGTCACAGCTTCACATGCATCAATGTTACGTCTTAAACCAGCAGTGGGTGTGATATGTTCCCTTATTTCTATATTAGCTCCACAGATTCTGCCTTGGCTTGCTGATCAATTTATAAATTGAATAGCTATACAGTAGCCAACATATTGTATAATTATTTCTGTACATATAATTTTATTTTTTCTCTTTAGAGGTGCAACAAGTGAAGAAATTAAACGGTTCATCCATGTTTTGAGGAGCATAAAAGAGATGTTTCCACCTGGCAGGAGGTGTAGAGTCAGTGGCTGTTTTCAAAGTTTCACCAGTAGAGGTCGCCACTGAATCAGCAAGAGTTCAACAATGTCCATTTAGTTTGGAAATATCACTTTAATTATAGCAGGCTACTGGTATCAATATTACAGCATAACATATCATCGTAAAACATATCAGAAACACTCTACTTTATGAATGTTCCACATATACTCTGCAGTTCAAAAGTTTGGGATCGACAAGATTTTTTAAATGTTTTTAAAAAAGTCTCTTATGCTCACCAAGGCTACATTTATTTGATTAAAGGCACAATATGTAATTTTTTTGCTTTAAAAATAGCAAAAATCACTATATCTATGTTATATATATTTTTTAGTTGTGTACTTACATTATCCCGACTGTTTCCAACAACTTTCAAACCAGGAGAAATTTTAATTTAATTCGAAGACACGGCACGTTTCTTTATTTCCGTTTTGTCGTAGTCAATGGCGTCATATCCGCGTTGTCCCTGGTTTCCGCTTGTACTGCCATGGTAACCAGAGCTATGAACCAGAGCCCTCTGATAGTAACCAAGACGACAGACGTGGACCACTGTAGTTCGCAATGTCTATCTGCACGCTGTTGTTATTTCGTTCAAACATTATGGTCCATGGCAAGCAGACTTTGGATAAAAAAGGAGAACTAAACTGAGAATCAATATCAGCGCGGTGTTTTCGAGATGCCTAGAGCTCCCATAGACAGTAACGTTATATAAACGAGAGCTCCACGTCCGAGACTTCAACCGCTCCTACATGTACTTTATTAAACAGGTGAGCACATTTACATAAAACTAATCAATGTTATATAGCTCAACATGATGAAATGTTAGAATATGATCTGTATGTTATTCTAATGTTGATCTAGCTTACTGCTAGTCTCATACAGACAAACTAACACATACATTTCAACACATTCAAATGCAGTTTAGTGTGATAGTGTAATGGTAGACCAAGTGAAACAGCGCTGCGTTACCTCACAAGTTTAATTTGTCTAATAAACTGACCTGTGAGTTGTAATTCTGCTTTGCGTGTAGTTCGGTAGAATGAAATGTCCATATTCCTTTTATATCCGCGGGACTCGCGTCGCGTGTGGAGCTGATAGCTGTCTCTTAGCAATCCCGAACTGCTTCATATCACAGTCATGATAAAAGCATCGATGTATTCAGTCATCCATAAACATTATTAGATCGGTCGGCTTGACGTTGACGACAAGATCCATAATTCTTAGCAAATGTTGTCATCAAACTACGCCTTTGTTATTGTAAATATGTTAGCGACCCCTAGTGGAGAAAAAATTCCATAGTGTACGTTTAAAAATACAACAACAACAACAAAACAGTAATATTGTGAAATATTACGATTTAATATAACTGTTTTCTAATTTGTAATTTATTCCTGTGATAAAAGCTGATTTTTCAGCATCATTACAGTGACAAAATCATCTTTGTGATGTCTGGATTACTGAAGATAGATGATTTTTATTACCGTCAAAGACAGTGTTAGAATGTGCTGAGTGTTTTATTCTTACATGTGGATCAGTGAACATACCTGGATATGAGTGGCCGTCACAGCTAACCGCAGTCCATGTAGCTGTTCTTCAAGGTTCTTTCACACACCTCAACTTTAGGCTTAAACGTACAATATGTAATTTTTTCGTCGTTAGGGGTCGCTCATAGATATCCATATAAAGGCTAGATGTCTTAAGGCGGAGTCACTTCCGGCATCACCGGTGGCCATCTTGCCACAGGGAAGCTGTGAATTAAGGTGAGTGATCAGCACGCACACAAATCCTCTTATCTCGCTGAAATCTTGACGGATTTACAAACGGTTTGGTTTCTTACAAACGTTATTAAAGTGGCTATAATTCTTTCATATGGAAATCCATTGTTATAATTATTCATATGTATGCAGTATCATAACTACATCTCTGACGTTTATGACAAACCAAACCGTTTGAAAATTGGTAGAAAATTGAGCAAGTTATGGTTATTTAAAAGTACATGCACCATGTTATGAGTGAGCGAGGACCCTGTGGTAAGATGGCCGCCGTGTGCGGACGTCGACCTCCATTGGCCAGCAGCGCGCACGAGACATCTAGCCTTTATTATATGATATCTATGGGGTCGCTAACCTCTTACAATAACAAAGGCGTAGTTTGATGAAGCAACATTTGCTAAGAATTATGGATCTTGTCGTCAACGTCAAGCCGACCGATCTAATAATGTTTATGGATGAGTAAATGCATCAATGTTTTTATCATGACTGTGATATGAAGCAGTTCGGGATTGCTAAGAGACAGCTATCAGCTCCACACGCGACGCGAGTCCCGCGGATATAAAAGGAATATGGACATTTCATTCTACCGAACTACACGCAAGTGCAGAATTACTACTCACAGGTCAGTTTATTAGACAAATTAAACTTGTGAGGTAACGCAGCGCTGTTTCACCTGTTTAATAAAGTACATGTACGAGCGGTCGAAGTCTCGGACGTGGAGCTCTCGGCATCTCGAAAACACCGCGCTGATATTGATTCTCGTTTTAGTTCTCCTTTTTTATCCAAAGTCTGCTTGCCATGGTCCATAATGTTTGAACAAAACAACAACAGCGTGCAGATAGACATTACGAACTACACAGTTGTCCACGTCTGTCGCCTTGGTTACTATCAGAGGGCTCTGGTTACTATGGCAGTACGAGCGGAAACCAGGGAGAACGCGGATATGACGCCATTGACGGCGACAAAACGGAAATAAAGAAACGGTCCGTGTCTTCGAATTAAATTACAAATTTCTCCTGGTTTGAAAGTTGTTGGAAACAGTCGGGATAATGTAAGTACACAACTAAAAAAAATATATAACATAGATATAGTGATTTTTGCTATTTTTAAAGCAAAAAAACTACATATTGTACCTTTAATCTGTACTGTTAAGCACAGACAAAACTGAGCATAAATGTTATTTATAGAATTATTATGTGCCTGCTTCTCAGATTGATTCGGCATTTCATTTGAAGTCTTAAGATGCATGACGTAAAAAAAATAGGAATATTTCACAGTGCTGTTTGTAAGAATAGCAAACACTGTCATCAAAAGATGAGATGTGGATTCTTCACAAACTTTATAAGTTTTGCCTGCCTAAAAAAAGTACTTGGAAAATAACTTTTAATTGCCTAATCCCTTTACATCAAAGGAAAGCCATGTTATGTAAATAAAAACATATTTTCCATCAGTTTTCTATCATTTATTTAAATTATCTGAATGCACTATTTGTAATTTCTGGGTTATAATAAGGCAGAGATCTCTCATTTCTCTTAGAGGACCAGCAACTTTTTTACAACAATTTTAGCACTAGTCATGAAAGCAATAAAATTTGACAACATTGATATCATAGCTTTCTCAGAAAACTTAAATTTATGGTAAAAGGCGGCAGCATGGTTGCCAGAAATTCAGAGTAGGCTATTTGTTTACAGTATGGCATATTGGTGCCTGTATTTTGTAAAATGTTTAACTGTAGTATACCAATTGACTTGAATAACCAAAATCAGATTTTATGTTTTAATGATAAATGTACTGATAACCACTATGATAGTCCAGATGGTAAAACAGAAAGTCACATGATGAATCAGAGTGGCCTGTCCATAAAATGTAGCCAATACTCATGTTTAAACGGTGCACAGGGTCATACACACAAAGACACTAAAACAATGCAATAAACATTAACTAAATAACTTAAAATGTAACACAAAACATCTTAAATGTACATTATTCAAAGCAAAAATAAGCAAATATAAAATATAGCCCAGGCCTAATCGTAAGAGATGTCACGCAGGGACTTGTCCTTTTACTGTTTTTCGCAATAAATACATTCATGTTAATATATGATAATTCATTGTTTTTATTTCCAAAACCCATACATTTGACAGTATTTTACAGTTAAAGGGTCAAGATGACATGACAAGATTACATCAAATTTGATCTTTTGACATATCTTTGGTCTTTGTGTCATGAAAACATCATGCAAGTTTCATAGCCTAAAACGTCCTCAGTATAAACAAAGCATTTATTTAATCAAGCTCCAAAAACTTTTAATTAGGATATTGTGGGATGTGGCGTCACATGGGCGAATACATTTGCATATGACTGCAAAACATCAACGAATCGGTTTACATCATCGGACCATAGGCCCCGCCCACTGATGCTTACTCTAATTGATTGACACCTGTCTTCACCAGACACAAACACAAACGTCGCGTCGTGTCAAAAGCAAAAATAAGCCATTTATAATAACTCACAAGATGTACTCCATGGACGAGTAAAGGAACATTGCTTAGACTGTTTAAACAGCATTTGCGTTTCTGTACAGACTTCAGAAGGACACCTTCCACATGAACAAGTGGATGATTTATTTTTATTGGCGTACTGGATCGCGTCGAAGAATTATATGTTTGTACAGAGCATTTTACTGCATTTTTTTACAGTATAATGGAGAGTTCACACTAAAACTTTTGTTGAAATATGAACTTTCAACTATATTGGATGCATAGACTGTAAAAAAAGATTAACGATGCTGGATTGGATATGACAGCAGCTACATCCCAAACTGTAAGTAAACAATTTCTTCTGTATATGATGGTTTTATATGGATAATGTTTTCAAAGCAATAGCGAAGGGGCTGACGTTAGCTAACGGTGACAGTTTACTGACAAGCCTTAAAGGAGCCGCCCATTAACAAATGGATCATTTCAGACAGAGGAATGGTTAAAAAATAAATTGTATTAATAGGCTATGTTTAATATTTTAAGATCAATATTAGAAGTGGTTCCACACTAAACACTGAATAACAAAAAGTGAGCACCATTTTTTCTGCAAGTAAAGATAATATACTTTATAATGGATATATAGGCCTACTGTACATAATGAAACAACAAGAGATTCATCAGTGCATCTTCACCAAACTGTAGACTTGATCTCCTGCGTTTGAATGATCTGGTTTGTCAGGGATCGTGCAGTACAGGTGGTAAACATTCTTAAGGAAGACAACAGAAAGATAGAAAAGAAACACATGATAAATATCTTGGCATTCTATTCATGATGGACATCTCTGTTGTTTGTGTGGGTTTGGTGTGTGACAGTGTGTTTACACATACCTCATTTTCCTCTGTATTTCCCTCTTTCTGTTGAGTATTGACCAAAACACCTGTAATGCAATGCAGAAGCGTCATATCACTTTAAAGAACATGCTGACCTTCATGAACAAGCTCTTTGTCATAAAGCTTTAATGTATTTTAAGCTTTGACACTTTGCACAATCATCTCTTCACAGACTCATTCTGTGCAACACTGTTTTGATGAATTTAATATTTGTCTCACTTCTTCCGTATGAGCTCATCGTGATTGAGTGGGCCAAGTTTCTCAATGCTTATATGTGAGCATCAAAAATGCTGTTTTTGGACTAGTGAGAAAGTTTTGAGTTTGTTTTTATAGTAAAGACTGAGAATGATTTGATTCATCATGATATGACCATGAAAGTTTTACATTTTATTACCTGAGGGCTGGTAAATTGAATTCTCAGACATAATGGAAGAGTCAGTTGCTGTGGGATCTGGTGTGCTGTCCTGATGGGACTCTGGGTGTTCGAGGCCTTTGGAAGAACAGCATGATGAAGAGGTTCAAACAGAGTCAATATCCAAAACAAGAGGGCAAATGTGAAATGGCTTCTCCTAAAGCTTCAAACGTTGTGTGTGAAGATACATCATGATTTGACGTCAGTGACGCCAAACACAAACAGTGCATGTCTTGATACCAAACATGATGCACCATAATCGAATGAGTGCATTTGCAAAATAGATGTGAGAGCTACACAAGTTCTGCAGGGGTGATGTATTTTTGTCGCCAAAACCCAGAAATTAAAATCAATGTTTTGTTTTTAATGGGTTTTTGGTTAAATCCCTGAAATAAGGTCTTTGGTTAACTTAAGCCCAAGATTTTTTCACACTTTATTTATATGACATGATATATATAGTAAACCCCCTTTAGGATTTTAGAAAATTTTTAAGCTTTTTTCTTGTCTTGAAATAAGAGGTTTTTGGGGCACATTAAGGAGCCGTTTACATGCATTTTGGCCATTCATTTTATACATAACATGTTTTGGGGGTTGGGGTCATGTTCTGAAAACCCAAACTTTTGAAAACAGATTTCAAAGGTCAAGTTTTTGAAAATGTTACCATTACTGTCTATGTGTAAAAATGCAATTTTCTGAAAACAGTGACGTCATGCGCATGTGTAGCCTATTACACGTTCAGTCTATAGGTGGGCTCATAGTGTTACAAAGTGGTATTGCCAACTACTGGCCTGGCAGCATAATACAGCGTTTTTAGTCGTTTTTCGCGGATCTGTGTGAACGGGATCGTTTTGACAATGTTGTCATCTGTACACGAAAAACACAAAGGAAAAACCTTTTAGTTTTTAGCACATTGTTTTATTGTAAATGTATCCTGAAAGGGAATATGTTCTAAGACTGAAAGAGTTATAGAAGCTCGACAGCCCTTTAAAAGTGCTCATTTTACTGTATAAACAGTGTAAACATTCTGCAAAAAGCTCATTTTGTGTTCCACAGAAGAAAGAAAGACTTATGGGTTTGGAACAGCAGGAAAGTGAGTAAATGATTTTCATTTTGTCATGAACTGTTCCTTTAAAGCTGCAGTCCTTCACTTTTTTGTGTTCAAACTGTACAAAATGTATATTATAAGCCAGTACATCATGAATCCATTTTCCAAACCGTGTTTTTGTCTTATCCCGAATCACGGTACACCTATAATAAGTCTTTATATTCTCACTTTTTTAGACTGAGGTCTTACCCATGCGTGACTCGTCATAGACATAAACAGAGAGAAGTAGCTCCGGCTACAAGATGCATCTTCTGTTTATTAACCGCTAAAGCGACAAAAGTTGCGGACCGCAGCTTTAAGAAAAGATGTGGCTAATAATGCTGAAGACTTGAAAGAGGAAGTGATACTAGTTTCTGAGAAGCTATGGTCTATATCGTGTTTTTGACTTAGCAGGTTTATGCATCGTTCTTGGTTCACGTTATCTGAGATCATGAACTGAGAACGATGTTCTCTCACCTACAGAGATGGGCTGAGATGTGGCTGGTACAAAAGTGATCAGAGAATATGTCTCAGCAGGTCCAGAAGTCTAAAAGACATTAAGAATAATTAAAGTCATGTCCATGTTAAGGTTCAGCCATCCTTAATCATCATGGTATTATAAATATTTATTACCTTGTGATTTTAAAGATTGTAAATGCACAGATACTCACCAAACCAGTTCCTTGATTGGGCTCATCTGATTTTCTAAGAATAAAATATGGATCTTTATGGCATCTTTTCATACATATATCAGATAAGGTGCTAAACATTTGTGCTTATAGTTCCTAGATTACAAAAAATATACAAGACATTGTATCACAGACAAAAGATTTCATGCAATGCAGAAGTAGTCTGCATTAGTCATATCACTTTAAATAACAAATGTTTTAACCTTCATGAACAAGCTCTGTCATAATTCAAACTACTGAATTGAATGCATGAAAAAACTCACTGTTGTCTTCTTTTTTTACCTACAAAACAATGGGCATTATATGTTCAGTTTTAGCTTGCATGATAAATTCTATATTGAACAACATAAAACCCAGTACATACACCAGAACAAACAAAGAATATATGTAATGATAACTTTACTTACATGCAAACCAGCATGGGTAGATGAGTCCAGAAAAAATGACACCAACACCAGTGGAAACCAGCACTATAATCCATAAGCCTGTGACTAAACAAAACCAACACTTTAATAAATATGTATGTGCATTATGGTAAAGTTTAATTTGGTTGTTCAACGACCAAATTTGGTTGGCATTCTACTGACATTTATAAAAGTTACCAGTTCTGGTGGATGTTGGGGTCTCAGAAGTGGAAATGGCAGCCATTACTGCTGAAAATACATTGCAAAATAATGAGCTATATGAGTTAACACACTATGAAAGAATTGTAATGTTATATGTGTTTTAATTGAACACTAAACTATGCTCACATGTTTTTGTGTTTCCATTTGTGGCTTTTTGAGTGGACGTTGCTGTTGAAACTGCAGTGAGAACATACATCATGGGTGTATTTAAAATTAAATCTTAACAAAGACTGGCATAAATCTTTAAATTAAAAGTTATAGCAGTAACTATGATTTAAAAACAATTGAAATATAAAGACCAATCCATACAAAATTACGATGCTACAGAAGAGAGTCCAGTTCAGTTTATAAGCCACACAGTCTCATCTTGAGTCATGTGACATTGAGTAATTTGTTTACTAACCTGGCATCCAAGTACTGGGTTCTGAGATCAGTGGTTCTGACATGCTTATGTTAACAGGCAAAGGAGATGTTGCCATGGAAACTAAAAAAAAAAAAAAACAATGACACAAAATGTAGATGCATTATTGAACTTTAATGTTTAGGGGAAAACTGCAATTCATAAACAATTGAACATTGAGAAGACCAGCATGATCAAAGTAAGTTGAGAACTTTCAAACTGCTCAATGTTTGGAAACTTTACCTGTGCAGAGTTGAGCCAAGTTGAGTAAATGGATCCCAGATTATTTTTTTAATCCAACATATAGTGATTTTACCAATGAGGAAGTGTGGGTGAACTTACTTGTGGTTTCCTTTGTTGTGCTGGTTGGCCGGTTTGACGTGGAAAGTAAGTCTACAAAAAATAAAAATAACTTACTGTATATTGCGAGGGGAATCAATTTTGAAATTTTTTTTCAATTCTTCTTTTAATTCAGAATGACTAGACAAAGTGTTATTAGTAACTAATCAGCTGCAAATATACAAATTAGGCCTATCACGTCATTCATGGTGTGATAAGAATATATATATATATATATATATATATATATATATATATATATATATATATATATATATATTTTTTTTTTTTAACTCAATTACTCACAGGTTTTCATGGTTGTTGTCACATGTGCAGTGGTAGCTGGTGTTGAAACTGTAAAGACAGTTTACCAGTATTACAGGGAGTAATTACAATATTTAACTTTAAAAGCAAATGTCAAGATAGTCTTTGTGGTTGATGGTACAGAGCCTTCAAATACAAAAATAACTTTTCATAGGCTACAGGTCTTGTACAGGTTTATATCCAATGAGGACATTACTGAACCAAATGAGACAATGAGTTGATAATTGTATACTGTAAACTGACACTAATTTTGTTTTCAATAACCCTGCTGTACAGAGAAACATTAGAAGAGTGAACAGCCCATTATCATAGATTATACTACAGGGCCGTTGAATGCTTGAATCTGATTGGTTGACGAACGTTCTAAGGTGTGCATTATTTTCAGGGAAACGCACGGCTAAAGTAGTTCCAGGCAGGTCTCGACCGCATTACAGTTCCATATCACTTCACGTAGTCGACTGTAATAACGGAAAATAGGATACAATTCATAACAAGAGAAAGCATTTCGCCCCATGCGCTTGATCTGCAATTTTCAATGTCTAGCTTCACAATCAACAGAAACATGCAGTTTAATTTTAATAAATAAAGTATATAGTCCTCTATAATCAATAGAAAATTAAACTGAATATAGGCTAAATAAATGGATAGTCCTGCAGCACGGATTTTTATTGCAGATAATATAACAAATAAATAATTATTGATAGGCCTACTTGTTAAAAGGGCTTTGTGTTTCATTTATTTGGCTATAGTCTACTGTCATCTGTCAATAATGGAAAAAAAAAGAATGAACGAATTAATTAAAACGAATTGAATTAATAAATAAATAATAATAATAATTAGCATTATTTTCTGTGATGGTTTGTGGTATTAGTTGGTTCGACAAAATACAAAAATCACTAACACTTTATTTTGATGGTCCCTTTTGTATGATAATATCAACACTTCAAAAGTTGTTTTAAACTGACTGTCAATCACTCACTGTGCAATGGTTCTTTATTTGCATGTGTAAAAAAAATCATAATTAATAGTCATATGTCAATATGTCATGATGAGCTAAACGAGAGCATATTTCTGAAAGATATTTAAACTGAAATACTTCTGACTTCAACACAAGTGTATGAATTTGTGTATTAATAAAAAGAGTTCAAGAAGTGCTGCAGAACAAGAATGGCCCAATAAAAACTTACAAAGAAACTTTTAAAATATTAAATAATTTGCTTGCCATTTCTCCTCTCACCATCATATTAGATGTGCAGAAACTAGCTTCTTTCTATAGATGTGTCAGACGTTGTCTAGCTCTCTGACATGATCAGCTGAAGCGACTCTTCCTTCCTGCCTAAATATATCAGTTCACTTGCTAAAGTCACACTGGTTAAGCGTTTGTCTGAGAAGAACCTACAAGTTATTCAGTGTAAGAAGATTTCACAGATCTCTGTCTACTGACTCACTATCTTACAGCGTCCCACAACTGCTAGAATCAGCTTCACTATGTTGTTTCTGACTTCATACATTTGCAATAGTTCCATTTTAGCACAATCAAATATAAGTATATCTTTATTTGAACCTCATACTATTTCCGGATAATAAAGTGCATTAAGTACAGAAATAGTTGTACCAATTTAGCAGACTTTAAGTATACCAGTTTAGTATACCAAAAGTTGAATTGCATGGTACAGTATGCAGCGTATTAAGTACATACATAAATGTATTTGTACTTGCCATAAAATAAATGTATTTCAAATACATTTTTATATATATTTTTTTTTTTTCACCAGGGATGATTAGCCTTTGGCTTGACTACGTTATTTAACAGCTAATAATGTGATGCTAATGTTACACTAACCATGTTCCCATTCACCATCTCAGAGTCAGTGAGCTGCCTTCTAACCATCAGTGTCCTTAGAAACGCTTTGAACAACTCAGAACGTCAGTGGAGAAAGAGTTCATCATAACATACATCATATTCATAATTCACCCACTATATTGCTACATGTACACTCTTTTTCCTGTCCCTTCTTAAAGGTGCAGGGTTCTCAAGTCTCACGCATTGGCTGTGAGACACACGCAATTCAACCAGTTCACACGCTCACACGCCACACCGTGTATTTCTCACGCTGAAAAGGCAATGCCAACCAAGTTGTCCTGCAAGCTTTATATATAACGTTGTATACGAGGCACAGGCACACAAAGTGAAGTTTCCTGCCGCCAGCCATAGACAGTATAAGAAGTGGACAGAGCCATCTCATTGGAACTCAATTGAGACAAGTGAAGCCCATTTTTAGCGATTTTTTATTTATTTATTTTTTTAGCACTTCCGTTCCTAACGCGCAGACTCAAACCGACTCAAACTAAGCTTGATGACGTGAGCAACCTGTCTGGCAGATGTAAATCTTCTAGTAGCTGTGCTTGCAAACTGCCAACGTTAATCTTGCAGAGACGGCGAGCTTAAGCAAAGAGTTCTTTGGCGTGAGTGAGCAGGAGTAAGTATTCTGATTAATTATTTTGACAGTATAATATATCTATGGGCTTCTCCCTTGACGTCCCCCGATTGCCTGCGAGCTTCTCCTCCTGTCTGTACGGTAATTTCTCTACTGTGCGACAGAGAGTCGAGTGGTTATGACGCAATCGTTAGCCTATTTTTACAAAAACTGTTTCTACGGGGCCATAATGTAACATAGAAGGTAATGGAGCCCTTTATACATTGTCGTGTTTCTTTAGAAATAAATAATGGACAAATGGAGTCTTTAAACGCCTCAGATGTAAAGTTATTCGCTGTCAAAGTGACGCCAAAATGAATGGGAGTCAATGGAATGCTAACGCAAGTGAAGTTCTGCTACAAGATGGCGGCACGCGGCCGGCTTCAACTTCCGGTCGATGGATTACCCGCCTGCCGCCAGCACGTATCTCGGCCAGATTGCGTTTGTTACTAGGCAACATAGATTCTATGCGCAACATAGAAGTTGACGGAACATTCTCGGCCACCATACGTTCGTTACTAGGTAACCAACAACATTGCGCGAACACACGTCGTGATGGAGAAGGTAAGTTGGAAGAAAGCTTGTCTAACATTTTTAGGCTAAAACATTTAATATATTAGCCTGGTAATACCAAACTCTGCTACTTCGCTTTGCTTCGTAGACAGAGTCTGGCATGGCATAATTGAAAAGCGTTTTCTTTCTCGCTGGGGGGCGCTTGTCTGAAGTTTAAAATCATTGGTTACCCGTAAGCCAATCACATAACGTTTGGTTATGGCGTGTGTTATGCACATGCTCAGCCGCATCTAACTTCCACTGTAAACACATGTATGATGCGAAAACAAAACCATCGAGCGAAATACCGGAGTGAACATGGCTGTGATGTGAAGTAAATCTACGCATCCACGGTACAATCATCTATACGTCACGTCTCTCAGCCCGCCCTCTGTTTGTTGATTGGCCGGCGGTTTTCAGGCCGGAGGAAAACGGAAAGCTATGACGCTGTCTCAGACTGAGTACAGAAGCGAAATGAAATTGAGCGGAAGTACGAAGTCTGACGTTGTCAGGCTATTAATATATAGCCCATCGTATACATTATTATTGATGCAGTCAAAAACTCTACAACTACTTTGCAACCAGGCCAGAAGCTTTGGCTCATTTTGGCTACCTTACGTTATCTGATACTAAGGGAAATGTTAGTGGGTATGGGAAGGAATGAAGATGTATTTCTTCATTTTATTTTAAATGATATATTATACTGTATTAATAGTCTTTCTAGTTACATTAAGGAGCCACAGTGCTTCAAGTGGGAGCCCCTACCTCTGTTATCAAGGCATCAAAATGTGCAACAAACACTTACAACACAAAACACATTTCATAAGCTGGAGTGTGTACTCCAATGTGCCTTAATACTCTGTCATTTGTTCACAATGTCCCACCACACAATAAATCATACCATTTCGACTAGACACATTCAAAATGCAAAAAAGATTTGTTTTTCCAAACTGTTTGGAGCAATTTGTTATATTTTTGTAATTTTTGTATATTTGTCATTTTGAAATATAACATTAAAGAGTATATTTGATGGGGATGGGCGGGGCTCCATTAGGGCTCCTCCCCTAACCGCATGTGACTAAAACACAAACGTACTGATCACACATGCTTAAATTCTGTATTTTAGACAAATGTTTTTTCACTCCAAATGTGGACATTCAGTGTTAAAATAACATTAAATGACAAAGATCACTTACTGTAAGACTGAACCTCCATAAGAAGCTGAAAAGCAATGAAGATGAACAACTCCATTACAGTGAGTGTGAGGAAAGAAACAAGACTCACAAAATAGTTGAATTAGGAAGTAACACATTAGACAACAGGAAACCATATAATGCAGTCAGGTCTGTAGGGCTCGCGCTCGATCGGCCCAAAACCGGCATCCGAACAGCGCGGAAGGTCTTTACGTGTTACTGTCCTTTTCTCGAGGCAAAAAAGTATTTTTTGATTAAATGCAATACATTTGAATATGTATTCTCTCGTTATTTCATCTGACTCCATAAATGAAAAGGTTTTAATGATATCTGTGCATCATTAAATGTGAGAAAATGTTTGACTTCCTTTTAACTCTTTAATGAAAATAATGCCAAAGTCGGTTAGAATAATCAAATGTAACAATTTATTATGTCAGGTAAATGTATCATGCCAATTTCATAATCAATTCAAAGATAATCAATACAAAACATCAAATGCTCTGGAATAAAGAGAAGAGATGCGAACCCAACATAAAAATACATGATGCTGAATTCTTTGAGGTCCTTCAACATCATGGGCTCATCTGAGTAACAGAAGGCCCCGAATCCATTATATAGACAGACCTCTTTCACATGGAAACATGGAAATTTACATTCAGAGGTTACACCTATGTAGGAGACCATTTGTCTAGGGATCATCATTCACATTAAACCATATATTCTTGGGTGAGCTTTTGGTGATCTTCGCATGGGGGAGAAGGAGAGGGGGGATGAGGAAAAAAGAGATGTAGATTAGGATGACTCGGAGGTGAGACTTTCGTCTCGATAGTGCACAAGGGTGAGTTCAAATGTTAATTTCCAGAGAGGTCCTTTGTCCTCTCAGGGTCCGGTCGCTCTTCAACCAGACTGTCCGGCATCTCCTAATTTCTCAATTCTTACAGTTTTCCCTCCTTGACTCCGTGGGTTTAATTCAAATGAGTCCCTATGGAGTCACTGATAAACGTTTGTTGTAATCCTTGAGATGTAACCCAAAAATAGTCTTTTCAATGTAAGCATCTGTAGAAGCTTGCAGAGGACTGTGTTCAGCTGTGTCTCACCAGGTGTATGTTGCTTGAGTCCAGCAGGTGGATGAATGCGTTCAGGTTTTCTTCCTGTGATCCTGTGATGTGAGCAAAGTTCGTAGAGTCAATCTGGACCTTTGTGACTTGTTCAGTTGACGTGTCATTCCTTCATGGAGAAACTTCTGCTTCTCTGGCACCTTCCTCATGATGATAATCCGACCCTTCTTGACCAATCCTGTCACCTCCAGCGGTGCGGCTGTCTGGGCAGACCTCAGTGGATGAAGGGGTTCTCCTTGGTTCCACACTGCTTTGTGTAAGACACCTGAAAAGCATCTTAAATGTCCACTTCACGATCGAGTACTTATGAACTTAAAGTCGTAGGGAAATGCATAGGAACATATAATGCAACAAAATAAAATCATGTCATGTTCAATATAAAATATCATGTTCATGTCAGCGAGTGCGAATGGTACATCTGGTGTTTCTCAAGGTCATGTAGAATGGTCTCATTTTAAATATCCAATTCTTGACTACCACTGTGATGTTAAATGTAATGGAATTGAAATATTCTTGGTCTGAATTATTCAAAGGAAATGCAGTAAGAGGTCGGTGTAACCTAAATAATAAAATCGATGGTACGCATCAATAAATCTTGTAATAACAGTAATAATAATATTCAATCACAATTAGGAAGAAATGCATGTATATATATAATAATCACTTTGTTTGTTCATGAATTTTCCAATGCAAGCCACCTATGCAGATCTAAGAAGTGACTTGGAACATGTTTAGGCATACAAGAATGGAGATTGTTCATTCATTGCAACAGTTTTGTGTGTGTGTGTGTGTGTGTTTTGTGCTGGCTAAGTCACAGTCGATGACAGGGTTAAATTGTAAATTTTGTAATTGATTGAAGCGCTCACACTTCAGATCTGTCCGTTTTTTATGATGTTTCTGTTATTATTGCTATGTTTGAGAAATCAGGGGCCCTCTGATTTTCCAACCACTCTAATAACAGTCAGAAAGTTTTAACATTTTGAAATTTAATAGCAGGTCTGTCTCTGCTTTATAATTTGCATCATTGATTTGTGTCTGTAGCCATTCATAAGTATATTACAGTGTTTTCCCATGAGTTGGCAGTGTGTTGTGAATAGCGTATGCTATGTGTATCTCTGTTAGACCGTGATCATGGGATCGGCTGTACCATCCTGTGTGTGTGAAGCTATCTGGATCTGTTAGTGTGACGATGGACACTAGATGTTTAGTGAAGTGACACTTTTGGACTCTTATGTCATCTTTATCTTCTTATGATGTGTAGTGTTCAGCCTGGATAGACTTGATCTATTCCAGGTGATGATGCTGTGAGGGTGTAGTGATGGAGGTGTGTGTTCAGTGTTCATGTCTAGGAGATGGGTGGAATATAATCTATAACAATTGTGTTTCAAATTTAGTTCCAGTTCTATACTGGGAGGCCATATTTACGCAGTGATGTACTATTGTGAGATGTGAACGGCCTCTTGAAGTGTCTTTTCACCCATCTCCCGAGTCTCAGGTTATGTTCTAACAATTCCACTGTCCTGGCTTTGATCCAGGTGGGGTCCAACCCGTCCTGGCAACCGAGATATTCATTTGTGGGAACGTCATATTAAGTCGTGGGGACGTGATAATAAATCGGGGCCACCGATCATTTTGTTGAGGTAACGACATCATTATGTCGTGGCCACGCGATGTAAAGTCGTGGGCTCGAGATCATATGTTGAGGGAAAGCTATATTTTTCTCGTGGCCATGACTTCATATTTTGAGAGAACAACATATTTCTTGTGGCCACGAGTTATGTTGAGGGAACCACACCGGTCAATACTGTAACCATATACAGCAGTCGGAGATGGAGATGACTGATGAAATAACATTTTACTTTGAATTAGGAATGTCATATAAATATATAGTGCACTCTCTGGCATTAAGACATGGGTACGTTATAAGTGAAAGACACCTGAAGTGCATTCTTAAGTTGAATGGGCTTTTTCGTCAGAAATTTGCTGGCTTGAATAAAATACTCTGGTCACGAATAAAGTCCCGTTTAAGGCAATAACAAAAACAAATTATGAGAAACTTAAATTAACAAATAGTAAAGTAATTATGCCCGGGGTAAAAGGAGAGCCTGTGTCACGTGTGAAGATTCGGTTCCCACATGTTATAAATCTCATAGCCACGAGAAACGGATGTCGTTCCCTCAACATAAGATCTCATACCCACGAGATATTATGACGTTCCCACGAGATATTATGACGTTCCCACGAGTTTATATGTTGTGGCCACAACAAAACTACAGTAAGTGAACCGAACATGACCCTCCCTGTCACCGTAGTTGACTGACTCTTTGTCTCTTGTTTTATTTCTTCATCATATGATTTTACTTGGGCACGAGCAACCTCTAAATCACTGGTCTCAAACTCCTGGAGGACGACAGCTCTAAACAGTTTTGCTCCAGTCCTAATTAAACACACCTGATCCAGCTAATCAAGGTCTTCAGGATTACTAGAAGCTTCTAAGCATGTGTTAGTTGGAGCTTAACTCTGCAGAGCTGTGACCCTCCAGGAACTGAGTTTGACAGCAGTGCTCTAAATCCTGTTCTATCTGCAGTCGTTCTAATTCAAACCTTTGAGTTTATTGCTCTTTTCTGAGTTGCTCTTCTAAAGTTCTTATCCCCCCCCCCCCTCTTTTCTTGTCTTTCCATTTGCATCATCTTGTATTCAGCCTCTTTTGCAGCATCTGCTTATAGAAGAGAAGAAGATCCAGAATGGCTGCTGAGCGTAACTATGAGCTAAAAGCACTTTCCTGTTCTGCATCAAACTCGCCATCTACTGTTGAAAACCTTTTCAGCACAAATTTGACGATATCATTGGTCACAGCTTCACATACATCAATTTTACGTCTTAAACCAGCAGTGGGTGTGATATGTTCCCTTATTTCTATATTAGCTCCACAGATTCTGCCTTGGCTTGCTGATCAATTTATTAATTGAATAGCTATACAGTAGCCAACATATTGTATAATTTTTTCTGTACATATAATTTTATTTTTTCTCTTTAGAGGTGCAACAAGTGAGGAAATGAAACGGTTCATCCATGTTTTGAGGAGCATAAAAGAGATGTTTCCACCTGGCAGGAGGTGTAGATTCTGTGGCTGTTTTCAAAGTTTCACCAGTAGAGGTCGCCACTGAATCAGCAAAGAGAGTTCAACAATGTCCATTTAGTTTGGAAATATCACTTTAATTATAGCAGGCTACTGGTATCAATATTACAGCATAACATATAATTGTAAAACATATCAGAAACGCTCTACTTTATGAATGTTCCACATATACTCTGCAGTTCAAAAGTTTTACTTCAAAAGTAAGATTTTTGTAATGTTTTATTTTTTTAAAAAGTATCTTATTCTCACCAAGGCTACATTTATTTGATTAAATAAAATATTACAATAATTGAATAAAAAATACAAAATATATAAATTTCAATAAAAAAATATAATATTAATAATTGAAATATTACAATCTAATATAACTGTTTTCTAATTTGTAATTTATTCCTGTGATAAAAGCTGATTTTTCAGCATCATTACTCCAGTCTTCAGTGACAAAATCATTTTTGTGATGTCTGGATTACTGAAGATAGATGATATTTATTACCGTCAAAGACAGTGTTAGAATGTGCTGAGTGTTTTATTCTTACATGTGGATCAGTGAACATACCTGGATATGAGTGGCCGTCACAGCTAACCGCAGTCCATGTTGTGTTGGGCTATATGCTCCATTTTAATATCGTCCTATCGTCAGCCTGTGAGATCGGCGATACACGATATATATCGTGAGGGGGCGGGGCTTACTTATTTGATTATTAACTTGCTTATTTACTCATCAATTTGCTTGTATTATAACTTCGTTTTATATATGAGAATCTTTTTCTATTTTGCTAGCAAAGGTCGACTGTTTATTAATAGGCTAAATCAGGTTATTTCCCGGTATAGTGAGGTAAAAGAAAGATCCTAATCATTCTTGTATCTGACTCGGAGTATTTCAACATGTCAGCGGGAAATTTACGGACACACATTATCCTCTCATGCCGTTACAGATGCAGCATTTTGACTGTACTTCTGCACGAGATGAGAACACGTTTTAATAATTTCTTGGGTCAAGAAAGAGTCGGAGTCTGCGATATATGTCCTCCTACCAGTGCTCTCTCTGTCTGGATGCACTTCACATATGTGCACCGCACTTCAATAAGCCAAAAGAACGCGGGTTAATGTGTTTTAAATGCCGGGAGAAATCAGAGGCAAAAATCTAAAAGTCGATCAGTTATACTTAAACTTTTGACTTGACTCTGATAAAGGAAAACGGGTTAAAGGGGTGGTTCAGTTTTTTCGACATCGGACCTCATTTTCAAGTGAGCCTGGTTGTTATTCATCAGTGGAGACAGTTTTAAAAAAAAATCATCCAGTCCTTACTTTTGGATAGTTCGCCGGTGCTAGGCTAGCGCGAGTCAACGGTGCACGTTAGCCTGCCATTAAAAACAGTTTTACCCACTCCACAGTGCACCAAAAGCAAATAAATTATAACGCCAGACTATCGATGTAATGTCTGTTGAGAGAATAATGTTAGAAACGCGGGGCTAGTTGTAACACGCTTGTTTTAAATACTTCCGCACATGCTTGGATGACGAAACTTTGTGTATTTACTAGTTGCCATATCAACACTATAGAAAAAAAAATTCCGCCAAAATTTTTTTTTTTTGGGAGATATCCATAGACATTTATTAAACCATAGCAAAAGTAAATTTCTTACTTAAGTAAATTTTTCATCTCTATTTTTTGTGTTTATTTAAAATAAGACAAATCTGATATTATTTTAATCTCCAAGATGTTATTTAACAGTTGAGATAGTTATTTAATGCTTCGCTAACTAGCAGAAGACACTAGCAAGGTTTAAATCCCAGTTGTGCAGGCGGGGCATGTTGTAACACTGCGTTACAATGTGCCCCTATTAGAAATATGCTATTATATTCTATACTTTTATTAATTTTATTGAGAAAACGTGAGAAAAAGGTGAATAAAGACTGAGAGTCAATGTCAGAAATTACTAATTATTTATTTGTTTTGAACTATGTTGTATAGCTGTGTTTTCATGTGTTCGTAGTCAAAACTCAAAAATGAGTTTATATTTAATTATAAAAAATTGCCATTATTTTATATGAAAACGTTTTTTAATTGTATTTTATTTAGAAAATATTTTAGTTTGTTTTGTATATTTTTTTTATTAGATCAGATAACATTTTAAGCTGTCATATGTTATGTTACAATGTGCCCCACCTATGGGGCATGTTGTCACATTTCACATCCATTCTTTCGGGGTGTATCAAGAAAAAAGTATATACTGTATTAATAAAACAAAAACACATAATTGTACTAGACATGTGGAAAATTAATGTGGGAAAAAATAAATACTCTGAACCATAAGTAGATTTACACAAACTGAGAAAGTCAAAAAGCGTTACTTTGTGCCCCACTCTCCCCTAGTTTTTTAGTCTGTTTTAAAAACATTTTCTTTGAGAAGTCCTCATACGCGCGTGTCGGTGATGTCGCAAGTGTGGTTATGTGGTGATGTCGCATGTGGTTATGTGGTGATGTCGCAAGTGTGGTTATGCGGTGATGTCGTTATGAATTTAGGCAAGGCAAATTAATTGTAGTTCCTAATTAATTTAATAACAACACTAGCTTCATAATAATAATAATAATAATGATTTAATACATTAATGGGAAAACGAGCCAATTATCGTATTGATATCGTCAAAGGCATCTGCCAGCAGCTCTCTGACTATCGTCGATACACGATACTATCGTCTATCGGCACAACCCTAGTCCATGTAGCTGTTCTTCAAGGTTTCACACACCTCAACTTTAGGCTTAATCTGTACTGTTAAGCACAGACAAAACTGAGCAGAAATGTTATTTATAGAATTATTATGTGCCTGCTTCTCAGATTGATTCGGCATTTCATTTGAAGTCTTAATATGCATGACGTAAAAAAATAGGAATATTTCACAGTGCTGTTTGTAAGAATAGCAAACACTGTCATCAAAAGATGAGATGTGGATTCTTCACAAACTTTATAAGTTTTGGCTGCCTAAAAAAGTACTTGGAAAATAACTTTTAATTGCCTAATCCCTTTACATCAAAGGAAAGCCATGTTATGTAAATAAAAACATATTTTCCATCAGTTTTCTATAATTTATTAAAATTATCTGAATGCACTATTTGTAATTTCTGGGTTATAATAAGGCAGAGATCTCTCATTTCTCTTAGAGGACCAGCAACTTTTTTACAACAATTTTAGCACTATTCATGAAAACAATACGATCTGACAACATTGATATAATAGCTTTTTCAGAAAACTTAAATTTATGGTAAAAGGCGGCAGCATGGTTGCCGGAAATTCACTTCAACTAATACTGTGAGAGTATTTGTTTACAGTATGGCATATTGGTGCCTGTATTTTGTAAAATGTTTAACTGTAGTATACCAATTGACTTGAATAACCAAAATCAGATTTTATTTTGTAATGATAAATGTACTGATAACCACTATGATAGTCCAGATGGTAAAACAGAAAGTCACATGATGAATCAGAGTGGCCTGTCCATAAAATTTAGCCAATACTCATGTTTAAACGGTGCACAGGGTCATACACACAAAGACACTAAACAATGCAATAAACATTAACTAAATAACTTAAAATGTAACACAAAACATCTTAAATGTACAAGCAAATAAGCAAATATAAAATATAGCCCAGGCCTGACATGACAAGATTACATCAAATTTGATCTTTTGACATATCTTTGGTCTTTGTGTCATGAAAACATCCTGCAAATTTCATAGCCTAAAACGTCCTCAGTATAAACAAAGCATTTATTTAATCAAGCTCCAAAAACTTTTAATTGATATTGTGGGATGTGGCGTCACATGGGCGAATATATTTGCATATGGCTGCAAAACATCAACGAATCGGTTTACATCATCGGACCATAGGCCCCGCCCACTGGTGCTTACTCTCTAATTGATTGACACCTGTCTTCACCAGACACAAACGTTGCGTCGAAGCAAATGTACTCAATGGACGAGTAAAAGAACATTGCTTAGACTGTTTAAACAGCATTTGCGTTTCTGTACAGACTTCAGAAGGACACCTTCCACATGAACAAGTGGATGGTTTATTTTTATTGGTGTAGTAGATCGTGTCGAAGAATTATATGTTTGTTCAGGGCATTTTACTGCGTTTTTTAAACGAAGGCTCAGTATAATGGAGAGTTCACACTAAAACTTTTGTTGAATTATGAACTTTTCAACTGTATTGGATGCATAGACTGTAAAAAAAGATTAATGATGCTGGATTGGATCTGACAGCAGCTACATCCCAAACTGTAAGTAAACAATTTCTTCTGTATATGATGGTTTTATATGGATCATGTTTTCAAAGCAATAGCGAAGGGGCTGACGTTAGCTAATGGTGACAGTTTACTGACAAGCCTTAAAGGAGCCGCCCATTAAAAAATTGATCATTTCAGAAAGAGGAATGGTTAAAAATAAATTGTTTAATATTTTAAGTTCAATATTATAAGTGGTTCCACACTAAACACTGATTAACAAAAGTAAGCAAAAAAGATTTCTGCAAGTAAAGATCCTTTATAATGGATATACTGTACATAGTGAAACGACAGAGATTCATCAGTGATTCATCAAACTGTAGACTTGATCTCCTGCCTTTGAATGAACTGGTTTGTCAGGGATCGTGCAGTACAGGTGGTAAATATTCTTAAGGAAAAAACAGAAAGAGAGAAAAGGCACACAGGATAAATGTCTTGGCATTCTATTCATGATGGACGTCTCATTCGATCATGTGGGTTTGTGGTGTGACAGTGTTCACACATACCTCATTTTCCTCTTTCTGTTGTTTATTGACAAAAACACCTGTAATGCAATGCAGAAGCGTCATATCACTTGGTGGCCTTCATGAACAAGCTCTTTGTAATAAAACTTGAATGTATTTTAAGCTTTGACACTTTGCACATGCAGCAGTGTCATCTCTTCTCAGACTCATTCTGTGCAACACAGTTGTGATGAATTTAATATTTGTTCCACTTCCTCTGTATGAGCTCATCGTGATTGAGTGGGCCAAGTTTCTCAATGCTTATATGTGAGCATCAAAAATGCTGTTTTTGGACTAGTGAGGAAATTTTGAGTTGTGAAACCAGTGTGTTTTCCTATAGGTTTAGTACTAGTATTAGTAGGTTTGATTCCTCATGATACATGACCACTTTAATGAAAGAAACATTTTATTACCTGAGGGCTGGTAAATTGAATTCTCAGACGTATTGAAAGAGTCAGTTGCTGTGGGATCTGGTGTGCTGTCCTGATGGGACTCTGGGTGTTCGAGGCCTTTGGAAGAACAGCATGATGAAGAGGGTCAAACAGAGTCAATGGAAAACCATCCAAAAGAAGAGGACAAATGTCAAATGGCTTCTCCTAAAGCTTCAAACGTGGTGTGTGAAGACAGTGACGCCAAACACAATGCATGTATTGATACCAAACATGATGCACCATAATTGAATGAGTGCATTTACAAAATAGATGTGAGAGCTACACAAGTGCTGCAGGGGTGATGTATTTTTGTCGCCAAAACCCGGAAAAGAAAATCAATGTTTGTTTTTTTTTTGTTTGTTTTTTGGTTAAATGCCTGAAATAAGGTCTTTGGTTAACACAAGCCCAAGATTTTTTCACATTTTATTTATAAACCCCCTTGGGATTTTTGAAACTTTTGAAGCTTTTTCTTGTCTTGAAAAAAGGCAGTTGCTAACAAGTAATTAAATGGGACTACAGAGGTTTTTGGGGGACATTAAGGAGCCGTTTACATGCATTTTGTCTGTTCATTTACACATGTTTTGGGGGCCTGAAAATGCAAACTTTTGAAAACAGATTTCAAAGTGCAAGTTTTTGAAAAATAGTACCGTTACTGTCAATGTGTGAAAATGCTAATTTGTGAAAATGACAGCGTAGCTTATTACGCATCTTTACAAAGTGACATTGCCAACTACTGGCCTGGCAGCACAATACAGTGTTTTTAGCTGTTTTCTCGGATCCGTGTGAACTGGGATCTTTTTGACAATGTTGTCATCTGTACACGAAAAACACAGAGGAAAAACTTTTTTGTTTTTAGCACATTATTGTATTGTAAATGTACAATTAAATTATAAATAAAAACTGAAAGAGTTATAGAAGCTCGACAGCCCTTTGAAAGTGCTGATTTTACTGTATAGGCAGTGTAAACATTCTGCAAAAAAGCTCATTTTGAGTTCCACAGAAGAAAGAAAGACGTATGGGTTTGAAACAGTAGGAAAGTGAGTAAATTGTTTTAATTTTGTCATGAAATTGTACTTTTAAACTGCAGTCTTCAACTTTTTTTGTATTCAAAATATACAAAATTTATATAACAAGCGAGTACATCCAACACGATCCTGAATCACTATGGTACACCTATAATAAGTGTTTGTATTCTGACTATTTTAGACTGGTGGGTTGTACCGCAGCGATGTAGCCCAGACCTGCGTGACTCGTCATAGACATAAACAGAGAGAAGTAGCTCCGGCTACAAGATGCATCTTCTGTTTATTAACTGCTAAAGCACTAAAAGTTGCGGACTGCAGCTTTAAGAAAAGATGTGGCAAATAATGCTGAAGACTTGAAAGAGGAAATGGTACTAGTTTCTGAGAAGCTGGTGTCACTATATCGTAATTTTGGTTAACTGAAATCATCAACTGAGAACGATGTTCTCTCACCTACAGAGATGGGCTGAGATGTGTCTGGTACAGAAGTGATTAGAGAATATGTCTCTGCAGGTCCAGAACAACTCTAAAAAAACAATGAATAATTAATGAATAATATGGCTGTCCCTTTAAGCCATTCTTACTCATTATGGTATTATAAATATTTATTACCGTGTGATTTTAAAGATTGTAAATGCACAGATACTCACCAAACCAATTCCTTGATTGGGTACATCTGATCTTATTGATCTAATTTTATTGCTAAGAATCAAATATGGATCTTTATGGCATCTTTTCATACATAAATCAGATAAGGTGCTAAACATTTACACTCATAGTTCCTATAGATTACAAAAATATACAACAGGACATTGTATCACATACTACTGAGAATGATTTCATGCAATGCAGAAGTAGTCTGCATTAAATAATCATATCACTTTATATATATAAAAAATGTAACCTTCATGAACAAGCTCTTTGTCATAATTCAGACTAATGAATTGAATGCAATGCATGAAACAACTTACCGATGTCTTCTTTTTTTACCTACAAAACAATGAATGGCCATTATATGTTCTGTTTTAGCTTGCATGATAAATTCTATATTGAACAACATAAAACCCAGTACATACACCAGAACAAACAAATAATATATGTAGCCAACATGTGAAAACTTTACTTACATGCAAACCAGCACAGACAGATGAGTCCAGAAAAAATGACACCAACACCAGTGGAAACCAGAACTATAATCAGTAAGTCTGTGACAAAACAAAACCAACACTTTGATACATGTTTATGTGCATTATGGTAAAGTTTAATTTGGTTGTTGTATATGTCAGTCCACCTGACAATTGAAGTGATACACAAACCATTGAGAAAATGTATATATATTTGTTTTTTGTTGTGTGCATGTAAATGTTTTACAGAGATTTGAAAGTGAACATCTAATTCATGCAACAGTCAAATCCAATCAATTAAAATAGAAGCACAACAGGAAAAGGAAAAACCTCTGTGGATGTTCAGGGTTGGAGAGTCAGTTTGATCTGTTGAAGTGTGAACATTAGGAGCATCTGCATCAGAAAATACCTCAAATGAAATCACATTTGACCAAAGCGTGATGATTATACACAGCAGTGTTAAAGGTCCCATGACATGCTACTTTTTGTGGGCTTTAATATAGGCCTTAGTGGTCCCTAGTACTGTATCTGAAATCTCTTTCCAAAAATTCAGCCTCGGTGCAGAATTATAGCCACTACAAGCCAGTCCCAGAATGAGCTTCCTTCAGACAGGCCGTTTCGGTGTCTGTAGCTTTAAATACTAATGAGGAGGAGAAAGGCGGCGCAAGGTGGAGGGTGGGTGTGGCCTTGACCATCTTGCGCAACGGTAACGTGGCGTGCATGTTTACGTTGGATATTGCAATGGCACGAAGACACGCAGTCTTTCAAGCATTTCAGTTTGACCCAGAATCTGATCCAGATGGAGAAGCAACGGATGAAGAAGTTGCAACTCAGCGGCTCCAGCAGGACGTTTCCGAATGGTTAGTTTAAAATATTATGTCTGGATACGGTACTTTATTCGGATGGTTTACAGTTATTATCATGTAGCTAACGCTAACCTACTGTTGCCTTTCCATGAGAGATCTGTAACGTCTGTATTTATCTTATTACAATTACATCAAGCTCTGCGATCTTGAAATGCGGATATCGCGCGCGCCATATAACCAACAGGAAAACGGTTATCCAAATAACAAAGACGTGTACAACACTCGCGTTACAGTGTGTGTATTCACACACATAAACTGCACAGCTGCATAGCTAATGTTACAGCCACATTCTACGTGTAAAATCTAGGTAACCATAAACAGTAAAGCAACACACTTATATATCATTAGTTGACTTACTTGTCCGAGGTGTGTAGCTGAGCCAAAGAGAGTGATCCAGACTTTAGTTTCAGACGTTCAGCAAGCCCAGCTCTGTATTGACCCTTCGGTGTTCATTTGTACATCCAATTATTGAGCAATTATTATGCTTCGCTCGCTCAAAAGCCATGATATCTCTCGTGGACAAACTAAAATTGCGCGCGCGCGTTCCTACTTCCTAGCGCATTTTCTCATGGGCGGAAAATATTCTCTGGGCGGGCAAAGCAGAGACAGGGGAGGTAACATTTCCTCCTTATGACGTCATAAGGAGGAGATTCAAGATCAGCCCGGTTGAGCTTCCATTTTCTCAAAGGCAGAGAAAGATAGCAAAAGCTCGATTTACACCGATTGAAATTTTTAGAAACTTGGGGACCATATACAGGCTAGGGGAACTCAGAAAGTGAAAATTTCATGTCATGGGACCTTTAAGGCCAATTCACACCACACAGAAAGACGGCAACCAATGCCAACAATCACCAGATTAAAGACTTCACTTCTCAGACATTCCACGATCCGACAAACACTCAACATGTTAAATCGGCAAAAATAAGAGCTGACCAATGGCCGAGGCGACAGACGCCAACAGGAGTAACACACTGATCCGACAAAACAAAGTGCCTGTTGCCATTTTGTTGGCGTTTGTCAGTGCAGTGTGAATGGGCCTTTACAGTGTTCTTTGTTTTGTTTAAAACCATCTCTGCTCTTTGTTTTGCTGTTTGGCAGTTTTGACTTGGAAAGTAAGTCTACAAATATAAAAATAAATAACAAATTGCAAGGAGAATCACCTTTGAAACACGTTTTCATTTTTAATTCAGAATAACCAGAAAAGGTGTTATCAGTAACTTACCAGCTGTACTGTACGTTTCAGAAGTGGACATTAAAGGTAAAGCTGTTAAAAAACACATTGTAAAATTTGCAGTGATGTATAATAAAATGTTCAACCGCAACAGATAATAATGAGCCTGACAGAACAATTGCCACATTATTCAATGTGGAATAAGAATTATGTATTATGTATTATTATGAATTAGCAAATGTCAATACAGTCTGTTGTTAAAGGTACAACTTTGTCAAATACAACTTTTTTCCCACATTATGCCGTATGATGTAATTCTGCTCTGTACTAGTGTATATCCAATAAGGATATTACAGAACCAAAGAACCAGCACTGTAACATTTAAGAATGAGACAATGAGTTTATACAGTTGTATATAAACTGACACTAATTTTGTTTTCAATAATCCTGCTGTAGAGAAATATTACAAGAGCGAACAACCCATATCATAGATTCATAAAGTAAATCACAGTGGATAGATGTATGTAAAGGACTTTGGTGTTTGTTTTTTGATAGAAATAACTTTTTTAAACATTATCAATACATAAATATCTCAAGACTCACTTTGGATTGTTATTGTCACTGGATCGGAGAGAGGAGATGGTACGAGACCTTGTGACTTCTCCACAGTGTAGTAGCAGGTTATTCTCACAGATGAACTCTGACCTTCTGACCAAATACTGATCTGAGATCCAGTGAGTGAGAGCTGACATGATGAGATCTGTACTGAGTAACTTTCTCTTCCATTTATGTTAAAGTAACACATCTCTATCTTCAGATCTTCAGTATTCTTACAGTTCAGCTGAACTGTGTCTGTTTCCTTAATAACTGAAGCAGAAGCTGTTAACCTGGCCTGAGGAAGACCTAGTGAAGAAGAAAGGAAAATTGAAATGTATTCATCGCTCAGATTAGAAGCAGGTGACTCTTCTGAAAGTTGCAAAAACTGGAAAAAAAGAAGAAAAACAGTGTCCTTAACTTTCATCATGTTAGTCTTTTGTCATTTTAAACTATTACAACTATTAAAAAGCAGTTCATGACATCATCCTTCAGGAAGTTACATCATTTTGGAGGGAAAACTACAGCACAAACGTCAGAATTATTGACTTATTTTCTGTGATGGTTTGTGGTATTAGTTGGTTCGACAAAATACAAAAATCAGCAAGATTTTATTTTGATGGTTCCTTTTGCATGATAATATCAACACTTTAAAAGTTGTTTTAAACTGACTGTCAATCACTCACTGTGCAATGGTTCTTTATTTGCATATGTAAAAATCCTAATTTATCCAGTATCAATGTCATATGAGTTTAACCAGATCAGAGCATATTTCTGAAAGATACTTAATTTGAAATACTTCTACTTCAAGTGTATTAATTTGTGTATTAATAGAAAGAGTTCAAGAAGTGCTGCAGAACAGGAATGGCCCAATAAAAACATATAAGGAAACTTTTAAAATATAAAATAATTTGCTTGCCGTTTCTCCTCTCACCATCATATTGATATAGATCATAGACATTATCTTTTACTGATGAACAAGGTGCCAACATTATTGTGTCACAATCTCTATTCAAAAAAAACGTTTAAGCCTCCAGTGCCTAATATACTGTCCCTGACTAGAGAACTGGAAGACTTGAAATCAGAATCCAGATTTCTATGGCATTCCATAACTTTATCTGAATATTGGAAAGCCAAGCGTATCCCGCGCGGTTTACGCATGAACAAAATCTCGTCATTTTGTCTGAATGATGGCTCCCTTGACCTTATGCTCTTGATAATTGAGAAGACCAAGTCTGAACAAGACAAAATAAAAACTGAAGTGAAACGGGTAGAAGATGAAATGAAGAGCAAAGTTAATGCGGAAAAGTTTGCTGAGGCTGCTGAAAAAAATCTCTTCTACTCTATCCGGCTTTGTGAAGGACTTACAGACCTATAAGATAAGGAAATATGAACGGGACACTAAAGATTATGCAGACGGAACAGTGTATGATTGGCAAGGAAACAGAAGGAAGTTTCCTTGGAATAACCGCCCACCCATGCCTAAGACAAATAGGTACACGCCCCTTTCTACAGCGAGTGAGAGAGACTCCTCTGAAGACCTGAGCGACGTCGGAGGCGGCGCCCTACCACATCCCACCTCCACGTCTTTTTTGGATCGAGGCTACAAACGCAAAAGACAAAGACGAGGCGGGGCAAAGAAGAGAAGCCCCGCCACCCACATGCTGGTCCCCGCGGAACCTCCAGAGGAGACTGTAATCAACATCTCGGACTTTGACCTCACGGATACAGAGAAAGCAGTGCTTCGCAAAGGACTCTCTTTTGCCCCGTCGAATCACAGTGACTCTTTCTCTCTAGGGGTCATATAATGGTACATGCACTTTTACAAGTTGATTGTACTGAAATGTGTGTTGGCAGTGCCTGTACACAACCATTATAAAATTATAGAAATCCATCCAGTGTTTTTTTTTAAATCTTCTTATATGTTTCCCCCCATCTCAAATCAAGCTGTTCGATTTTGTGACGTCACAAAATCGACGCCCCTCCCACGATTGTTGATTGACAGGAGCGTTTCAACACAGACCCGCCCTTGCTCGTGAGCGAGCTGTCAATCATAGCCCGCGCGGACCGGCGCAGTCATTGTTGATAACTGGAGCACTGAGCAGAATGGCGTCTAAGCGATTGTGGTGTTCTGCTCTTCGGTGTAATAACGAACACAGCAGTCATGTGGATGTTCCTAAATACGAACCGCTGAAGACGCAGTGGCTGAGTTTGTTTTCAAATGGAATATTCCCCACAACGTCAATGCTTTCATGTTTGCGCGAATCACCAGACTGCTTTATAAACGAGAGTCAGTATAAAGCTGGTTTTGCTAAGAAGCTGCTCCTGAAAAAAGGATCGGTACCAACTATTCGTGTTCCTGCTGCACCTCCAGAAGAACTGAAGTGAGTGTAACGTTTTATCAACCTTTATATTAATATTTATATTAATCTTTGCAAATCGCTTGCACGCTTCACGATGAATGCGGCTAAGGTTTACACTCAGGGTACATTACGGCATGTTTTCTATGTACGACGTTCTCAATATAATTCACAATCCCACGTTTATTATGAACAACGCGTTATGGTTATTGTGTTATTGTGTTACAAACAGTGTGCGCACAGAACAGAGGGGCGGGGTGAGCAAAGCTCATTATCATTTAAAGACACATGCACTTAAACGGCGTGCTGAAAACAGAGCTGTTTTTGACCAGGTAAAATTAGTGTTTTCTTACAATACTAATGAGAATTTTTAATTAAAGTATATTACAAACTTTTAATTTAGACCCTAAAGAATCATATTAGCTTGTACAAAAATGGCATTATATGACCCCTTTAAAGCAGACTCATTCTAATTCTTTAGACAGCTTCATCTTAAACATTTCTTTTCTAGGTCCAATGTCTTATCCAACAGTCATACTGTAGGCAGAAACTATGCTTCTAATACTAGAGAGACACCCAGAGAAATGACCCCCTTCAAAAAGAAATCAAGGTTTTTGCCTTCTTCTAATTTAAATCCCACCATTGTCACTTTTAGTCAGCTGGCGGCGGCGGTGGTGGTGGCGGCTTGACTGTGTGCAGAAGCAGTAATGAGGTCCCATCTTCAACCCCAGACCTGAGACTTTGTTGAAGCCAGTAGTGAACAGTGTATCTCTACCTTATATTGTGTGTACTACTACTTAGTGAAGTAGTTTTCTCTTTTTAGTCTCTTTCTGTTTCACTCCCTGATTGAGACTTTAAAGGCAGAAGTGAGTGTTACCTTTAATGGTTAATCATTGTTTGACTTAATGCATCATTTTCTCTTGGTTTATTTGAAGCTTGTTACTTAATCACTTATTTCTTTATTTTGTGTGGTTAGTAGGGAGGTGGGTGCCATTTATTTTGAATCATACTTTTTTCTCTTGTTTATGCTAGCAAGGGAGTTAGCTTATTTTGCTGTACTTTTTTTTTTTTTTTTTTTTTAGTTTAGGTAGTTTGATTAATGAGGAGTAAGATTGATTTATGTTTGTTGTTTTGGCTATACCCCCTTCTGAATTTGATGCCTCTCTTTTTCTTTTGCCTAATTTGTAAATAAAACTACTTTCTTGAATGAGATCACTATGTGGTTATTGTGAAACAACTCTGGGTCTGGAGACGGGGTGGCTTCATGCTGTTGCACATTCATTTCACCACCATCCATTTTTACTGTTTCATTCCTCCCCTAGACCAATCAGGAAATCGTAACATAGACATCTGTGCTGCACCGGCGAATCTTTTTTTTTTTGCTGTGTTTTGTCCTGCCCTAGTTGCACCGGATTGTTGTGGATTGCAGAAGCACAGAGAATCTTCTTTTCAAATAAGTATATCTTTATTTGAACCTCATACTATTTCCGGATCACTAAAGTGCATTAAGTACAGAATTAGTTGTACCAATTTAGAAGACTTTAAGTATAGGGGAGACCGGGGACAGTTGCAACACTTTTTGCATTTCTCTCAGTTACTCAGAGACAATTTGGACTAGACCAACCAAATTTGTATATATTAAACTTGCATCTGTCTGCTAATTACCCATACCATTTAAAAATGATTATATATGACATATCGTTCACAGTATTTATTTGAATGGAAGAAGTCAGATGTTGCAACTGACCCCGACCCAGGGGACGGTTGCAACCCAACCCAGGGACGGTTGCAACACGTTAAAAATAGCTTAAATTTCATTAATTAACTTGAGCTTTTTGTCTCAATGAGCATAGAATTCTGAAAATATTAACTGTTTTAGGCCTACTATAATATTATAGTATTATTTATTTCAATAATATTATTGTAGCCTATAATTTATTTATTTAGTCATATTTATCAAATAACAGTTATTGAGTTTTGTTTGTTCACGTGTAGAACATAGGCCTACATAGATTCAATGTGCAGGTGTTACAGATGCTATTCAATCCCTCCACATTTCAGTGTCAGACAGGAAGAATTGAGCAATTTGCAATGCAACAAACCTTTATTAAACATGCAATTTATAACTTGTTGCAGCCATCCCCGACCCTATCAGCCACGACTGAACATCATACGCCTGCTAGACACACTGACTTTGACACATGCTAACCATGTCACTTAGAAGTCAACAAAACAATAATTCAAACTAAGTAAGTTTTGATTAATTCATACAAAATGTCAGGACAGTATGACAAAAAATATATCTCATGAAAAAATTTACTTTCATACCTCCAAAACAAGTTTTGTTCAATAAATGCAGCAGCAGAGGTTGAATATGTCTGCTGTCTTCTTGGTGGGGGGAGGGTCTAACTGTGCATGTGCAGTATGAGTGTCATCACTCTAGCTTGTTTCTGATTGGAGAAAAATGACATGTTGCAACCATCCCCTGTTGCAACTGTCCCCGGTCTCCCAAGTTGAATTGCAGGGTATGCAGCATAGTATATTAAAGGGATAGTTCACTTTGAAATTAAATTTTGGTATGTTTTAGCTTACCTCAAGGGCATCCAAGATGTAGGTGTCTTTTTTTCCGCAGTAGTTTCAATTTTTATATTTTTAGGTCAAACCGTTCTTGTCTGTCAGTCATATAATGCAGGTCTATGGTCACTTGTCTTAAAGAGCATGCACAGAGTCCAAATTAAAACAATTCCCCGTCGTCCAAATTAAACAATTCCCCATCGTAAGTACACATTGATGGCCTAAGACACGAAACGAGCGGTTTGTGTGAGAAAACGAACAGTTTTTGTGTCGTTTTTACCTCTTGAACTCAGCCACGTCCAAGTGATCTGAGAGCGCGGGCGGGTATAGATATATACAATAGATGTCGCCTTGGCTACGGTTTCGCAGTAGCCAAGGCGACATCTAGACGACGGGGAATTGTTTTAATTTGGACTGTGCATGCTGTTTGAGACAAGTGACCATCGACCTGCATTATATGACTGACAGACAAGAACGGTTTGACCTAAAAATATAAAAATTGAAACTACTGCGGAAAAAAAGACACCTACATCTTGGATGCCCTTGAGGTAAGCTAAAACATACCAAAATTTAATTTCAAAGTGAACTATCCCTTTAATACATATTTAAATGTATTTGTACTTGGCATAAAATAAATGTATTTCAAATAAGTTTTAAATATATGTATATGTATATATATATATATATATATATATATATTTAATATATAATATATTTTCACTAGGAATGATTTGCCTTTGGTTTGACTATGTTATTTAACAGCTGATAATGTGATGCTAATGTTACACAAACTATGTTCCTGTTCACCATCTCAGAGTCAGTGAGCTGCCTTCTAACCATCAGTGTCCTTAGAAACGCTTTGAACAACTCCGAACATCATTGGAGAAAGAGTTCATCATAACATACATCATATACAAAAATTCACCCATTATATTGCTACATGTACACTCTTTTTCCTGTCCCTTCTTAAAGGTGATTTTGTGCTCACTGTGTTCCAATTCCAACTGAGCATGATAGAAATGATAGGTAAAGCCCAACACTGCACGTTGACAGGATTCATTTGTGACGGTAGGAAACGGGTGCTTTCTAACTGTGTTTTTGACACTGTCTTTGATACACTGCAGTTTTAAGGAGAAAATACTCAGCAATGATGTTGACTGAAGAATTTGCACATGGTTTGGCTTTAAGTATATTAAAAACACCACATAGACATGAACAACATTAAAAACTTGATTTTCATCAAAGGGGGTCTTTAAGTCATTTTAAGTCCATTTTAATTTCTTTTAATGATTGGCCCAAAAAAAAGGAAAAGAAAGTCTCTTTTTCATGCACTTCAAAAATGCATTCCTCTGATTCTGATAGCTTTTATCAGCATATATACAGTAGCTCCAAGAATAACTTTTATATGTGCAGTTGTAAATTAATTATCTTGTACACCAAATAAGGTGTTTACATGACTCATAATTCTAATTAATGGATTAAATAGGTTATTGCAAAAAATGTCATGAATTTTAATGGCATAGCTAAAGTAAAACTGCTTTAAGGTTGTAGGTTCATGTGTCTGCTGTGCTCTACTAAAACACAAACGTACTGATCACACATGCTTAAATTCTGTATTTTAGACAAATGTTTTTTCACTCCAAATGTGGACATTCAGTGTTAAATTACTTTAAATGACAAAGATCACTTACTGTAAGACTGAACCTCCATAAGAAGCTGAAAAGCAATGAAGATGAACAACTCCATTACAGCGAGAGTGAGGAAAGAAACAAGACTCACACAACAGTTGAATTAGGAAGTGACATACCAAAGGAAACCATATAATGCAGTCAGTTCTATGAAGATGAACGTATAGATCATGAGACCACATGTTCAGCTGTATTCACTGTAACAGAGGGCAGTTCTGGCCACAGGCATTGGTGTAATTTACATGTGGGACATGATGTCCCCACCACTTTTTTGGGGAAAGCTCCACAGATTCTGCCTTGGCTTGCTGATCAATATATTTGAATAGCTATACAGTAGCCAACATATTCTATCATTATTTCTGTACATATATATTTCCCTTTAGAGGTGCAACAAGTGAAGAAATGAAATGATTCATCCATGTTTTGAGGAGCATAAAACTCCCTCCTCCCCCTCCGCTGGATTTCTGTCCCTGGCTGCCTGGTCGTTCCTGCAGTGACTCTCACGGAGGATCTGGTTTTGCCCATTGCGTCCCTGCGCTGCCTTGTGACTTTGTTACCTGCCATCCAACTGATCTGACCCAGAGCCATAGAGAGAAAGAGTTCCCATAGACCTCTGTTGTAAAAAATGGCGGCGCTTTTAACCGCCTACTTCCGGGATTTGAAGATCGGATTAGTTCCAAACACTGTCATTTGGGCATTGGACACCATTCACTTACATTGCTGCGCGTCGAGTTGTTCCAAAGGTAAGTTGCTGAAATATCGACCTCTTTTGAATTGTCAACTGTCTATATTGTATCAGAGGCCCTTTGCAATGCTTAGACTGGTCTTCATTTGTACATGCACAGCGTAATTATTTATATTTTATGTTGGTCGTTTCAACCAATTTTCAAGCACTGCCTGCTAGCTAGTTAGCTAGCATGACTTCGTCAGCTGTGACAGTTAAGAGTTCGGTAATGAATCGCTACCACCTTTATAGCAACTTTTATTTAATAAAATTTTTTGGGATATAACGTTACTAACTTTTCATTAAGTTTTGTTGTCTTGAGTGAAGCGGCTTGTGAGAACAATGCTGGACCTCTAGGATTGTTATGGCCATCACCAGTCCTGTCTGTTTCATGGATCACCTGCCCCTGGTTTTTGTTTTTCTTGTTCACACACACTCACACAAGCACACATTTTTGTTGTCTGTCATTGTTTAATAAATATTTTATTTGAAAACCTTCATTTGTATCAGACATGCTTAATTGATGTCTCAATAGCTGTAACAGAAGTTACAAGTGTTTTGTTAGTTAATTGCTTAAGTTACTTGGATTGAGTTACAGCTACCCTTACTCTTAGCCTACTCTGTACACTAACCCAGAGCCATAGAGAAAAATCTTCACTCTGCACTTACCTATATACCCAAACATAAAAGCGTAAATTCGTTTTTAATCTGTTATAGTTTTGATAATGTGTATGGCTTAATCTTAAAATTATATTCTTAGTCGTAACATGATCATGTTTCACGTTGTGGTCCTGGGGGATGGCCACTTTCATCAGAAGAAGTGAGCTAGCTTCTAAGCGAATTCTGAACGGACCGCCACGGCAGACCTCTTTGCGTGATCACGAAGGTATAGGCTAATGGCTGAATCGGAATTTATAAGCAAAATCACGGGAATCAATAGCCTAATACAGCCCAGTTGTGCTAAAATAAATATCATGAGACGTCCATCATCAGATGAATGATATGGAAAAGTTAAGTTAGAGCCGCAAAAGCCAGTGCTACTACCCATGCGAACATGAACACTAAGCTTTTCCCTCCAAAAATATAGCCTAAAACTTATCTCCAAATTCAAAACTGGATGCTATAATGCAATAACAGCTGAAAAAGTACTTGGGTGTGTGTTTTATTTTATATTTACCGTTCAATAATGCAATCGCTGCTGTCTGTCCCATAGAAGAACATGACAGCCAGCGTATGTTTTGGAACTATTGGGGCTTACATGAACCACGTGACAGCCATAGCGGCGACATCAGAGAGTGTCGCAACTCTTTCTCTCTATGGCTCTGATCTGACCCATTCTATCATCACTGTTTATATTATTCATTAAACAGTCTTTTTTTCCACTCGCTACTTCATCTGTTTCTACTTCCTGACAGAACGATCTGACCACTGTTATGGGTTCAGCGAGTGCATCCGATCTGCAGGAATTCCTGTCCAGCCGTAGTTCACGCATGGATCGACAGGAGGAACAGATGGTTGCTAGGATACATGTCGCGCGGTAGGCTACAGACTTGGTAGCGCAGGTGGCCCCACTGCACCAGCATTCTAGGGTGCATTAACATTTTATTTTTTAAAAATTAACAAAGACTGGCAAATCTTTAAATCAAAAGTTATAGCTGTCAATCACTCACTGTGCAATGGTTCTTTATTTGTAAAAATCCTAATTAATCCAGTCATAATCTCAATATGTCATATGATGAGCTTAACCAGAGCATATTTCTGAAAGGTACTTAAACTGAAATACTTCTGACTTCAACACAAGTGTATTCATTTGTGTATTAGTAAAAAGAGTTCAAGAAGTGCTGCAGAACAAGAATGACCCAATAAAAACTTGCAAAGAAACGTTTAAAATATTAAATAATTTGCTTGCCGTTTCTCCTCTCACCATATTAGATGTGCAGAAACAAGCTTCTTTCTATAGATGTGTCAGATGTTGTCTAGCTCTCTGACATGATCAGCTGAAGTGACTCTTCCTTCCTGCCTAAATATATCAGATAGTTCACTTGCTGAAGTCACACTGGTTAGGCGTTTGTCTGAGAAGAACCTACAAGTTATTCAGTGTAAGATTTCACAGATCTCTGTCTACTGACTCACTATCTTACAGCATCCCAAAACTGCTAGAATCAGCTTCACTATGTTGTTTCTGACTTTATAGACCAATACCGATCAATACATTTAGTGTATTTGACCTTCATTGTTGTATTATACAGCCTATTGAAAGGGTCGTTATAAATAGTATCCATCAAGAAGTGCCCTAGATGTAATACACAGTATCATTGAACTTTTCTCATAGGTTTTTATTTGTTGTAAATACTGACTTTTTCTTTTATTGATCAAACTTTCATGTTCTAATGACCTACAAAAATCAGACTGGCTTAAGAATTCTACAGGTGTCTCTGATTAAAAGGGCTCATATGTTTAAAAATGTAAAAACAGTTACAGTAAAAAGTCCTCACCTCTGATGGTGTGTGTGTCACTGCGCGGTGATCTGATCTCAGGTTCAGTGTTGATGTAATAATCACAGCTCAGATGTCTGCTGTTCACTGATCGTGTGAAGAGTTCACTATAGCTTGGATAAAACGCACAAAAAGGATGTTCTCCAAACTGACTCTTCTGAATCTGAGAAACACGTCTGAGCAGAAGAACATCCTCAGTGTAGAGACTACAGGTGAGATCAGCTCTGACTGAAAGTGGTATTTCACAGGCTATGTTGATCTGGACATCATCGTCACTAACATTGATGATGGGTTTCTGAAGTGAACCTAAAGTGAAATACTCCAGAGTTATTAAAAACATTGTAATAACAGTTTGTAACGCAGAAGAACAGCAGTGAAATCTCTCACCTTGAACCGTCACTGTAACAGCAGGAGAATGAGATGATGGTTTATCAATCCTGTACTCAGTTATTGTGTAGAAGCAGTAAATGTCGACTGATGCAGGAGATTTTACATCTGCCCATCTGAGCACTTCAGCACCAGTGAGATCGAGTTTACATGACTGACGGACTTTTATATTCTTCTGTTCACTGTTTCTGTAGAAATTACACTGTTTCACTGTAACATCTGCTGGCGTCTCACAGATCATCTTCACTGAGCTGGACTCACTTAGGACATATGGAGATACTTTTGCAGCAGGAGCTTCTGAAACAACCAAAACAGACAAATCAATAATTACATCTTCTTACTGACCACTTTCCAATCAAAGTCCATGTTTTGATTAAACCTTTAAACAAATTGAATCTCATAAATGTCCTTGCAGCAGCAGCCAACTACACAATTAATGGAAAATGTAGGGCTGGAGGTGTTTGTTTACTGATTTAAAGTTAATCATTTTATCCCTTAAAAATCATCTTAGTTAATAAAAATGACATATTTAAAAATGACATATTCTGCCATACATATATTTTCAAACCAGAAACTGATTCAGAAGAAGAGGAATAGCGAATTACACATGATTGCCTACACATTTTATGTATCCCTCAATGTATCCCTTTCTTCACCGTCGGACACATAACGGTAATTGTTATTGGCCTCTGCTTGATATCAAACAGCTAATAATGTATTGCTTATGTTACACAAACCATGTTCCTTTTACCATCTCAGAGTCAGACAGCTGCCTTCTAACCAAAAGTGTCCTTAGAAATGCTTTGAACATCAAAGTCAGTGGAGAAAGACATATTTTTTATCATAACATACATCATATACATAATTCATCCACTTTATTGCTATACCGGATTTTTGATGTCCCTTCCTAAAGGTGAGTTATTTTGTTCTCACTGTGTAAAATGCCCACAGAGTTATAGAAATGATAGGAAAAGCCCCGCACTGCACATTGACAGGATTCATTACGTTTGTGAAGGTAGAAAATGGGTGGTTTCTAACCGCATCTTCTTTGGTTCACTACCGTTTTAAGAAGAAAATACGGTTGACTGGTGAATTTGCACATGCTTTGTCTTAAAATTATATTAAAAACACCCCATAGACATAAACAACATTCAAATCTTATTTTTCACCAAAGGGGCTCTTTCATTTTTTTTGTCACTAAGTAACACATTAGACCACAACCATTTAATGCTTGTGCAGTCAGAACTATGAAGATGAATGTACATCATGAGTCCACGTGTTCAGCTGCATTCACTCTGTAACAGAGGGCAGTTCTGGCCACAGGCATTAGAACAGTGGAAGGCAACAGTGTCTTCAAGCGATTCAATCTATCGTGTAAAGGGGCCGTTCACCCAAAAATGAAAATTCTGTCATAATTTACTCACCCTCATGTTGTTCCAAACCTGAATGAATTTCTTTCTTCTGCTGAACACAAAAGAAGATATTCTGAAGAATGTCAGTAACCAGACAGTTCACAGTAGCCATTGACTTTCATAGTATTTTTTTCCATATTTGGGAACATCAGCTGTTTGGTTACCCATATTTTTCAAAATCGTCCATATTCTCCATAATCGTCCTGGTGTTGCACAAGGATTTAGTTTTGCAACCACAAGAAGTGCAGGAAATCCCCGTCATTTTCTTGGACATGGAACTGGTGGAAAATTTTTTCGATGTCAAATATTACAGCTATAGGATACCTTCTGAACCTCACAAGGACACCTGTGAGATTGTTTATCATGTCTGGTCCTTAAAACAAAAAGTGTTCATTGAGACTTGAACCTTTAAATTTCGCAGAACAATCAAAAACGACCCGTAGCTTGTCCATGATGAGGTATGTACCACTTTTCACCATCAGTTCCATCATCATCACCTCTCTCAGTGACGTCATTCGTGTTAGTAATGTAGTCTGTCTTGTATTTCTCGTTTCTACAGAACTTCTTGTTGAAATGATTGAGTCTGACTTTGGCAAGCTCTCTGTTGTCAGGTAAGTATGGCCGTTGTTTGAACGGAAGAGGCATTTCATAATGTCCTTGAGCATTTTTCTTTATGCCTTCTTTGAGATTGTCTAGGAACGTGATATCATCTTGAGAGATTGTCTTGTCATCTGCTGTGACTTTCTTAAAGTCTGACTCGAGTACACGAATTGCATCCACAGGTGTCAAAGCTGGTATCTCCTTTGTGGCTATTCTGTGACAAAAACTGACTTCTGTTGATTCATTGATGCCTGGTGTGGAGCAGCCCACAATACTCCATCCTAAATGTGTTAGAATAGCATAAGGTTCATCATCTTTACCTAGTATGGCTTGCCTGTGAGCTAGCACTCTGGGGTTATAGCCGATTAGTGAAACTACTTCACAGCTGAGAAGAGGGGACATTTTGTCTCTGATTATCTTTGCAGTTTCCTGTGTTGCAGTGTGTGATCAGCATTGACAGGAATACTCTCCTTGGTGTATACTGTAGGAAGATTGATATGTACTGAGGAATTGTACCCTCTCACAGATAGATCAGATACTCTTTTACTTTTAATGATCATATTGTCTCCCATCAGGGTGGTAAGTTTGTGTTTTATTGGTTGAGTATTTACTTGCAGTACATTACTCTTTTCTTCATCAATGAAAGTAGTGTCACTCTGAGTGTCTAACAAAGCAAAGACAAGTTCATTGGGTGGATTTTTCACAGACGACACTCATATAGGGACATTCATAGATGTAATGACTGAATGGCCTTCGCTTGTGATATTAACCCTCTGGGGTCTGAGGGTTTTTGGGGTCCTTGAGATGTTCTGACATGCCCTGACATTTGTGCTTTTTTCAGTTGCTTATAAACATATTAATGGCAAAGGTATAATTACACTCTATTTAGCACAAACAGGGCTACCATAATATGTGAGCAACATGCATGTACATATTTGTATTTTTGAGAGAATAATGTTTATGCATGGTTATTGAAAAAACTAAAAACTAAAGTTTCTGAAATAAGGCCACAAAACACATACTAAATATGTGTCAATAAGACTTTTGACTAACGGATGTCGTTGCCTAGAGTTTTTTCTTCAAAATGATGTGAAAATCATCCTGCCCTTATCATTCACATAACACAATACATTGATTTAAATCTTGTAAAACACTTTTTGTTTGTAAAGGCAATATGTGCAAGGGGCATCAACGATTCAACACCATCATGCATATTTAGTGATTCACACCTGAGGAGACAATGGGGCCCGCATACTTAATGAGCCATTCATTCAGGTGTGTCACCTATAGCCACAAGAAAGAATGCAAGAGCTATATATATATATATATATATATAATATATTCTACCAAATTGGTTCACTGTTGGAAGCATGTCAATTTATTTAATTTTTTTTCACAAATTGTGCTTGCAAATTGTATAATATCCAAGGAAAACATGTCTAGTAATTGTGCAGTTAATTCTCATACTGTATTTTCAGTTTTGGAATATGTATCCTCTCCCCAAATTTGTCAATAATAAAACACAATAAAAATTATTTAAAGAAAAGGCTTATATTTACCTTTTAAAATTTGTTTACATCTACCTTGTAAATATATTTTTTTTTATTAAAAAGGTTACAATTACAACAACAATTGAAGTGTAATCTTTCTTTGTAAAAACTAAAGTAGCCTATACATTTCATCATACATATTTCAAAGTTAAGGATTCATTACTTCGAATATAGCCTACATTGGCAAAACATACTATATTTAACATATTAGCAAAAATTGGCAAACAAAAGCTTATTTGAGGTGGCAGATATTTTACAGTAAAAATGTGTAATCTATCCAAAACTAATCAACGAAATGTTGTCTTTCATTTGTCTGTAACATAGGTCTTTCGTTTTTATTATAAGGAATATAAATGTTAATTTGCAGTTTAATACGTTGCTTATACAAATACATTTTATTTAAACATATTTCAGTCGATTTTTACTCAGTATAGCAAAATAGTTTGCTAAAAGCAGATCATTCATTCACACACAGAAACGGAATTCAAATTTAAACCGTCTTTTTGCAGTTGTGGTAAACAGCGCATCTCTGCCGTTCATTCATCACACACAGAAACGCGATTTACTTGAGAATGAAAAAAAACTTACTACAGTATTCCATCCGTTGCTCCTCGAAATACCAGCACTTCTGAGGTACGTTTACCATTATTATTATTCCTCACCGCTGCGAGACGGTGTAAACAAGTACAATGATCTGATTAAACTTGTGTTTTCTTGAGCTGATATGTGGGCATTCACAGGCTTGCGTGGATTGCCTCAGTAATTTGCGTTTGAATAGCGCGCGCTCTCCGTGGGCGGAGTCACATTAAAAATAATTAGATGAGATGAGAACGACTGACATCTCGCTCTTTTCTTACAGATTACATGAACTGAGAATATTTGTTTTTATATAAATTACTTCATTTAAAAGAAGAGAATTCAAGCTTCATGCCTGTGTGTCTGTATGCCTGTTTGACTGAGTATTCGCTGAGTTATTGTTCATTTTCGGACGCATTTCAGAATGGACTACACTGACAGAGAGAAAGCAGAACTCGCTTCGTGTTTATTGTTCTTTATTTGGCAAAAAGCAAAACACTTTGTTTTTATTGTGAGTATACACAAAAATAATACACATTTAACAGAATCGATTGATGTATGAAACGTGTTTGTAATATCGAAGTCAACAGAGCAAAATGAATCTCTTTTGAACTGATAAAAAAAAAGCGAGCTGGTATCGCCGGTGATACCGCCGACCCCAGGGGGTGGCATGGCATCCGTGGCATGGCATCCGTGACATGGCATGGCATCCGTAGCCTCACTCTCATGTGCATGCTCATTGCTTGCCGTTGGTTTTCTGTTTCCGTTATTCTCATAATCATGAAGACGTGAGATTGAAGACAATTTGAAGATAATGAAGACAATTTGCAAACATCACATGTGTGGCGACATTCCTTAGCACGGTGACCTGGTTTCATACACCCATAACAGACTTCATTGTCTTTGACATAGGACCTTCTGTCTTTCAGAGACTTCTCATTGAATTTTGGACACTTACAAAGTTAATGATTGTCATCTTGACAAAACATGTATGGCATTACAAGGTCATTATGTCGTGGCCACGCAATGTAAAGTCGTGGCCTTTGAGATCATGTTGAGGGAACGATATATTTTTCTCGTGGCCACGACTTCATATTTTGAGAGAACGACATATTTCTCGTGGCCACGAGTTATGTTGAGGGAACCACACCGGTCAATACTGTAACCATATACAGCAGTCGGAGATGGAGATGACTGATGAAATAACATCAGGGTTCTCAAGTCTCACGCATTGGCCGTGAGAGACACGCAATTCAACCAGTTCACACGCTCACACGCCACACTGTATATTTCTCACGCTGAAAAGGCAATGCCAACCAAGTTGTCCTGCAAGCTTTATTATATATAACGTTGTATACGAGGCGCAGGCACACAAAGTGAAGTTTCCTGCCGCCAGCACGTATCTCGCATAGACAGTATATAAACTGGATACAGCGGCCTCATTGGATTAAACGGAGAAAAGTCAATTAGAAGCACTCCCTTCCTGATGGTCGAGCGTACTGCGCAGACTCAAACTGAGCTTGACGACATAGATGTGACGTGAGCAACCCGTCTGTCTTCTAGTAGCTGTGCCAAGAGAAATCTGAATCATTCCCTTCTGAAACTTGCAGAGACGGAGAGTGTGAGTGTGAATCCATGAGCTAGGAGCAGGAGCAACTTTTGCTAAGTATTCTGATTAATTACTTTGTCATTTTGCCTCCACGTCCCCCCGATTGCCCGCGAGCTTCTCCATATGGTAATTCTCTACTGTGCGACCGAGAGTCATGTGGTTATGACGCAATCGTTAGCCTATTTTTACAAAAATTGCGTCTACGGGGCCATAACGTAAGATACAAGGTAATGGAGCATTTTATACATTTTCGTGTTTCTTTAGAAATAAATAATGGACAAATGGAGTCTTTAAACACCTCAGTTATTCGCTGTCAAAGTGACGCCAAAATGAATGGGAGTCAATGGAATGCTAACAGCAGGTGGGGGTCCGCTAATCAATGGCGGCGCCCGGAAAAGCTTCAATATTTTATGAAACCTTGCCCCCCTGGTATCTCGGCCAGATTGCGTTCGTTACTAGGCAACATAGATGCGCGAACACACGGAAGTTGACGGAACATTCTCGGCCACCGTACGTTCGTTACTAGGTAACCAACAATATCGCGTGAACTCACGTCGTGATGGAGAAGGTAAGTTGGAAGAAAGCTCGTCTAACATTTTTAGGCTAGAACATTTAATATATAGCCCATCGTATACATTATTATTGATGCAGTCAAAAACTCTACAACTACTTTGCAACCAGGCTAGAAGCTTTGGCTCAGTTTGGCTAGCTTACGTTATCTGATACTAAGGGAAATGTTAGTGGGTATGGGAAGGAATGAAGATGTATTTCTTAATTTTATTTTAAATTATATATTATACTGTATTAATAGTCTTTCTAGTTACATTAACTAGATGTAATGTAGGGAGCCCCCTACCCCTGTTATCAAGGCATCAAAATGTGCAACAAACACTTAGAACACAAAACACATTTCATAAGCTGGGGCTCGTTAATTGCGCGTTCATGCGCTGGGTTAAAAGGGGATATGTATCGATAGTAGAAACAGTGATCAGCAACGCTGCTATTGGCTGCTCAGCGTGGCCAAAGAGCGCGCTCCGTTTTTCTCCTCAGCAGAGCAAGAACTAATAGTCGAAGTTAATTCGGAATTTTAATGTTTAATCAAAACGCCAGGGAACACCTCAAAGTCTACAAAAGCCAGGAGAGAGGGCTGGCAAAAAGTAGCAGACAATTTAAATCCGTTAGAAGTGGCCATGTTAGATGTTTTTATCACTTATTAGCCTATATATTTGTATTTTAATAATTGCATAATTACTTTGTTCATTGTAATGTCAGAGTCACCACACTAGAACATGGGAACAAATAAAAGTGAAGTACTTTTTTGAAGGTAATTTTTTGTTATATTATAGTCTCTTTTATAAAAGGCACTGTTAAATAAATGGTTGTCTGTTTATAAAAGCAACCAAGAAAAAGGCTGAGAAAAAAAAGAAGAAAAGATCTGCTGCATTAAATTAAGGCCGTATAGTCATTTCAACTGTTAAATCTTGAGTAATGATGAATTGCTTTGACTTGTGAAAGTGAAAACTGATAAACTTATGTTAAAGGTATAGCGGAGGATCTTTCCAAATTTTAGATAAGACCCGCCCTCTCCACTTTTTGAAAAGTTTGATTGATTCACCAGAATGATTGACAATTAGGAGGACCAATAGTATAGGTTACCCACCAGGAAGTAAAACATCCTCCGCTATACCTTTAATGTAAAAATATTTTGCCATGAGTTATTGATCACATTTTTCCCGAGTGTAGTTCATTGTAATGACATTGTGTTTTCCGCTTTTGTGCACTTTTACATAATACACCAACACTTGTATCTGTTCCCAAGAAAGTGGTGGCTGAAATATAAGTGGACATTTTCTAACTTTCCAAAGGAAAGAAAGTATAATACTTTGTAATGTCCATTTGTTTCCATTGCACTGGACAGTGAATAAACCCTCTCAGATAACTGTCATATGGAGGAACTAGCCTACCTGCAAGTGCATAAATAACTTTACTTAATTTATACTTGTATGCTTTATGGCTGCAATATAAGTTGCAGGATTCCACATCTACAGAAAGGCCTACAGAATAGTCTGCACAGACAGAGGAGACATAGGCCTACAGGTGGGCAGTGTATAGCCAATTTAGTATATTTGTTGCATGAGGCATGTGTCTAATATCTCTTGTTGCAGGCATTTGAACACTGGCTTTTCTTTACAAAGAACAATTGAAATAAAAGGAACTAAGCATATTTGTCTTTTATTAAACATTTAATGAAAAGTGTTTTTTTTGGCAATGTTGTGTAATATGGCACATGCAACAATGTCACAGGCCCTGTCAGGTGTGCAACCCTCAGACTTTTCAGACACTGATATATTCCCTTTAGTTAGCCAAAGTTCATTTCATTGTGTGCCCTTGTCCTGGCTATGACTTTTGTGCGTTGTAACTGGTTTGGGTCAGGGAATGGGGTCATAAAACACCTGTCTGCAGGCAGGAACATGTCATAATCACCTATGAAAAAAATGCAGTTCTGTTAGGATCAGCATAAGTGTATGTAATACAGTGAGCTTGATATTTAATTGTGGAACTTTCCTTACCACTTTCAAATAATGTGCATAAATGTGAATCTCTGAAAATCTTAAGTCATGCACAGATCCTGGCCATTTTGCTTTCACATTTGTGATATGGAAGATTTTAGTCAACTGCCTTTTTTTTTATTTGATATAATATTACTAATCTGGAATATTAAGAATAACAATAGTAACTGGGCTGCACATTTACATTGTGAACCCCCTTTCTGTTCACATAATCCCCTTCATTGAGGCCTTGATGGCAGTCTATGGTCTAGCCTATATGGTATCAATCACGTTAGTGAAGCCTGAGTGTCATATACTGTAATCGGCATGGTCATGATTGCATGATCTTCATAAAAAATTATGATAGCCTGAAAAAAAACTGTTTTACAACATTGGGTCTTAAGTGGCTTGGAAATGCCACAAAAAACCCTAAAACTGTTTTTTAAACCTAAAAGCGCCAGGTAAACTCCGAATGACACGACAGACAACACTTTCCATCAAGTTCTCCGCATCTCCAATTGTGTAAAGGAAAGAGCCACTTGCAAATAATCTTAGGGCAATGCAAACAGTTTGTGCTGTAGTTAAAGCCCGACTCCGACAAGTCAAAAATAAATGTGCGTTTCCAACAAATGAATAATGTAAACGACAATCTCACGAGTCACGAGAAAATAAAATAAAAATCTCAGAAAGTGCACTATCGCGCTGCGCTGGACTTCCCGTATCAGCTCCGCTTATAAAGCCGCAGTCTAATCCTGTTTACATGAAATAAGCCTGCTCCCGAGCAGGTTTAAGCTTACGGACCTGTTGCTATGACAGCAAGTCCAGGATGAGCTTCGAAGAACCAAACAATCCAAGATCATGCCAAATCGTCAACAATCAAATCCAGCTAACTGAGTTAGCGACGTACGAAGAACGGGCCCCTGGAGTGTGTACTCTTGTGTACACACACACACAAACACACACACCATACTCTAATATGTAATTTTTTCACAATGTCCCACCACACAATAAATCATTATACCATTTCGACTAGACACATTCAAAATGCAAAAAGATTTGTTTTTCCAAACTGTTTGGAGAAATTTTTTTGTAATTTTGAAATATAACATTAAAGAGTATATTTGTTGTGATGAATTGCTCTGTCATTTATCAGATTTACCAATTGTTATAATTTCAATTTGTGCTGGTTAATTATGAACAATGGGTAAAATTGGGGGGCGGGGCTCCATTAGGGCTCCTCCCCTAACCGCATGTGATCTCACTCCAAGCTTTTGATCAAACTTGAGAACCCTGTAACATTTTACTTTGAATTAGAAATGTCATATAAAGATATAGTGCGGTCTCTGGCATTAAGACATGGGTAGCCTACATTATAAGTGAAAGACACCTGAAGCGCTTTCTGAAGTTGAATGGGCTTTTTCGTCGGAAATTTGCTGGCTTGAATTAAATACTCGGGTCATGAATAAAGTCCAGCTAATCCAGCTAATCAAGGTCTTCAGGATTACTAGAAGCTTCTAAGCATGTGTTAGTTGGAGCTTAACTCTTCAGAGCTGTGACCCTCCAGGAACTGAGTTTGACAGCAGTGCTCTAAATCCTGTTCTATCTGCAGTCGTTCTAATTCAAACCTTTGAGTTTATTGCTCTTTTCTGAGTTGCTCTTCTAGAGTTCATATTTTTTTCCCCTTTTTCTTGTCTTTCCATTTGCATCATCTTGTATTCAGCCTCTTTTGCAGCATCTGCTTATAGAAGAGAAGATCCAGAATGGCTGCTGAGCGTAACTATGAGCTAAAAGCCCTTTCCTGTTCTGCATCAAACTCGCCATCTACTGTTGAAAACCTTTTCAGCACAAATTTGACGATGTCATTGGTCACAGCTTCACATACATCAATTTTACGTCTTAAACCAGCAGTGGGTGTGATATGTTCCCTTATTTCTATATTAGCTCCACAGATTCTGTCTTGGCTTGCTGATCAATATATTAATTGAATAGCTATACAGGAGCCAACATATTGTATCATTATTTCTGTACATATCATTTTATTTTTTTCTCTTTAGAGGTGCAACAAGTGAAGAAATGAAATGGTTCATCCATGTTTTGAGGAGCATAAAAGAGATGTTTCCACCTGGCAGGAGGTGTAGATTCTGTGGCTGTTTTCAAAGTTTCACCAGTAGAGGTCGCCACTGAATCAGCAAGAGTTCAACAATGTCCATTTAGTTTGGAAATATCACTTTAATTATAGCAGGCTATGGTATCAATATTACAGCATAACATATCATCGTAAAACATATCAGAAACGCTCTACTTTATGAATGTTCCACTCTGCAGTTCAAATGTTTGGGACCAAATTATTATTTTTTTTTTATTTTTTTTTTAAGTCTCTTATGCTCACCAAAGCTACATTTATTTGATTAAAATACAACAACAACAACAAAATGGTAATATTGTGAAATATTACAATTTAATATAACTGTTTTCTATTTTAATATATTTTAAAATGTAATTTACTCCTGTGATCAAAGCTGAATTTTCAGCACCATTATCCAAAATCAACTTTGTGATGTCTGGATTACTGAAGATAGATGATATTTATTACCGTCAAAGACAGTGTTAGAATGTGCTGAGTGTTTTATTCTTACATGTGGATCAGTGAACATACCTGGATATGAGTGGCCGTCACAGCTAACCGCAGTCCATGTAGCTGTTCTTCAAGGTTCTTTCACACACCTCAACTTTAGGCTTAATCTGTACTGTTAAGCACAGACAAAACTGAGCAGAAATGTTATTTATAGAATTATTATGTGCCTGCTTCTCAGATTGATTCGGCATTTCATTTGAAGTCTTAATATGCATGACGTAAAAAAATAGGAATATTTCACAGTGCTGTTTGTAAGAATAGCAAACACTGTCATCAAAGGATGAGATGTGGATTCTTCACAAACTTTATAAGTTTTGCCTGCCTAAAAAATTACTTGGAAAATAACTTTTAATTGCCTAATCCCTTTACATCAAAGGAAAGCCATGTTATGTAAATAAAAACATATTTTCCATCAGTTTTCTATAATTTATTTAAATGATCTGAATGCACTATTTGTAATTTGGGTTATAATAAGGCAGAGATCTCTCATTTCTCTCAGAGGACCAGCAACTTTTTTGCAACAATTTTAGCACTAGTCATGAAAACAATACAATCTGACAACATTGATATCATAGCTTTTTCAGAAAACGTACATTTATGGTAAAAGGCGGCAGCATGGTTTCTAGAAATTCACTTATACTAATACTGTGAGAGTATTTGTTTACAGTATGGCATATTGGTGCCTGTATTTTGTAAAATGTCTAACTGTAGTATACCAATTGACTTGAATAACCAAAATCAGATTTTATTTTGTAATGATAAATGTACTGATAACCACTATGATAGTACAGATGGTAAAACAGAAAGTCACATGATGAATCAGAGTGGCCTGTCCATAAAATGTAGCCAATACTCATGATTAAATGGTGCACAGGGTCATACACACAAAGACACTAAAACAATGCAATAAACATGAACTAAATAACTTAAAATGTAACACAAAACATCTTAAATGTACATTATTCAAAGTCAAGTCAAGTATATTTGTATAGCACTTTTCACAATACAGATTGTATCAAAGCAGCTTCACAGTATTAAATTAAAATAATACAACAAGGTTTGTTTCAAGTGGAATTTATTGATTGATCAAATTAAATTAAATATCCCCAACCGAGCAAGCCAAAGGCAACAGTGGCAAGGAACCGAAAAACTCCATCAAGTGACCTAATGGTGTCCTCAAACTCCATCAGGTGACCTAATGGAGAAAAAAAACCTTGGGAGAACCCAGGCTCAGTCGGGGGCCAGTTCTCCTCTGGCATTTATGAGCTAAAGACCGGATTGTATTTTGAACTGTAAGATTAAAAATATTATATGAATGCCTGGCTGAAGAGATGCGACTTTAATCTAGTTTTAAACTGGGAGAGCGAGTCTGAGCAACGAACAGTATCAGGAAGACTATTCCAGAGTTTTGGAGCCAAATGTGAAAATGCTCTTCCTCCTTTAGTGGTTCTAGATATCCTAGGTATGACCAAAAGCCTTGAATTTAGTGATCTTAAAGAGCGCGATGGATTATAGGGCGATAGAAGATCCGTTAAATAGACTGGAGCTAAGCCGTTTAGGGCTTTATAAGTCAGTAGCAATACCTTGTAATTAATACGGAACTCTATAGGGTAACCAATGCAGTGATGATAAAATCGGTGTTATATGATCATATTTTCTTAGCAAAAATAAGCAAATATAAAATATGGCCCAGGCCTAATCGTAAGAGATGTCACGCAGGGACTTGTCCTTTTATTGTTTTTCACAATAAATGCATATAATTCATGATAATATATGATAATTCATTGTTTTTATTTCCAAAACCCATACATTTGACAGTATTTTACAGTTAAAGGGTCAAGATGACATGACAAGATTACATCAAATTTGATCTTTTGACATATAAACGGTATTTGTGTCATGAAAACATCCTGCAAGTTTCATAGCCTAAAACGTCAATATAATTAGGATATTGTGCATGGGATGTGGCGTCACATGGGCGAATTCATTTGCAAATGACTGCAAAACATCAACGAATCAGTTTGCATCATCGGACCATAGGCCCCGCCCACTGGTGCTTACTCTCTAATTGATTGACACCTGTCTTCACCAGACACAAACATAAACGTCGCGTCGTGTCAAAAGCAAATAGAAGCCATTTATAATAACTCACAAGATGTACTCGATGGACGAGTAAAAGAACATTGCTTAGACTTTTTAAACAGCATTTGCGTTTCTGTACAGACTTCAGAAGGACACCTTCCACATGAACAAGTGGATGGTTTATTTTTATTGGCGTACTGGATCGCGTCGAAGAATTATATGTTTGTTCAGAACATTTTACTGCGTTTTTTAAACGAAGGCTCAGTATAATGGAGAGTTCACACTACAACTTTTGTTGAAATATGAACTTTCAACTGTATTGGATGCATAGACTGTAAAAAAAAGATTAACGATGCTGGATTGGATCTGACAGCAGCTACATCCCAAACTGTAAGTAAACAATTTCTTCTGTATATGATGGTTTTATATGGATAATGTTTTCAAAGCAATAGCGAAGGGGCTGACGTTAGCTAACGGTGACAGTTTACTGACAAGCCTTAAAGGAGCCGCCCATTAAAAAATGTATCATTTCAGACAGAGGAATGGTTAAAAATAAATTGTATTAATATGTTTAATATTTTAAGTTCAATATTATAAGTGGTTCCACAATAAACACTGATTAACAAAAGTAAGCAAAAATTTGTTCTGCAAGTAAAGATCCTTTATAATGGATATACTGTACATAGTGAAACGACAGAGACTCAGTGATTCATCAAACTGTAGACTTGATCTCCTGCCTTTGAATGAACTGGTTTGTCAGGGATCGTGCAGTACAGGTGGTAAACATTCTTAAGGAAAAAACAGAAAGAGAGAAAAGGCACACAGGATAAATGTCTTGGCATTCTATTCATGATGGACGTCTCATTCGATTATGTGGGTTTGTGGTGTGACAGTGTTCACACATACCTCATTTTCCTCTTTCTGTTGTTTATTGACCAAAACACCTGTAATGCAATGCAGAAGCCTCATATCACTTGGTGGCCTTCATGAACAAGCTCTTTGTAATAAAACTTGAATGTATTTTAAGCTTTGACACTTTGCACATGCAGCAGTGTCATCTCTTCTCAGACTCATTCTGTGCAACACAGTTGTGATGAATTAATATTTGTTCCACTTCCTCTGTATGAGCTCATCGTGATTGAGTGAGCCAAGTTTCTCAATGCTTATATGTGAGCATCAGAAATGCTGTTTTTGGACTAGTGAGGAAATTTTGAGTTGTGAAACCAGTGTGTTTTCCTAGTAGGTTTAGTACTAGTATTGGTAGATTTGATTCCTCATGATATGACCACTTTAATGAAAGAAACATTTTATTACCTGGGGGCTGGTAAATTGACTTTTCAGACGTAATGGAAGAGTCAGTTGCTGTGGGATCTGGTGTGCTGTCCTGATGGGACTCTGGGTGTTCGAGGCCTTTGGAAGAACAGCATGATGAAGAGGGTCAAACAGAGTTAATAGAAAACCATTCAAAACAAGAGGACAAATGTGAAATGGCTTCTCCTAAAGCTTCAAACGTGGTGTGTGAAGAAGATATATCACGATTTGACGTCAGTGACACCAAACACAATCAATGCATGTCTTGATACCAAACATGATGCACCATAATCGAATGAGTGCATTTGCAAAATAGATGTGAGAGCTACACAAGTTCTGCAGGGGTGATGTATTTTTGTCGCCAAAACCCGGAAATTAAAATCAATGTTTTTTTGTTTTTTTTATGTTTTTTTGGTTAAATGGCTGAAATAAGGTCTTTGGTTAACACAAGCCCAAGATTTTTCCACATTTTATTTATGACATATTATGTCAGTAAACCCCCTTGGGATTTTTGAAACTTTTGAAGCTTTTTTCTTGTCTTGAAAAAAGGCAGTTGCTAACAAGCGATTAAATGGGACTACAGAGATTTTTGGGGCACATTAAGAGCCGTTTACACGCATTTTGGCTGTTCATTTACATAACATGTTTTGGGGGCCTGAAAACGCAAACTTTTGAAAACAGATTTCAAAGTGCAAGTTTTTGAAAATTATTCCGTTACTGTCAATGTGTGAAAATGCTAATTTGTGAAAACGGTGACATCATGCAAGGCTTATTACGCATCTTTACAAAGTGGTATTGCCAACTACTGGCCTGGCAGCATAATACAGTGTTTTTAGCTGTTATCTCGGATCCGTGTGAACGGGGATCTTTTTGATAATGTTATCATCTGTACACGAAAAACACAGAGGAAAAACTTTTTCGTTTGTAGCACATTGTTGTATTGTAAATGTATCCTTAAACTGTAAATAAAAACTGAAAGAGTTATAGAAGCTCGACAGCCCTTTAAAAGTGCTGATTTTACTGTATAAACAGTGTAAACATTCTGCAAAAAAGCTCAATTTGTGTTCCACAGAAGAAAGAAAGACTTATGGGTTTGAAACAGCTGGAAAGTGAGTAAATTGTTTTAATTTTGTCATGAACTGTTCCTTTAAAGCTGCTGTCCTCAACTTTTTTTTGTATTCAAAATGTACAAAATGTATATAATAAGCGAGTACATCATGAACCCATTTTCCAAACTGTGTTTTTGTCTTATCCTGAATCACTATGGTACACCTATAATAAGTGTTATAGGCTATTTTAGACTGGTGGGTTGTACCGCAGCGATGTAGCCCAGACCTGCGTGACTCGTCATAGACATAAACAGAGAGAAGTAGCTCCGGCTACAAGATGCATGCAGTTCTGTTTATTAACCGCTAAAGCGCCAAAAGTTGCGGACCGCAGCTTTAAGAAAAGATGTGGCTGAAAATAATGCTGAAGACTTGAAAGAGGAAATGGTACTAGTTTCTGAGAAGCTGGTGTCACTATATCGTGTTTTTGGTTAACTGAGATCATCAACTGAGAACGATGTTCTCTCACCTACAGAGATGGACTGAGATGTGTCTGGTACAGAAGTGATTAGAGAATATGTCTCTGCAGGTCCAGAACAACTCTAAAAAAAAACAATGAATAATTAATGAATAATATGGCTGTCCCTTTAAGCCATTCTTACTCATTATGGTATTATAAATATTGTATATAAATATATTTTAAATATTGTAAATGCACATATACTCACCAAACCAATTCCTTGATTGGGCTCATTTGATGTTATTGATCTCATTTTATTGCTAAGAATCAAATATGGATCTTTATGGCATCTTTTCATACATAAATCAGATAAGGTGCTAAACATTTACACTCATAATTCCTAGATTACAAAAATATACAATGGGACATTGTATCACATACTACTGAGAATGATTTCATGCAATGAGGAAGTAGTCTTCATTAAATAATCATATCACTTTATATAAAAAAAAATTTTTAACCTTCATGAACAAGCTCTTTGTCATAATTCAGACTAATGAATTGAATGCAATGCATGAAACAACTTACCGATGTCTTCTTTTTTTACCTACAAAACAATGAATGAGCGTTATATGTTCCGTTTTAGCTTGCATGATAAATTCTATATTGAACAACATAAAACCCAGTACATTCACCAGAACAAACAAAGAATATATGTAGCCAACATGTGAAAACTTTACTTACATGCAAACCAGCACAGACAGATGAGTCCAGAAAAAATGAAACCAGAAAAAATGACACCAACACCAGTGGAAACCAGAACTATAATCAATAAGCCTGTGTCAAAACAAAACCAACACTTTGATACATGTTTATGTGCATTATGGTAAAGTTTAATTTGGTTGTTGTATATGTCAGTCCACCTGACAATTGAAGTGATACACAAACCATTGAGAAAATGTATATAGATTTGTTTTTTGTTGTGTGCATGTAAATGTTTTACAGAGATTTGAAAGTGAACATCTAATTCATGCAACAGTCAAATCCAATCAATTAAAATAGAAGCACAACAGGAAAAGGAAAAACCTTTGAGGATGTTCTGTGGATGCTGTGTTGGGTTTGGAGAGTCAGTTTGATCTGTTGAAGTGTGAACATTAGGAGCATCTGCATCAGAAAATACCTCAAATGAAATCACATTTGACCAAAGCGTGATGATTATACACAGCAGTGTTAAGGCCAATTCACACCACACAGAAAGACGGCAACCAATGCCAACAATAACCAGATTAAAGACTTCACTTCTCAGACATTCCACGATCCGACAAACACTCAACATGTTAAATCGGCAAAAATAAGAGCTGACCAATGGCCGAGGCGACAGACCCCAACAGGAGTAACACACTGATCCGACAAAGCAAAGTGCCTGTTGCCATTTTGTTGGCGTTTGTCAGTGCAGTGTGAATGGGCCTTTACAGTGTTTGATGAAGTCCTGTTAAAGGGAGAATCTTTCTATGACATTCTACTGATATTTAGTAAAGTTACCAGTTCTGGTGGATGTTGGGGTTTCAGTAGTGTAAATAGCAGCCATTACTGCTGAAAATACATTGCAAAATAATTAGCTAGTATATGAGTAATACACACACTATGAAAGAATTGTAATATTTGGTACGTGTTTCAATTTAACACTATACTCACATGTTTTTGTGTCCATTTGTGAAGCTCTTTGAGTGGATGTTGCTGTTGAAACTGCAGTGAGAACATTATAAGGCGTATTTAAAATTATTAAAAAAAGCAATAAAGACTGGCATAAATCTTTAAATTAAAAGATTAGCTGTAACTATGATAAATAAACAATTGGAATGTGCAAGACCAATCCAAAATTAACTTAAATGTTTTTGAATGAAATTATGATGCTACAGAAGAGTGTTCAAATCATAAGAAATACAGTCTCATCTTGAGTCATGTGACTTCCCATTTGCTTACTAATTTGGCATCTAAGTACTAGGTAACTATGACCATAGTTGACTTTGACCAAGTATGACCTCTTCTGGCCGGACTTCCATCATGTGCAACTAAACCTCTACAAATGATTCAGAATGCTTCAGCTCGTCTTGTCTTCAACGAGCCCAAGAGGGCCCACGTCACTCCTCTGTTCATCTCTCTACACTGGCTACCTCTCGCTGCTCGCATCAAGTTCAAGGCATTGACGCTTGCTTACAGATCTATCACAGGCTCAGCTCCCTCCTACTTTCACTCACTCCTACGAGTCTACATCCCTACCAGAAGCCTACGATCGGTCAAAGAGCGACGTCTCGTGGTTCCATCACAGAAAGCCACAAAATCACTTTCCAGAACATTCTCATTCACAGTTCCATGCTGGTGGAACGCTCTCCCCACCCTCATCCGGAATGCAGAATCCCTGACAACATTCAAAAGACAGCTGAAAACCCATCTCTTCCGTGAGCACTTAACCTCATAAAAAAATAAATTTAAAATTTTTTAAAAATCCCTTCCCGGTAAATCGGTAGAAAATTTAGCAAGTTATGGTTATTTAAAAGTACATGCACCATTAAAACACAATGTTACGAGTGAGTGAGCTCCCTGTGGCAAGATGGCCACCGTGTGCGGACGTCGACCTCCATTGGCCAGCAGCACGGACGAGACAATAAGCCTTTATTATATGACATGTCATGACTATGACATTCTTCTGTTAACAGGCAGAGTAGAGGTTGCCATGGAAACTGAAAAAACAATGCGTGCCACAAAATGAAGCCTATTGAACTTTAATGTTTGGCGAATGCAATTCATAAACAGTTAAACATTAAGAAAAGCAGCGTAATCAAAGTAAAGTTGAGACCTTTCATGCTGCTCAACATTTGGAAACTTTAACTGTGTAGAGTTGAGCCTTGGTTGAGTAAATGGATCCCACATATATATTTTTTTTTTTATTCAACATAGGCCTAGTGATTTTACCAATGAGGATGAGTGGATGCACTTACGTGTGGTTTTCTTTGTTTTGCTGTTTGGCAGTTTTGACTTGGAAAGTAAGTCTACAAATATAAAAATAAATAAAAAATTGCAAGGAGAATCACCTTTGAATCACGTTTTCAATTTTAATTCAGAATAACCAGAAAAGGTGTTATCAGTAACTTACCAGCTGTACTGTACGTTTCAGAAGTGGACATTAAAGGTAAAGCTGTTAAAAAACACATTGTAAAATTTGCAGTGATGTATAATAAAATGTTCAACCGCAACAGATAATAATGAGCCTGACAGAACAATTGCCACATCATTCAATGTGGAATAAGAATTATGTCTTTTTGATTTTACAAACTCAATTACTCACAGGTTTTCATGGCTGTTGTAACATGTGCAGCTGGTGTTGAAACTGTAAAGACTTTAACAGTATTACAGGGAGAAATTGCAATATTTAACTTTAAAGCAAATGTCAATACAGTCTGTTGTATACAGAGCCTTCAAATACAACTTTTTTCCCACATTATGCCGTATGATGTAATTCTGCTCTGTATTAGTTTATATCCAATAAGGATATTACAGAACCAAAGAACCAGCACTGTAACATGAGTTTATACAGTTGTATATAAACTGACACTAATTTTGTTTTCAATAATCCTGCTGTACAGAGAAACATTACAAGAATGAACAGCCCATATCATAGATTCATAAAGTAAATCACAGTGGATAGATGTATGTAAAGGATTTTGGTGTTTGTTTTTTGATAGAAATAACCTTTTAAACAGATTATCAATACATAAATCTCAAGACTCACTCTGGATTGTTATTGTCACTGGATCGGAGTGAGGAGATGGTACGAGAACTTGTGACTTCTTCACAGTGTAGAAGCAGGTTATTCTCACAGATGAACTCTGACCTTCTGACCAAATACTGATCTGAGATCCAGTGAGTGAGAGCTGACATGATGAGCTCTGTTCTGATTTACTTTCTCTTCCATTTATGTTAAAGTAACACATCTCTATCTTCAGATCTTCAGTATTCTTACAGTTCAGCTGAACTGTGTCTGTTTCCTCAATAACTGAAGCAGAAGCTGTTAACCTGGCCTGAGGAAGACCTAATGAAGAAGAAAAGAAAATTGAAATGTATTCATCTCTCAGATTAGAAGCAGGTGACTCTTCTGAAAGTTGCAATAAAGAAAACAAACAAAACAAACAAAAAAACAGTGTCCTTAACTTTCATCATGTTAGTCTTTTGTCATATTAAACTATTAAAACTATTAAAAAGCAGTTAATGACATCATCCTTCAGGAAGTTACATCATTTTGGAGGGGAAACTACAGCACAAACGTCAGCATTAGCAATTGACAAATTTTCTGTGATGGTTTGTGGTATTAGTTGGTTCAACAAAATAAAAAAATCAGTAATATTTTATTTTGATGGTTCCTTTTGCATGATAATATCATCACTTTAAAAGTTGTATTTAACTGACCGTCAATCACTCACTGTGCAAGGGTTCTTTATTTGCATATGTCAAAATCCTAATTAATCCAGTATCAATGTCATATGATGAGCTTAACCAGATCAGAGCATATTTCTGAAAGATACTTAAATTGAAATACTTCAAGTTTATTAATTTGTGTATTAATAGAAAGAGTTCAAGAAGTGCTGCAGAACAGGAATGACACAATAAGTGTTAAAATATTAAATAATTTGCTTGCCGTTTCTCCTCTCACCATCATATTAGATGTGCAGAAACAAGCTTCTTTCTATAGATGTGTCAGATGTTGTCTAGCTCTCTGACATGATCAGCTGAAGCGACTCTTCCTTCCTGCCTAAATATATCAGATAGTTCACTTGCTAAAGTCACACTGGTTAAGCGTTTGTCTGAGAAGAACCTACAAGTTATTCAGTGTAAGAAGATTTCACAGATCTCTGTCTACTGACTCACTATCTTACAGCATCCCACAACTGCTAGAATCAGCTTCACTATGTTGTTTCTGACTTCATAGACCAATACCGATCAATACATTTAGTGTATTTGACCTTCAGTGTTGTATTATACAGCCTATTAAAAGGTTCGTTATAAATAGTATCTGTCAAGAAGTGCCCTAGATGTAATACACAGTGTAAGAATTGAGAAATTAGGAGATGCCGGACAGTCTGGTTGAAGAGCGACCAGACCCTGAGAGGACAAAGGGCCTCTCTGGAAATTAACATTTGAACTCACCCTTGTGTACTGAAAGTCTCACCTCCGAATCATCCTAATCTACATTTCATTCCCCCTTCTCTCACCCCCTCTCTCTCATGCTCAGATCACCTGAATTCACCCAAGAAAATGTATAGTTTAATGTGAATGATTATCACAGAGTATTTTTCATGTTTTGTATCATTTAAAATGTCTCAGTGCGACTGGTACAAATGTCTCATTTCCAAATAAGTAAAACAAAAGGTAATACGGTTTTTAAGAGTTTATGGATAACTGACACACAAAGGAAGGTGGTCTCCTGGAAAATGGTCTCCTAATATCTTTTATTGATCTCCTACATTCGCTCACAATTAATGATCCACAGATATCATTAAAACCTTTTCATTTATGGAGTCAGATGAAATAACGAGAGAATACATATTCAAATGTATTGCATTTAATCAAAAAATACTTTGCCTCGAGAAAAGGACAGTAACATGTAAAGCCCTTCCGCACTGGTCAGATGCCGGTTTTGGGCCGATCGAGCGCGAGCTGTAAATTTTGACTTTTTCTTTTATTGATCAAACTTTACTTTACTTTACTTTACTTTACTTTACTTTATTGTCCACGTAGTGGAAATTTGTCTCTGGCTTCACATACATCAGTACAACAACACATAACACATTAAGTACAATAAAAGGGGGGGGGAATGTAATAAACAAAGCACACATCAATCATTACCATTTAAAATCTTGACAGCATTTGGCACAAAGGATAATTGGTAAACCTTCCTAATTACTCGTGGTTGCCTATAACGTCTTCCAGACGGCAGCAGTTGAAACTTGCTATGTAGAGGATGAGAAACATCCCCTACTATCTTTAAAGCCTTTTCCTTACTTTTTCCACGATAAAGATCATTCAAGTGTCTCTGTGTCTTGCCAATTATTTTGCTTGCCTCAATCACAATCTTGGACAGTCTAGCTTTATTCACAACAGTCAGGTTACCATACCATGATGTCATATTAAAAACCAGAATACTTTCCACAAAATTTTTATAAACCATTTCGAGTATAATCTTGCTCACACCAAAGTGGTTCAACCTCCTAATTAGATATAACCTCTGGTGAGCCTTCTTGCAGATGCTATCAGTATTTTCTAAAAAATTAAGTTGGGCATCAATATATGTCCCCAAATACTTAAAATTACTGACAAATTCTATTGGATTTCCATTTAGTACTACAGGTTCCAACCCCAAAATATTACGCTTGTCTCCAGTTATTACCAACTCCTTTGTCTTATTTGTGTTTATCACCAGTGCACTCGACTGGCACCACTCAAAAAGTGCTTCAGCATGTTCATAATATACAGAAGCACTACCAACATCTCCCACTTTCATAAGACCCACAAGTGCCATATCATCGGCATATTTAAGGAGACTAAACCCCTAATTTTTTATCTTATACTCATTAATGTACAAAGAGAATAGTATTGGTGATAGAATTGCTCCCTGAGGGGCTCCTGTATTTAATGTGATAATTCCAGACAATTTGCCATTAATAGCCACTCTTTGCAGGCGATTATGAAACTTTCATGTTTTAATGCCCTACATAAATCAGACTGGCTTAAGAATTCTACAGGTGTCTCTTAAGTGCTCATAAGTAAAAAAAAAAAAATGATTACAGTAAAAAGTCCTCACCTGTGATGGTGTGTGTGTCACTGCGCGGTGATCTGATCTCAGGTTCAGTGTTGATGTAATAATCACAGCTCAGATTTCTGCTGTTCACTGATCGTGTGACGAGTTCATTATGAGTTAAATAAAACACACAAAGATGTTTCTCTCCAGACTGACTCTTCTGAGAGACACGTCTGTGCAGAAGACCATCCTCAGTGTAGAGACTACAGGTGAAATCAGCTCTGACTGAAAGTGGTATTTCACAGGCTATGTAGATCTGGACATAATCATCACTAACACTGATGATGGGTTTCTGAAGTGAACCTGTTTAAGTCAATTAATCCATAATTAATGGAAAAAAACATTGCACTAACAGTTTCTAATGCAGAAGAACATCAGTGAAATCTCTCACCTAGAACCGTCACTGTAACAGCAGGAGAATGAGATGATGGTTTATCAATCCTGTACTCAGTTATTAAGTAGAAGCAGTAAATGTCGACTGATGCAGGAGATTTTACATCTGCCCATCTGAGCACTTCAGCACCAGTGAGATCGAGTTCACATGATGGACGGACTTTTATATTCTTCTGTTCATTGTTTCTGTAGAAATTACACTGTTTCACTGTAACATCTGCTGGCGTCTCACAGATCATCTTCAGTAATCTGGACTCTCTTAGGACATCTGGAGATACTTTCACAGCAGGAGCTTCTGAAATAACAAAAATAGATCAATCACTACATTACATCTTCTTACTGACCACTTTTCCATGCATCATTTTGTAATCATGGTCCATGTTTTTGGTGAAACTTTTAAACAAATTTAAATTCATAAATGTCCTTGCAGCAGCAGCCAACTACACAATGAATGGAAAATGTAGGCCAGCCCATGAAGGTAGCCTATGTGTTTACTAATTTAAAGTCATACAGTCAATAATTGTATTAAAATTCATCTTAGATAATCAAAATGACATAATTTCTTCAACCCTTAAAATGTAACTTTACACCCCTGCTTAATTTACGCATATCCATAAATATGCAAATTAGCCCCGCCTCCACTCAATCGCACCAGCTCAGGCTACCTGATCCACTCTGTCAACTTAAACGCGACACAAAGTGGAAATATTGGTTTAATTTAGTCATATATGTTTGAAACAGAAACTTCAGAAGAAGAAGAAGAATTTACAGGGTTGTCTACAAGACAATGTATCAGAATGGTAATGCGTTTTATGTATCGCTCTCTACAATGTTGGACATATAACAGTAGGCTAATTGAAATCCCTAGTAAAAAAAAAAACCTGTTTCAAAATGTATTTAAAATAAATTCATTCATACTAAGTTTACTACAAATCTATTAACATAGTTACTGACATATCGCCATAGACAGTAAAAGAAATGGACACAGCGACCCCATTGGATTCAATGGAGAAAAGTGAAGTCAATTAGAAGCTCTCACTTCCTGATGGTCGAGCGTACTGCGCAGACTCAAACTGAGCTTGACGACGTAGATGTGACGTGAGCAACCCGTCTGTCTTCTAGTAGCTGTGCCAAGAGAAATCTGAATCATTCCCTTTCGAATCTCGCAGAGACGGAGAGTGTGAGTAGGAGCTGTCCATGAGCTAGGAGCAGGAGCAACTTTTGCTAAGTATTCTGATTAACTATTTTGTCATTTTGCCTCCACGTCCCCCCGATTGCCCGCGAGCTTCTCCTCCTGTCCATACGGTAATTTCTCTACTGTGTGACAGAGAGTCGAGTGGTTATGATGCAATCGTTAGCCTATTTTTACAAAAACTGCTTCTACGGGGCCATAACGTAAGATATAATGTAATGGAGCCTTTTAGACATTTTCGTGTTTCTTTAGAAATAAATAATGGACAAATGGAGTCTTTAAACGCCTCAGATGTAAAGTTATTCGCTGTGAGTGACGCCAAAATGAATGGGAGTCAATGGAATGCTAACAGCAGGTGATGGTCTGCTAATCAATGGCGGCGCCCGGGGAAGCTTCAGTTTCCGGTTGATGGATTACCCCCCTGCATATCGCTTGAGACTTCCTGAAATAAATATTGTGATTAAACTTTATTTGGAGTGTTTTTTTTAACAATGCACATTTGTTAATATTAAGCCTAAAATGTGTTTTAATATCATTATTAGTAAGGTTAGTATGATCTCTGTATAATATCAGTTTTTAAATGCAAGATATTTAAATTGTCCTTAAAGTACATTTGCAATAGTTCCATTTTAGCACAATCAAATATAAGTATATCTTTATTTGAACCTCATTGTGTGTGGGCATAATACTTTATGTTGTGATCATACTGTGTGTGTGTGTGTGTGTGTGTGTGTGTGTGTGTGTGTGTGTGTGTGTGTGTGCGTGCTGGTGAGGGGCACTTCATGTGTGAAGTACATGTTACATGCTCTTGAACAATGTTTGATGCTTTATGTTTGATATGTCATATATTTTTGAATAATGTTGATATTTTAATCTGTGCTGTATTTACTTGTACCTGGGGACTGCAGATGCAAATTAGCCTAAGGCTAACTCTGGTGTAATGCATTAAATGTTTACATTTATGTTTTCAATTACACATGGTCCCTTTTAAATAAATAAATTCAATTCAATTCATACTATTTCCAGATAACTAAAGTGCATTAAGTACAGAAATTAGTTGTACCAATGTAGCAGACTTTAAGTATACCAATTTAGTATACCAAAAGTTGAATTGCAGGGTATGCAGCGTAGTATATTAAGTACTTAAATATGTAAATGTATTTGTACTTGGCATAAAATAAATGTATTTCAAATAAATTTTAATATATATATATTTTCACTTGGGATGATTAGCCTTTGGTTTGACTATGTTATTTAACAGCTAATAATGTGATGCTAATGTTACACTAACCATGTTCCTGTTCACCATCTCAGAGTCAGTGAGCTGCCTTCTAACCATCAGTGTCCTTAGAAACGCTTTGAACAACTCAGAACGTCAGTGGAGAAAGAGTTCATCATAACATACATCATATACATAACTCACCCACTATTGCTACATGCACACTCTTTTTCCTGTCCCTTCTTAAAGGTGATTTTGTGCTAACTGTGTTAAAATGCCAGCTGAGCATGATAGAAAAGACAGGTAAAGCCCAACACTGCACGTTGACAGGATTCATTATGTTTGTGACGGTAGGAAACGGGTGCTTTCTAACTGTGTTTTTGACACTGTCTTTGATACACTGCAGTTTTAAGGAGAAAATACTCAGCAATGATGTTGACTGATGAATTTGCACATGGTTTGGCTTAAAGTAGGATATTAAAAACACCACATAGACATGAACAACATTAAAAACTTGATTTTCATCAAAGGGGGTCTTTAAGTCATTTTAAGTCCATTTTAATTTCTTTTAATGATTGGCCCAAAAAAAAAGGAAAAGAAAGTCTCTTTTTCATGCACTTCAAAAATGCATTCCTCTGATTCTGATAGCTTTTATCAGCACATATACAGTAGCTCCAAGAATAACTTTTAGATGTGCAGATGTAAATTAATTATCTTGTACACCAAATAAGGTGTTTACGTGACTCATAATTCTAATTAATGGATTAAATAGGTTATTGCAATCATTTTCATGAATTTGAATGGCATAGCTAAAGTAAAACTGCTTTAAGGTTGTAGGTTCATGTGTCTGCTGTGCTCTACTAAAACACAAACGTACTGATCACACATGCTTAAATTCTGTATATTAGACAAATGTTTTTTTCTCTACAAATGTGGACATTCAGTGTTAAATTAACATTAAACGTCAAAGATCACTTACTGTAAGACTGAACCTCCATAAGAAGCTGAAAAGCAATGAAGATGAACAACTCCATTACAGCGATAGTGAGAAATGAGACAAGACTCACACAATAGTTGAATTAGGAAGTGACACATTAGACCACAGGAAACCATATAATGCAGTCAGGTCTATGAAGATGAACGTAGATCATGAGACCACATTCAGCTGTATTCACTGTAACAGAGAACACTGCTCAGGGCCACAGGCATAATTTACGTGTTGGACATGATTTATTTTTGGGGGGAAAGCTCCACAGATTCTGCCTTGGCTTGCTGATCAATATAAATTGAATAGCTATATAGCCAACATATTGTATCATTATTTCTGTACATATATATTTTTTTATCTTTAGAGGTGCAACAAGTGAAGAAATGAAATTGTTCATCCATGTTTTGAGGAGCATAAAAGAGATGTTTCCACCTGGCAGGAGGTGTAGATTCAGTGGCTGTTTTCAAAGTTTCACCAGTAGAGGTCGCCACTGAATCACCAAAGAGAGTTCAACAATGTCCATTTAGTTCGGAAATATCACTTTAATTAGCAGGCTACTGTTGGTATTAATATTGCAGCGTATAAATATCAGAAACGCTCTACATGAATGTTGGAGGAGGAGGGGTTGGAGGAGCTATTATACTCCACACAATGTTTCTGTGACTGTCTAAAGCACATGTATATGACAAGTGCCATTCACTGATGACATCTAGCTCCAGCTCCCCCTCTCTGGACGTAATATGGGTGGAGCTTGCCCTAGTTAGGTTTAGGTTTAGGGGTGTGGGTAGGTTTAGGGTTAGGCTGTGGCTGGACCTCCATTGTCTCTGCAGTGAATCCCAAGCACTTCTCACAAGGCAGTATTGTGCTAGAGAGCCTTGCCAGAGAAAGTCTTCTGCGTGGTCACAGAGGTCACAATGCATTTCACGGCAAACACTAAATGATGAAAATAAAAACCTGTTTGTCAGCAAGTAAAGATAGTTTATTTATAATGAATGTACATAATGAAACACGACTTGAGCCTCATCAGTGCATCTTCACCAAACTGTAGACTTGATCTCCTGCGTTTGAGTGAACTGGTTTGTCAGGGATCGTGCAGTACAGGTGGTAAACATTATTAAGGAAGACAACGGAAAGATTGAAAAAAACAGACAAGATAAATGGTTGTAATCTATTCATGATAGACTTCTCGTTTGTTTATGTGGGTTTGTGTGTGACTGTTCACATATTACCTCATTTTCCTCTGTATTGCCCTCTTTCTGTTGAGTATTGACCAAGACTTCTGTAAAGCAGAAGCGTCAATATAATTATTTTTTAACAGCAAATGTGGACATTTAGTATTTAATCAGCATTAAATAGCAGAGATCACTTACTGTAAGACTGAACCTCCATAAACAGCTGAAGAGCAATGAAGATGAACAACTCCATTACAGCGAGAGTGAGAAAAGAGACGAGTCTCACACAATAGTTTAATTAGGAAGTAACACATTAGACCACAGGAAACCATTTAATGCTTGTGCAGTCAGAACTATGAAAATGAACGTACATTATGAGACCACATGTTCAGCAGATCTGGGACACCGGTAACATTCTTTGTAGGCTCACAGACTACAGGCACATAATGTCTGTCACGCTCTGCCTGTTTTACTTTAGTTTTCATGGACTTTTAGTTTGTTTCTCTTATTAACCTGTTTCCTGTGTTCTTTTGTTCCCGCCAGTCCTTAGCTGAATTAGATATTCATTTAATTAGCACACCTGTCAGTTTGAGTTCATCACCCTGTGTATTTAAGTCCTTCAGTTTCCTCAGTTCATTATCTGGTATTGTTTGTGCATTGCACGCTGTTTGTGTTATCATATTGGATTGGCTGAGTTTTTGATTTACTTTTTCTTCTTCTTAAAGCGACACTATGTAACTTTTCAACCTTCATAATATATTTCCAAGATCCTTGTGATGGTACATCGACTTACAAAAGGTTGAATGACACGTCTGCCATAGCCTGACAGGGTGTGTATCGCTTTTACTGGCACTATGTAACTTCGGTGTTCGGGTAGTAACAAGAGCACAAAAAGAACTACAAAATTCGACTGCTTTACGGCATACGTCACTTCCCCCACCACTTCGTCAAATTTGGATGTGAGAGGCCAACCAGCGTTTGTTTTCGGCTTTCGTGCGTATGTTTTTGTCATGGGGGTTGTTTACACCTGGCCACTTCATGCATTTTCTCAGATCGGATAGCAATCCGATCGTGAAAAGTCCAGGTTTAAATGCCCTCCGAAACGCATTTGAGACGGATTTGAATCCGATCCCTCAAACCACTTCAGGAGGAGATCTGAGACGCATTCCAGACGAAACTGGACAAGTATGCATATGGTTGTTGAAACCACATATGTAAATTGTACTCCTACCAAAAATGAAAAAAAAAAAAAAAAAAAAAAACGTGTGAGAGCGTGTTATAGGCTATATGTTATATCCAGATATGACGACGCGCTGGAACACGCATCACCGCAGATGAGCAACTGCATCAAGCCAACGTGCAAACTATCGCAAATCAAAGTGAAAGTAAGTCGCAGACGCTTAACACACAATCTTCATCATTAAAAGTAAAGAAACGAAATGATCTTACCAGGGCTCAGGGGCGCCGCTAAGGGGGGAAAAGTTAGGACGATTCTAAGGGCCCAGGCACTTTTGGGGGCCCCAGAGATCGATTTTATTAACGGAATGGGTGCGGTATAGGGGGCCCAACCTCATATTCTTTCATAGGGCCCAAAATTTATGGCGGCACCCCTGCCAGGGCTGTTACTGCTCTCTCTTATTGCGGTCTTTGATTTTGAAATTTTAGCTGATGATCTATAAAATGCAGCTCATATCTCGGTGACGTGCACTCCATTAAATCTGCATATAGCGCGAGAATTGAAGATCGAATTTAAATCCGTTTCGCAAAAATACATTTATGTGACCAGGTGTAAATGGAATCGTTTTGATAAATCAGATAGCTATGCCTCACGAATTAGTTTGCTAGCTGAACTCAGGTGTTGTGAGGTGTATTTATCACGTAGTCCTGACGGATATCAGACGCTGTTGATTGATTCCTGCGATTATCATGAGAACAGCTTTCAATATCTCACATAATTATCATAAATAAGCCTAACGTAGAGGTTGTAAATAGTGTAAACGAGCACAATTTGCAAACTATTATGATAAATTGCAATAATCATGTCTAATGACATCATAACGGCCAATGTTATGAAATAATGTGCGGTAGGCTACATTTAACTTAATTGATGTTATCTGGCATTTTGTAATGTTTACATTCCAATAAAAACAACACAAATTAAATTATACAGTAGGCCTAGACTATAGACTATTTACTTGTGATTTAGCTGCAATCATGTAAAAATGTTATAATATAATTTACGACAGTGCAAGTATTCCACAGCGACTCTAGGGGTCGCTGTTTGACAAAAACACAATTTCTACTTAGTGTGGCTTTAATTCTTCTTCATCTTCGGACTAAAACGTTATACAAAGTCAAGCAGTTCAGTTGCTCATTGAACAGACAGTTGTTTAACAGAAAATAACACTGCAAAAATGTTGTCATTATGACTAAGCTGTGGTTGTCATAATTCTGTAAAAATGCATTTATAGAACAACCTGTAAATTGTATAATTTAAAACTAATTTACAAAAAAAAAAAAAATATCCGACAGCTCTTTTCTGCTGAATTATCAAGGTCACTCTGATACTAAAATATGTTTAATACTTTGAACATATACTGACAACTACCGTAATAACACTAGTAGTAAAGAGAAAGTCACATGAATTATAGTTCAAGTAGTATTCGATAGTAGCACTGAAAAAGGTTGGACTGTATAGGTGACGGTTTATTTCTAGCTTTCCTCTATGGGGTGTCGATCAGAACACACTGGATTTGATCAGTTCCATGCAAAGGAGGTTTATTGTTCACAGTCTTTGGCTGTACAACACAGCAGTACACAGGCTTTACAGCTTAATAGGGTATTTAGATGTGTGTGTGGTCTACAAAGGGAAAGGAATAAATATATATAAATGTCTTGAGTATTATTACACAAACATTATTTCCAAAGCTGCCAATCTCTCAAATAAAGAATTATCAAGTTAAATTCTAGAATAAATAAAGAAATCAATATATAAGCAAGCAACAAAATGGTATATGAATTCAGTAGCATTCTGAATCATTCTTTAAATTAGCAAGAAGTGAAGAAAAGAAACGGTTCATCCATGTTTTGTGGAGCACACAGAGGAAGTTAACAGAGATGTTGTTTCCACATGACAGGAGCTGTAGATCACCTCTGTGAGAACGTCATCAGAACCTGCACAGATACAGACTTTATTATATGTTTCTATATCACAGAGCTCAGTTTATGCATATGTAAACTTACTGTCAAAGTGGCAGAGACAGATGAATCTCATGAGTCCAGACAGGAATAAACCAATACCAGTGAAAACCAGCACTACTATAAGCCACGAGACTGTCAAAAGACAAAAATAATGATCTCACTCTCAGGAAAAGGATTCTTCTTATTTTACATTTAAAACAGATTTAATATTCTCTTAAAAAAAATAAATGCGCAAAAATCCACTATCATGTTTCTGACTCTCTGGTGGTTTCAGGCAGAGCAGAAGCTGGTATGAAAACAGCTGATAGAATCAACAGTGTGTCAGAGTGGGATGAGATATGAGAGATATGATACTATTAGCCTACAGCTAGTATGTAGTAAAGCAGTTGCCAAAGACAATGATCAATAATACAGTTTAGCTGTAATTTTACTGTTTAACAATATTTGACTGCTAAATCCTGCGACTGACTAATCATTGTCACATAGGAAAGCTATGCAATAAACACAATCATTATTGAACCAATTTAAAGTGAAGTGAGAAAAAATGCCTGTGCTTGTCAAGTGTTTTATTTTCTAAATAAAATAAAATTTAATTTTATCTGTCAAAGTTTCACCAGTAGAGGTCGCTGTTGAAGCTGCAAAGAGAATTCATCGATGTCAAAGGAAGCATTTAGTTTGGAAATAAAACTATTTGGTTGTGGTATTAATACAATATAACATACAATAATACAATATAAATATATTTTAAAAACTGAAAAGTAAGCTGGGAAGAATAATTTAATGTAATACTCATTATAAAATTTAAAAAAACATCCACCTATCATTGGTTTCATGTCCTTTTCATTTGCATGTTTCAACTCATTTATAATACACAGCAAACAGCAGAAATTAATATGCAGAGGTGTTTTAAATGCATTGTAAAATCTGTGATGATGTGTATGTTGTATGGTGTATGTCACAGATATGTTTAATTAAAACAAACAAACAAATAAAATAAACGCCACTCACTAGTTTTTATGGCTGTTGTCAAATATGCAGTAGATGAGGTGGCTGTTGAGATGGAAAAAAGATATCAAGAGAGAAAGCCAACATATTGAAATACTTAAAATATTTAAACTTTTTATTATTATTATTCTGAGACAACATTTTCAACTGCTACTCCTCCTAGACTTTAATGCCACAGACCTTGGTCCTGTTCTGAAGTTTGTTGCTATATCTTTTCAAACTGTTCAGACTTACAGTTTTCGTATAATTAATAATCAAAAGTAAAATCCCATAGATTTACATTGGCTGAGCAAAAATGCCCCCTCTAGTGGATCAGGACTACTGGAGTGAGCCCTAGGATAAGAAAACCAGTAGTATTTTCGAATTACCGTGCTTTCCACCCTCATATCCCCCTGAGACAAGAGATTTATGTATTTTTTTTGTCTGGAAAAAATCCTCCGATGACGCAAAAATCGTCATTTTGCGTCATCTGAGGATTTTCTGGCCAGAGGCTAAAGACTACAGCCAGTAGAAGGAGCTGTTCCGCATGTTTTCAACTCGCCCATAGAGGGTGGGATCTCACTCACAGAATGTACACACAGTGTCAGCCGTCTTTCTTTGGAAACTAAGCTAGCAGGCTCTTGTTCTGTGGAGAAAGCTGAGTAGTAGGGGTTACCATCCTCTTTTTCCCGGACTTGTCCGGCGGGCGAGATCGTTCAAAATGTCCGGGATTCGGCTTCTGCTTTCTGCAGTCGCCATTCATTGTTTACATGCACACCTTTTGTTTCAATCTAACTGAATTCATTCCGATTGGTGAATCTGAATGTAGTGTTTACATGAACGCTAAACAAGTGATCGGTTGATGTGCATTTTACCATTGCTAAGAAAATTCCTGCTCCTCCGTGAGAGATACGAGACCGGCGCGTCTCAGTAATGACGCCACCGGCCTCGCGCCGTTCTCCCGCGCCCCTCAGCCTCGTCCTGCTCGCCACAGTAAACATGATGAATGGCGACTGTAGAACGCAAAAGCCGAATCCCGGACATTTTGGGCGATCTCGAAATCCCTGGCAAACTCATCACGGAGTCTCAAATAGTAGCCAAGCCTTGTTTTCAACTGCGCTCTCTTACCGGTAGGCGTGGCTTGGGAGTGGCCTCCTAGGGCAGCGAAGCAAGTGCATTCTGGGAGTTGTTGTCTTTCATCCACATAAGCCAAAAATACATTTTCTGGCTTTTCTCAGTCTAGAAAGCTCCAAATTAAAAAATGTCATCACATTTCTTCTACATAAATTACCTATTTTAAATACACATTCATCTTTCCAGAGGTGAAGTATCCCTTTAAGTGTCGATTTGCAGACGCTAGATAATCAGGTTTAGGGAAAAAAAAAAAAAAAAAATTCTTAAAAAATCGCTTACCACACCTTTAATTTAACATGTATTCATTTTTGTAGTCACAAAAGGTTCTGAATGACCCAATCAGCTTCTATAGATTTGATCACATGATCAGCTCATGACTCCTCCTTCCTGCCTAAATTGTTCCCTTGCCAAAGTCTCACTGTGGTTAAGCGTTTGTCATCACATATCACTGTCTACTGCTTCAGTATCTAACAGCATCCCACAACTGCTAGAATCAGTTTAAATATGTTGTTTCTGACTTATAGACGGTTACCAACCCATGTTGAGTGTCAACGCACCACTGTCTTTTCAGTGTTTTGTTATACAGCCTACGGTCTTTATAAATCATATAGCGTAGCCATATAGGTGTAACATCATCATCACTATTACTCAAGATTACTAAGATTCTCAGGTGAATCAGTTTGAAGTGAAATAATTCATAGTTACTAAAAACACTGCAATGACAGTTTCCAAAATAGCAGTGAAATCTCTCACCTTGAACCGTCACTGTAACAGCAGGAGAATGAGATGATGGTTTATTATTGCCCCACTCATAGAAGCAGTAAATGTCGACTGATGCAGGAGATTTTACATCTGCCCATCTGAGCACTTCAGCACCAGTGAGATCGAGTTCACACTTCCAACTGGCTTTTGTATTCTTCTCTTCTCTGTTTATGTAGAAATGACACTGTTTCACTGTAACATCTGCTGGCGTCTCACAGATCATCTTCACTGAGCTGGACTCTCTTAGGACATATGGAGATACTTTTACAGCAGGAGCTTCTGAAACAACCCAAAACAGACAAATCAATCACTACATTACATATCGACCACATTTCCAATCATTTTCCAGTCATGGTCCTTCAAACCTTCTAACAAATGTAAACTCATAAAATATCTTTGCAACAGCACCCAACTACACAATGAATAGGCTTAATTGAAAACAGTTTAATGAATTTTTTCATGACAAAGTAAAACTAATATACCTCACACATAGAGGATCATGAGTCTGTAAGTTCATGTGTTCGCTGTGTTCTACTAAAACATGTACTGATCACACATGCTGAAATATTTTTGACGATTAAACTTTTTTCATTACACTTTTTTAACCAACTGTATTTTATCAACATTAAACCGCAGAGAACACTTACTGTAAGTCTGAACCTCCATAAGAAGCTGAAAAGCAATGAAGACGAACAACTCCATTACAGCGAGAGTGAGGAAAGAGACAAAATGAGTTCACACCATAGGTGTATTAGGAAGTAACACAGGAAACCATTTAATGCAGTCAGTTCTATGAAGATGCATGTAGGCTACATCAGGAGATGACATGTGGGGTGTGGGGTGTGGGGTGTGGGGTGGGGGTGGGTGCAGGGGGGGTTGTAACATGGCTTATTTCTCCAATCAGGAATGAGCTAGAGAGATGATATTCATATTACACATGCTCAGTTAGCCCCTATTCCTTCATGGAAGAAAACAGCCACATGTGACCATTCCTTCTGCAAAAAAAATAAAAATAAAAATACATTTCAAGTTAAAAAAAGTAATTTTTTTATGATTAGATGTTTTTGTCATACTGTCTAAACTGTTTGTGTGAAGCATTGTAAAGTCATATCATTTTAATCAGTGTTTTCTTAGCAGGCATTGCTGGCATGTGTCAAAGCTATTGTGTCAAGCCTTGTCATAAAATAACAAGATTATAATTGTATGTATGAATAAAGAACCACTGTTAATAGTCAGGTATCCCCCCCTTTATTTTTTAAGTAAACGTTTTTTAAAATAAAATTCAGACTAGGCGTATTTGATCTGTTCTGTGTTTTCAGTACGCCACAAGAGAGGAAATGCACAACAGATAGGGATGTCCCTCTGTTCTGATGTTAGCAGCAAACATTGTGAAGCATAAAGAACACTGAGGTCTGAGGCAAAAGACTTTGCCATTTTCCACATAACCTTGCAAAAATATATAAGAATATATTCCAACATTCAGTTAAACACACAGAGTTAAGCTTTCACAGAATGTCACAGAAGTATTATAAAATGTCAGTTGATTTTGAAAAAAAAAAAAAAAAAAGTAGTTAAAATGTATTGTAATAATTTACCAAAACCTGATTGTTAATAGAAATTGTATATATTTTCTTAGGCTATCAATGCTTTGTCTTTATACAGCCAATTTAAAGGGGACCTACTATGCTGTCCCCAGAGTGGGAGGGGGGGAACCCTTTCACCTTTCAAGAAGAGGGCGGAGCTTCAAGAGCTCGTGCTCCGGTGTTCTCTCACGCAATGAAAATGTCAAACTATTGTCGCTGCCTGGCTTAAAAAAGGATAGACTCTTTGACTGATATTAAAACAAGTTCTCTTTCTACTTGAAGTAGAAAATATGTAGGAAATCTGAAACCTCACCTTTAGAGAGATTGTTTGTGAATGATTTATGGGGATTATAAAAAAAAATATTGCGTGGATTTTTACCATTATAGGCTGGTTGTTTACACACACATTGTAGAGACACATCTGTGTTCATACCACTTTATAAATAGATAGATAATAGATCCCCTTTAACTTAGTGGAGACCCTGTCTGTGCACAAGTAAAATAAATCAATTTGAAAATGATGTTAAAAAATTATTTATAACACTTTAATGAATGTTGCAACTGCCCCTGTGGACTGTTGCAACCATCCCCTATTGTGGGCTCAGTTGCAACATTTGACTTTGTCTATCCAAGTATGAATTGCACATATATTATCATACGCATGTTGCAGCAGTGTGGGTGGGTATTTTTAACCAACAGCTCTTTTCTGCTGAATTAGCAAGGCCATGTAATTGTATAACCTTTTTAATGAAATAGCAAAAATATATATATACAAGGATAGATGTAAACGAAATCTTAAAAGGTCAATATAATCCTTCTCTTTAAATTATTTTTATTGTGTTTTATTAGTGACACACTTGGGTAGAGAATATATTCAAAAACTTTCTGAAAATACAGTATGGGAACAATTAACTGCACTATTACTAGAAATGTTTACCTTGGATATTATACAATTTGCAAGCACAATTTGTGTAAAAAAAAAACAACAACTGTGAACCAATATATATATGTATGTATGTATGTATGTGTATATATATATATATATATATATGTATGTATGTATGTGTGTGTATATATATATATATATATATAGTCCTTGCATTCTTTCCTGTGGCTCAGTGACACACCTGAATGAATGGCTCATTAAGTATGCGGGCCCCATTGTCTCCTCAGGTGTGAACCACTCTATATGCATGATGGTGTTGGATCGTTGACGCCCACTCGCATATTGCCTTTCCAAACAAAAAGTGTCTTACAAAATTTAAATCAATGTATTGCGTCCAAGGCAGGATGATTTTCACATCATTTTGAAGAAAAAACTCTAGGCGACAAAATGCATTATTCAGAAGTCTTATGGACACATATTTAGTATGTGTTTTGTGGCCTTATTTCAGAAACTTTAGTTTTTCGTTTTTTCAATAACCATGCATAAACATTATTCTCTCAAAAATACAAACATGTACATGCATGTTGCTCACATATTATGGTAGCCCTGTTTGTGCTAAATAGAGTGTAATTACACCTTTGCCATTAATATGTGTATAAGCAACTGAAAAAAAGCACAAATGTCAGGGCATGTCAAAACATCTCAAGGACCCCAAAAACACCTCAGACCCCTGAGGGTTAAACTGAGTATTTACAAATAATATTTACATAAAATATATAGCTAGTGATTAAGTGAAAATAAAGTAATCCCAAATGGAAATCTAAGAATTGTAAGTCGAATGGACAACGCAAGTTTTACAAAGTACACACACAATCACAGAGGAAGACAAGTGGCACACATGCAGCTTTAATAGAGTGTGTTCGGGGTTAACATGAGAAGGGACCAGATCAATCAAGATTTCTGCTAGATCATGTTGCAGTTAAATGAAACTTTATTGTTAGCACTCAATAGTTGATTAAAAAGCTGAATTAGATTTCAGATAATACATTTAACATATTTTACCAATATAAAATCTATTTTCTCCCAAAATCAAAATGTGGGAAAATACCTCCAAGCTGCCTTGGCCTGCTGATCAATATATGAACGCAGTAGCTACATACTGTAAATATACTATCATTCTTTCTGTAAAAATCTTTTTTCTATTTTGAGGTGCAAGAAGTGAAGAAATGAAACGGTTCATCCATGTTTTGTGGAGCACACAGAGGAAGTTAACAGAGATGTTGTTTCCACATGGCAGGAGCTGTAGTTCACCTCTGTGAGAACGTCATCAGAACCTGCACACATACACTTTATTATTATCATATGTTTCTATCATGGAGCTCAGTTTATGAATAATTATACACCTATACATTGTACTTACTGTCAAAGTGGCAGAGACAGATGAATCCCATGAGTCCAGACAGAAATAAACCAATACCAGTGAAAACCAGCACTACTAAAAGCCATGAGCCTGTCAAAAGACAAAAATAAGAATTTAATCCATGTTTATATCTATATCAGATTTATGAAATGTATTTTAAATTAACATGCCACATCATATCATGATGAAAGGAGGAAATTTCAAGGTTTATTTTAGTTTTTACCAACCCGATCTCACAGCAATTCACGTATTTTATGAATTGGCTAATTCGTACAAATTCATAAGATTTTTGCTAAATCGTATTTTCTGAGTTGGCCAATTCGTATGAATTAGACACCTTGTCCTCACTTGTACAAATTGGTCGTGAGATAGCATTGGTTTTAACAGATATTCAGAATATCAGTTCTACCAGAAAGACTCGGGAGAGTTATTTCAATAAACCATACATTTATTGACAGCTCAGCAAGCTGATAATCTACAAAGTCATTTGGCGTAGGCCCCGTCCGTAGTGCATAGTCCGAGAGTATCGGATCTGCAATTCCTGCCTAAAGATGAAGGCAGGGGCGCAGCCGACCCCCCTCCTGGGAGGTATGGACGGGACCATCCTGGTGGTGGTGGGGAGGATGGGGGTAATCGTCGCTTCAGTATCTGCGAACTCAAACATGTGTAAGTACCGTGCTTTTATACAATAAGCATAATAATATGATTGGATAGAAGTGAAGCAATAAGTGACGTAATAATTGAGTCTTCCCAGCAGAACTTATGCTAAAGCTTTCATTTTTGTATTGTGTTGTGAGTGAATGAACAACCTTCAGAGTGAATGTGATCAGTAGGAGGAACAGCTGCAACAGAAAATAATATATTACAATAAAAAACTGATCAACGCATCATGATTACCAACGTGATCTCATGAGAATACAGTGAGGAAAATAAGTATTTGAACACCCTGCTATTTTGCAAGTTCTCCCACTTGGAAATCATGGAGGGGTCTGAAATTGTCATCGTAGGTGCATGTCCACTGTGAGAGACATAATCTAAAAAAAAAAATCCAGAAATCACAATGTATGATTTTTTAACTATTTATTTGTATGATACAGCTGCAAATAAGTATTTGAACACCTGAGAAAATCAATGTTAATATTTGGTACAGTAGCCTTTGTTTGCAATTACAGAGGTCAAACGTTTCCTGTAGTTTTTCACCAGGTTTGCACACACTGCATGAGGGATTTTGGCCCACTCCTCCACACAGATCTTCTCTAGATCAGTCAGGTTTCTGGGCTGTCGCTGAGAAACACGGAGTTTGAGCTCCCTCCAAAGATTCTCTATTGGGTTTAGGTCTGGAGACTGGCTAGGCCACGCCAGAACCTTGATATGCTTCTTACAGAGCCACTCCTTGGTTATCCTGGCTGTGTGCTTCGGGTCATTGTCATGTTGGAAGACCCAGCCTCGACCCATCTTCAATGCTCTAACTGAGGGAAGGAGGATGTTCCCCAAAATCTCGCAATACATGGCCCTGGTCATCCTCTCCTTAATACAGTGCAGTCGACCTGTCCCATGTGCAGAAAAACACCCCCAAAGCATGATGCTACCACCCCCATGCTTCACAGTAGGGATGGTGTTCTTGGGATGGTACTCATCATTCTTCTTCCTCCAAACACGGTTAGTGGAATTATGACCAAAAAGTTCTATTTTGGTCTCATCTGACCACATGACTTTCTCCCATGACTCCTCTGGATCATCCAAATGGTCATTGGCAAACTTAAGACGGGCCTTGACATGTGCTGGTTTAAGCAGGGGAACCTTCCGTGCCATGCATGATTTCAAACCATGACGTCTTAGTGTATTACCAACAGTAACCTTGGAAACGGTGGTCCCAGCTCTTTTCAGGTCATTGACCAGCTCCTCCCGTGTAGTTCTGGGCTGATTTCTCACCTTTCTTAGGATCATTGAGACCCCACGAGGTGAGATCTTGCATGGAGCCCCAGTCCGAGGGGGATTGACAGTCATGTTTAGCTTCTTCCATTTTCTAATGATTGCTCCAACAGTGGACCTTTTTTCACCAAGCTGCTTGGCAATATCCCCGTAGCCCTTTCCAGCCTTGTGGAGGTGTACAATTTTGTCTCTAGTGTCTTTGGACAGCTCTTTGGTCTTGGCCATGTTAGTAGTTGGATTATTACTGATTGTATGGGCTGGACAGGTGTCTTTATGCAGCTAACGACCTCAAACAGGTGCATCTAATTTAGGATAATAAATGGAGTGGAGGTGGACATTTTAAAGGCAGACTAACAGGTCTTTAAGGGTCAGAATTCTAGCTGATAGACAGGTGTTCAAATACTTATTTGCAGCTGTATCATACAAATAAATAGTTAAAAAATCATATATTGTGATTTCTGGATTTTTTATTTTTAGATTATGTCTCTCACAGTGGACATGGACCTACGATGACAATTTCAGACCCCTCCATGATTTCCAAGTGGGAGAACTTGCAAAATAGCAGGGTGTTCAAATACTTATTTTCCTCACTGTACGTGTGTATGTTTACGTAAAGTGTAATTCTACCATACGTACATTTACTTACGTTTTATACACACAGAAACGTATAATACTGACGTATTTACAGCACTAAAACGTAAAATATGTAGCAGCTACTTATTAACAGCACAAAAACGTAAATTATTTACGTATGAACAACTCTACCGACGTACATATTTGTACGTATTCTTATTTATGCATATTAAAATCGTGGCATTAATGTTTTGACTCTATTGCATTCAAATGTCTTATCATTTTCAGTCGCATTTATTATTATTAAATGCAGTTTACTCAAGAAATAGGCTAATAACCATTCGCTCTGTTCGTGCCTTCTGCTGCAAACTCGTTTCGGAGGATTAGCCTACATGCAGTTACACAAGAATACACTTTAAAACCTTAAAAATACCTTATTTAATCGTTTAACCATTTTGTAATATTTAATTTATTTACAGTGAGACACAAAATGCGTTTTCTCCAATAGAACAATAATACACCAAAACCCAACATAAATTCACAAAAGACATCAATTTTATTAGCTTGATATTATAATCCAAATCTTTAGAATCCATACGTTGGCAAGAAAGAGATCCAAATTCAGCCCTTTATCCAGTGAGTGATCTTCATCTCCATTTCACAGGCTATCAAAGCAGCGCAGTCCGTAACTGTCAAATTCAGCGCTCGTGATGAATTCAAATTCAAAAATTGCGACCTCAAGAAGCGTTACGACATGTTTTACGGCAGTGATATCAAACGCTCATTGGCTCTCGCCACAGATTGCGACATGCCGTATTTCAGTCGGTAAACTACATTTGAAATGGAGAAGCGCGCGCGCCTTCACACAGCGCGAAGCCGGATTAACATTTTCATGGATTAATAACTTAAATTCTGCTCTATACCTCATTCAAAACTATTATACTGAAAGAGAGGACTGTGACTGCAACACATCGTCATGTGAACGACTTTTGGTACCGGTTTTGACATTTTCGCAATAAATAAATTATTGTGATTACACGTATGTTGTAATTTTTCTTCATAATTGTAGCCTATGTAGTTTTAAGAAATTGTTATGGGTAGGTTTAGGGGTAGGAGTAGGATTAGCTGCTAAAAAAATATTTTAATGCTATATTGTTAATAAAATTGCCATTTCCCTACACATCTCTGTAGCTGCTACGTTTTGTCCTTTTTATATTCTGTATAAAATGGGTAACGTTATGTTTAGGTTTGGGAGTGGGGTTAAGGGATCTTCCATTTATCTATAAAACGGTAAAAGGTAAATTATACAGATATCTTAATGATATGAAAGATTCGTAAATATTTTACGTTTTGTAGCTGTAAAAAACGTAATAATGTTACGTTTAATTGTTGCACATACGTCCATATCATACGTTTCAGCATCTATCAAAACGTACGTTTTCTATCTTTGAAAATTACGTATTAATACCACGTATTAACAATGAGACCAGGCTGTGATTACAGACATCAGTGTTTCTAGATGATCTCACTGTCAGGAAAATTGTTCATATAACATTTAAAACAGATTTAATACTCTCTTATCAACAAAGCAAAAATCCACTTACATGTTTCTGACTCTCTGGTGGTTTCAGGCAGAGCAGAAGCTGGTATGAAAACAGCTGATAGAATCAACAGTGTGTCAGAGTGGGATGAGATATGAGAGATAGGAAAATATTAGCCTAAAATCAGTTGCCAGAGTCAATGGTCTATTATACAGTTTAGCTGTAATTTTACTGTATAACAATATTTGACTGCTAAATCCTGCAACTGACTAATCATAGTCACATAGGAAAGCTGTGCAATAAACACAATCATTTTCGAAGCAATTTAAAGCTACACTGTGTAATTTTTTTAAGTTGATTATTAGCAAAAAACACTTTGTTCTTTCAAAATTATATTTGCTCATTAATGTGTAATTACTTCTACCAACTAATCAAGTATTTTCGTGAGCGTAGAATCTGCCATTTAGAATACATACGAGCGAGCCGCCTCCATGTTGCGCCTCCATCTTGAAAATACATTAGCCAATGAGGGACATACCTGGAAATTCAAGCTTCGCCCTTCGCGTTTTTACACTCAGTGGCACCGTGACGAATGCGAGGGGGAGATTACTCGTGACTGCCGGCAGATTTGAAATAATACGGCCACCGTAGGAGTTAAAACGCCCTCGGAATGGGAGGGGCTGGAAAGTAATTCAGTTGGTAGTCATAAACAATTTCACCGCTAGATGGGAGAAAATCCTACACAGTGTAGCTTTAAAGTGAAATGAAAAAAAATGCCTGTGCTTGTCAAGTGTTTTATTTTCAAATAAAGTGACTTAATGCAGTCAGTATAATAATATCAATGTACTAGTAGTAAACTTGTAAGTTTATTATTTCAATACTGCTTGGGACAAAATTGGTCCACTTAGTAGAAGTATATGTTGAAGTGTAGGCTACTATACACAGTAAGTGTAACAGTAGTAAACTTTAATTGCACAACTACGTTTCTCATTTACAAGTGAACTTAGTAGTAGAACTGAAGTAGTAGTTTACTATTTTAATACTTGTAGTATTTTTTTTAGTATATGAAAGTACACTTTGAAATAGGGATGCGCCGAAATTTCAGCCGCCGAAAATTATCGACCGAAAATACTTTAAGTATATCTTGATCAAAAGATTGAGTACACGTATAGGCCAAATATACTTGGACCTTTCTGTTAGTATAAATCAAGTATATTGAAGTGCAATTTCAAGTATATTTCTGAGAAAAGTAGACTGAAAGTAGTATACTTTCTTATTTTTAGTTTAAAAGAAGTATACAATAGCACACTTGAATAAACTTCTTTTTCGTAAGGGTATATATTCGTCATAGTCACATAAAGCTGTGTAATAAACTAAGAAAGAATAATTTTCACATTGAAGCAATTTAAAGTGAAATGAGCAAAATGTCTCTGTGTGCTTGTCAAGGATGTTTTATTTTAAAAATTAAACTTCACTCACAAGTTGTTTTGGCTGTCAAAGTTTCACCAGTAGAGGTCGCTGTTGAAGATGCAAAGAGAATACAAAATATGCATTTAGTTTGGAAATAAAACTATAATTACAGTAGTACTGGTATTAATATTATAGTATGACATACAGAAATACTCTCTGATAATCCTCTACAGGAATATTGAGACATAAGGTTACTCACTTGTTTTTGTGGCAGTTGTCAAAGTAGAGGCTATCACACATTGGAAAAAATAAAAGTAGATGTAAAGTAATTAATTTGTTTTTTGTTTTTTAAGAAAAGTGATTAAGTTTTTCTGTTGTAAATAAATCAGTTATTTCAACATATGCATTAAAAAAAACTTACTCTGGATTGTTATTGTCACTGGATTGGAATAAAGAGATGTTACAATAACTTCTGACAGCTTTGCAGTGTAGTAGCAGGTTATTCTCACAGATGAACTCTGACCTTCTGACCAAATACTGATCTGAGATCCAGTGAGTGAGAGCTGACATGATGAGCTCTGTTCTGAGTTACTTTCTCTTCGATTTATGTTAAAGACACACATCTCCATCTTCAGATCTTCAGTATTCTCACAGCTCAGCTGAACTGTGTCTGTTTCCTTAATAACTGAAGCAGATGCTGTTAACTTGGCCGGCCAAAGAGCTAATGAATAAGAAAGAAAAAGACAGAGTAATGACCTAAAAAGCAATTGGACATTTTGATTGCTTGGTTTCTGTTTTTAAAAATAGCTGCCAGAGAAACCTCATTGGTCCAAACAGTCTCATTGCTATTTTCAGGATTCACCAATTTTTGACTAATGAATTTCCATGACTTGTCCATGATCTTCCCAGTCATTCATGATTGTTAGATTATTGTATTATTACAGAAATATTTGGAGAGATTTATAAATGACTTTCACATTTCACTTTGCAAGCACATTTCACTCACAAGCTCTCGCATATACGAATATCCAGTTGATTTAAAAAAAAATTGTAGGCCTAGACATATTCGATACTTACATTTGTACTCATCTGCATGATGACAGGCCATGGCAGATGTTCACAAATCTTTCATCTGGAGTCCGAGTCAAGCCTGAAGTCTTTGTCACTGGAGTCTGAGTCATAGGGTCTGAGTCAAATCTGGAGTCGTTTTTCACGAGTCCGAGTCGAGTATAGCTTGCAATCCAAAGGAACCATGCAGCTACACCACAGTATAATATGTAATGTAATAACCTTTGTGGATGCGATGTCTCATCAAATTTGAAGTTGTCGTTCCGGTATCTTTAATTGTTTTCCCACATTCTTTGCATCTAGCCGATTTGACATGTAAATAAACCCAAATGAAAGAACATATTTTCTCCCGTCATGTTTCATTGGACTTTCATTATGACATTTCGGAGTTTACGCGCAATTTACGGACATAGTCTATACAGGCTTGTTCGACTTCATGCAGCTCTGCGCAGACCGATCGGCGGCTGACTTAAAGCAGTGCATGCCGGTTAGAAATTTTGTCCGACTTGATACAGCGCCGACGCCACGTGACTGTGATGTATGCCATCAAAGTACCGCGAGAGCGATTCGAGAGTAGCCGGAGAACTCAGCCAGCGCAGCTTCTCAAGAGCGGCTGCACTGGGCTGCACGTGGGCTGATGACGACACAGCTGTTCCACGATTGGCCGGATTCACCGCACGACAACGATCACGTGTGTTTCGTGTTTATTCGAACACCTTTAGTTCCTCTAAAGCTCTCAAATCAGTTTATTATAACAGTGAACACTCTTTTCATGTCGTTGTCATGTTATATTGTGTCATGTTTATCAAATTAAAACTGCTTAAAAAACTTAGACTCCACTTCATTGATAGTAGCTTATGTTGAACTTTATTCTTGTTCAAACAGACGCTGTATGAAAGTATTGAATGAAAATATCTCTGAAACATCTGTGTATTATTTGGCAAATATTGCATTTATTTCACTGCAGCTGTGGTAAAGTATGCAAACACCACGTGAGCGGTCACTAGAAAGTGTCCGACTTCACGTCTCCGTTTGCAGCTCCTCCCCGCCTGCACGCGGCTACTCTCGCCGATCGGCCGCAGCCGATGTCGAACACACCTAATGTAATCCAATTCTATGACAAAGGGTCCGATCGAACTACCGCGACACAGGGAAATATATGTGACGCAGATATTATAAAACCATTCAAATAAAACACAAAATTCTTTCTTTATTAGTACGATATTAAGAATTAAAGACTTGAGTCGTTTTTAAAATATTCACAAGTCTTTTTGTCGAGTCCGAGTCAAGTCAGAAGATCATTTCAGGTCGAGTCCAAGTCAAGTCTGAAGTCTATTAAAATGCGACTCGAGTCAATAATTTGACTCAATAATTTGGCAGCTATAGGGAGTCGAAATTTGGCACAACACCTGTACCGGCCCAATTGAATCAATAAGCTTTCCATTGATGAATGGTTTGTTAGGATAGGATAATATTTGGCCGAGATACAACTATATTTGAAAATCTGGAATGAGTGCAAACAAATCTAAATATTGAGAAAAAGTTGTCCTTTTTTGTTCGCGATTTTGCTGCCAGCATCCACTATAAATATGGACTTATTTTAAAAGACATTAAACAGCATAAATCACTTACTGGTAGACTGAACCTCCATAAGAAGCTGAAAAGCAATGAAGACGAACAACTCCATTACAGCGAGTGTGAGAAAAGAGACGAGACTTCAAGTAACACATCAGACCACAGGAAACCATTTAATGTGAGCGGTTTTAAGATGAAATAGATAAAAAAAAAAAAAAAAAAAACTTATAGCCATGTGCAATGAAACGTGTATCAGTGTGCATAAGAATTTCTCATATAGTTTTATAATGTCCAATGAATACTGACAATACTGGTGACTTATTGAGTTAAGAGTTATCTAAAGCTAACCTCTGACTAATAAATCCTCTTGTTAGTGTTCTGCATATTAAATATAATATAATTTAGTATTTATTGTAAACCTTCTGAATAGAAAACATATAGTGTACAGATCGTATTGTCCTTATTGTAATGTACAGCAGTGATGATCAGTAGGAAACAGAAGTTAAAATGTTAATGCATGATATAAATAGACAAACAATATCTGACATGCATCGCAATGAATTGAAAGAGCAAGAAAAAATATTAAATTAAAAGAGATCAGATCCTCCTGAAATTATGATAAGTTTAAAGGTAGCAAATTAGCTCAAATTGTCAATTTCAAAATCAGACACCTTAATCAGTGTCCTTAGAAATGCTTTGCACATCAAAGTCAGTGAGAAAGACATATACTGTAAGCAAGTTCATCAGAACATAGGCTACATCATATAATTCACTCACTATATTGCTATATGTACCCGGATTTTCCTGTCCCGTGCACGTTGACAGGATACATTACATGTTTGTGACAGTAGGAAACACAGGCGATTTCAAACCTTTTTGAGACTGTCTTTGATACACTGCAGTTGTAAGGAGAAAATACTCAGCAATGATGTTGACTGATGAAGTTGCACATGGTTTGGCTTAAAGTATTAAAAACACCACAGACATCTAAACAACATTAAAACCGAATACCAAATGGGGTTTCTGTTTGGCAAAAAAAGAAAGAAAAAGAAAGTCTCTTTAACATGATCTTTTAAAATGCATTTCCCTGATTCTGATAGCTTTTATCAGCATGTATACAGTAGCTCCCAGAATATTTTTAAATGAACATGTAAATTAATTCTCTTGTACAGTGGATATTCCAAACAGTGTTATGTACACTGTTCTATTGCAGTGCAGAGTATAGTTCTATTGCATAGTCTTTATTTGTTCAGTTAAAATCACAAAAGAATGTGCATACAAACGTGTCCCTGCTCTTGATATACAATCACTTATGAAGATCTTTGGTTTTAATGAGAAAAATATCTGGACAGTGTAGATTCTGTGGCTGTTTTCAAAGTTTCACCAGTAGAGGTCGCCACTGAATCAGCAAAGAGAATTCAACAATATCACAGAGCTTCTCAATATCCCTCCTCGTCTCCTCTCTCCTCCTTTGCAGTTTAGCCTACAAACCACACATCTCACATATTTCAACAGGACATCTTGCTTTATTATTATTTATTATGAATTTCTTAAATAACCAAACTTTATCAACATAAGGGCAGATCCTTTGAGCGCAGTTGATGACGCTGTGGAGTGACGCTCGAGTGATCAAGTATTCCAATGTATAAATAAGCTTTCCTTCGATTTCCTCCGTCCTCCCTTCTTTTCCTTGCTGTCTTCCCTTAATTGCATTCCTACAGGTAGTGGAGCTGAGTACGCGAGGAAAGGAAGCAAGGAAAGGAAACAAGGATGCACAAATAAGAATTGAGAAGCACCCAGGCAGAGTCCATTTAGTTTGGAAATATCACTTTAATTATAGCAGGCTACTGGTATCAATTTTACAGCATAAACAAGTAATGCAGCGTAAAACATATATGAAACGCTCTACTTTATGAATATTCCACATATATTCTGCAGTTCAAAAGTTTGGGATTGGTAAGATATGTTTAATGTTTTTAAAATAAGTCTCTTATGCTCACCAAGGCTGCATATATTTAATAAAAAAAAAAAACAACAGCCAACAACAACAAAAAAACGGTAATGTTGTGAAATATTACAATTTAATATAACTGTTCTAATATATATAACTGGACACGAGTGCTCGTAATTCGCGCTAGCAATTAGCTTAGTAAAAATACAATAGCGTAGCTTAGCTCTGATCAGCCCCCACGTTCTACCGAGTAACTGCCAGTTATTACAGTACATATTCAGGATTCCCACAGCTCATCTTCACTGAGCTGGACTCACTAATAATATCTTGAGATACATGACAGTAGGGAATTCTGCAACAACCCAAAACAGATCAATCACTTTTCAATAAATGCATATTCTGGTTTAATTTTTTTAATATGACCTTTACACACTTTGCAAGTTTAAGAATATGTATCAAAAAGACGAGTAGCCTACAAATGTATTTATTTTACAGTATTTAAGAAGACAATGATTAAACAGCAGAGATCACTTACTGTAAGACTGAACCTACAAGCTAAAAAGCAATGAAGATGAACAACTCCATTACAGCGAGTGTGAGAAAAGAGAAAAATGAGACTCGCATAATAAGTGAATTATGAAGCAGCGCATCAGACAGGAAACTATTTCATGCACTTATCAGTTTTATGTAGATTAGTGTACACTCTAAAACCAATGTGTTAAAAATGACCCAATTTGGATTGTTTTGCAACCCACATGGGCAAACCCAACCATGGTTTATTTAAACCTTCCATGTTTTGTGGTTCATTTACCTCAGCATATGAGTTTATTGCTATTTCATGTTTACAGGAATTCCAGCTTATTTTTACCTCATACATGGGTTAATGTTTCCTGACTAACTTAAATCCTGTAAAAAAAAAAAAAAAATGGTCATCCTCCACAAAGGATGACGACAAGGAAGATTGCGTAAAAAAATAAGCTTATTATCTTTGATAAAACAAAGCAGAGGCACTAATCCAAGAATAACATAACAGTGTGACCTATACAAAAACAACACCAGACGATGAACAGAAGAAACTGAAGGGCTTAAATTTAAAGATAATGAACTGAATACAAACAGGTGATCTAATTAATGAATAGCACTTGCACTTGCATATTGTAGCCTACTTGCATATTGTTGTGGTCACTTACACTTGCATATTGTACTTTATTGTTGTCCTATTGTTAGTTTAACTGCTTCTATTGTTCTCATTTGTAAGTCCCTTTGGATAAAAGCGTCTGCTAAAGAATAAATGTAAATGAATAACCATGGTGACAAACTAGTGACGGGAAACTGAGAAAAAAGGAAAACAAACAAGATAAAGGCAGAAAAAACAGGAACTGAACACTATGAAAATGAATCCAAAACTGAGCATAACCGTGACATCTCTGTTATCCGTTTTCCACCCAAACAGTGCTGGTTCTCGTGCTAGTTATTTAAAGTCCAGGTACAAATCAATGCAAAAACCTTTTACTCTCATTGAAAAAGGGGTTTGAGGAGCTATTAATTTTGCTCTTTAAAACTTTTCACACTTGAAATAGTTAATACTGGGTCATTCTAAACCCTGGGTAAACTGAGTCCTGGGTAATCTTGCTTCACGTTTCACACTTCTCATAATTTAACCAGGGTTAACGATTAATCCTGGGTAATCATAAACTGCCATTTTGCACTGTATATTCCTAACCCTGGGTAAACATCCTTATTTGCGGTGTCAGGGTCACTGATTGGCTGAACGTGATATGTTTAAAGGCTCTAGCATTGTACATTCTCATATTCATTGCCAAAGTACTACATGTTTATCCTGAACAGACCTTTTGGACTATAAATGTAAAAATGAAATGGTTTCTTGATCACTCCAATTGTCACGTTTCCCCCCTCAAATGCTGGAACTACTGTTTATACTCCACGCAATGTTTCTGTGACTGTCTAAAGCATGAATTTGACAAATGCCATTCACTGCAAATGTCATTCAACTCCCCATCTCTGGACGTAATATGGGTGGAACTTGCTCTATTCCAGCTTCACCTCTGTGGATCTAATGGGTGGAGCTTGCCCTAGTTACTTTTAGGGTTATGGTGTGGCTGGAGCTTCAAGCTCCACCCATTACAACCAGAGCGGATAAGCTGGACGTCCATTGTCTCTGCATTGAATCTCAAGCACTTCTCACAAGGCAGTATTGGGCTAGAGAGCCTTGCCAGAGAAAGTCTTCTGCGTGGTCACAGTGGTCACAATGCATTTCACGGCAAACACTAAATGATGAAAATAAAAACTTTTGTCAGCAAGTAAAGATATTTTATTTATATTGAATGTACATAATGAAACACGACATGAGACTCATCAGGGCATCTTCACCAAACTGTAGACTTGATCTCCTGCGTTTGAGTGAACTGGTTTGTCAGGGATCGTGCAGTACAGGTGGTAAACATTCTTAAGGAAGACAACAGAAAGATTGATAAGACAGACAAGATAAATGTTTGTAATCTGTTCATGATGGACTTCTCATTTGTTTATGTGGGTTTGTGGTGTGACTGTTCACATATTACCTCATTTTCCTCTGTATTGCCCTCTTTCTGTTGAGTATTGACCAAGACTTCTGTAAAGCAGAAGCGTCATTTCACTTTAAATAACATGTTTTGACTGTCAAGACTGTGAGAAAGTGAGAAAGTTTTGAAACCAGAGTTTGTTTTTATAGTAAAGACCGAGAATGATTTGATTTGTCATGATATGACCACTTTAATGAAAAATCTTACCTGAGGGCTGGTAAATTGAATTCTCAGACGTAATGAAAGAGTCAGTTGCTGTGGGATCTGGTGTGCTGTCCTGATGGGACTCTGGGTGTTCGAGGCCTTTGGAAGAACAGCATGATGAAGAGGGTCAAACAGAGTCAATATCCAAAACAAGAGGACAAATGTCAAATGGCTTCGCATAAAGATAGAAACTTGTCATTTTAGAAGTTTTACAGCCCCTCATCACGGCTTCTTTCATTGGAAGACAGTGCAAACATTCTGCAAAACAGCTCATTTTGTGTTCCACAGTAGAACACGTTTTGAACAGCAAGAAAGTGATTAAATGATTTTCATTTTGGCATGAGCTGTTCCTTTTAGAGAAGATGTGGCTATTAATGCTGATCTGCTGAAGACTTGAAAGAGGAAATGGCTTCAGTTTCCGAGAAGCTGGTGTCACTATGGTGTTTTTATCTTAGCAGATTTATTTGTAATTCTTGGTGACATCTGTTACGAAGCGTCACGTTGTCTGAGATAATGTTCTCTCACCTACAGAGATGGGCTGAGATGTGGCTGGTACAGAAGTGATCAGAGAATACATCTCTGCAGGTCCAGAACAGCTCTAAAAAGCATAAAGAATAATTAAGGTCATGTCCAATTCAGCCATTCTTAATCATTATGGTATTATAAATATGTATTACTTTGTGATTTAAAAAAAGAATTGCAAAGATACTCACCATACCAATTCCTTGACTGGGCTCATTGCTAAGAATCAAATAATGATCTTTATGGCATCTTTGCATGCATGCATGTATCAGATAATGTAATAGACATTTGCACATACAGATCCTATAGACTACAAAAAACTGTATTAGTATCTCAATGATACTTAAATAACACTGTCTCCAATACATATCACAGACTATGAAATTGAATGCATGAAATGAAACTTACTGTTTTCTTCGTTTTTTACCTAGAAAAACAATGAGCTACTGCATTATGTTCAGTTTTTACTCCTGTACAGCATTTTGATCAAAATTCACATGATAAATGATTTCACATAATATTTAACAGCATGGAGTGTACAATTATAAACTTGACTTACTTGAAAACCAGCACAGACAGATGAATCCAGTCAAAATGACACCAACACCAGTGGAAACCAGCACTTTAGACCATGTGTGTGTCAAAACAAAACCAGCACTTCAATACATGTTTATGAGCATTATGATGATTAATATAGGTGCTTTAGATACATCAGACCACCTGACAACTGAAGTGATACATGTAGATCTGTTTTACGTTTATTGTGTGTATGGAAAGAAGTAAATGTTCTACAGAGATCTGAAAGAGAATGCTATGGTCAAATCATTTAAATATGTAAGAAAAAGATTTATAATAAAACCTGTATATTTTGTTGCAGGTGGATCTTTAGGATCAGCTGTTGAAGTGTGAACAATAGAAACCACTGCAACAGAAAGGGCTCAAATGATACATGATGAATATACACAGCAGTGTTTCAGTGTTTGATGAAGTCACTGTAAAAATATTTTTTCTTAAATGGCATTCTAAAGATATTTATTAAAGTTACCAGTCCTGGTGGATGCTGGGGTTTCAGTAGTGGAAATGGCAGCCAATGTTGCTGAAATTGAAATGGTAAAATAATGAACTATATGAATTACGAATATTTGTATTGTCAGGTAGCTACACTAAACTACTCACATGTTTCTGTGTTCGTTGGTGAAGTTTTTTGAGTGGATGTTGCTGCTGAAACTTCAGTGAAAACATCTTAAGTTGTGTATAAAATAAAAATTGTCTTTACAAAGACTGGCATAAATCTTATCGTTGTACTGAATTCATTATAGTAATAACCATGATAGCAGATCCAAAATTATCTTTTTGTTTTGTGTGTGTGAAAAATACACTAAAGTAGGCAAACATATTGGGTGAGACATGCAATGTTCATCCATGACTTAACATTTTGAGCAGACATCATTTTGGACCAAAACAATTTTGCCATTTGCTTGGCAATTTGGCGTCTAAATACGTACCATGTTCTGACATATTTCTGTTACCAGGCAGAGTAGAGTTTGCTGTGAAAACTGCAACAACAACAAAAAAATAACAGTGCCACAGCATGTATAGTATTAAAATAGAATGTTTGAAAAAATATTCACATAATTCATTAGCAATTATTAACCATGTTGAAAAAGCAGCACAATCATGAACCTCGTGTTTGTTGAATTCATTGTGCTTGTACTTAATACTTCCCACTTACCTTCAAGGACTTCCTCTTTGAGTTATAAATTAACAGTATAAATAAACTTTAAATGAATCCCACATATATTCTTGAACCTGACATTTGCATCAAACATATTCTACACAGTCACTTTAACCGTTGAGGAGAAGTGGATGAACTTACATATGGTTTCCTTTGTTGTGTTTGTTGGCAGGTTTGTCTTGGAATGGAGATCAACTAATATAACAAAAAACATATAGGGCCCTATTTTAATGGTCTAAACTCATGGTCTAAAGCACACAGCGCAAGTGCACTGAGGTCGTGTTTCCGAATCCACTTTTGCTAGTTTAACGATGGGGAAAATGGTCAGCGCGTCCGGCGCATTGTCTAAAAGGGTTGTCTCTCTATTCTCTTAATGAGTAATGGGTGTGTTTTGGGCGTAACGTGCAATAAACCAATCAGAATCTCCCATTCCCTTTAAAAGCCAGTTGCGCTCATGCCATGGCGGATTCGCTATTTACATTTACACAGCATACATGACATGGCATGTAATATTTGGCATTTTTGTGTGTTGCTGCGCGTCCCTGTGTGTGTGTAATAACCAGAGTGTACGAGCGTTGTGGACCCATCTATAGGCGCACATTATTACTAATACGCTCTTTAAATAACAAAAAAAAACATTGCGCCATTGACTTTAGACCAGGTTTCAGTTGGTCAATGGCGCAGTCTCAGTTGCCTCAAAATATCAACACGCCATCAATGCGCCCGCACACACCTCATTTTCAGACCAGCAGCCCATGGGTGCACAAATGGGTGCAAATGCATTTGCTATTTAAACAATGTGGTGCAGGATGTGAAAATGATAACTGTGTCAAGCTGAAACTAACAAAAAACACTCGCGTCGCGCCTGGCGCTGCATTGCGCCGGGTGTATGATATGACCCATATAGCAATCATTTCTGAAATTTTATCTAACCAGAAATTATGTTGTCAGATACTTACCAGATTTACTGTATGTTCTGGTTTCAGAAGTGGACCTTACAGTTAATGCTGTTGAAAAGAAATTTTCATGTACAGTAAATGTTCAACAAGTAATCATGATCAAGGAATAATGTTTTTCGTTCCAAAGACATTCATGGTGGAGTAATAATAATGCTTTTTTGATTACTCACAGGTTGCCATGGCTGTTGTAGTAGTATGTGCAGCGGTGGCTGTTGTTGAAACTGCAGAGACAAATTACCAGCATTATAGGGCAAGCTTTAAAGCTAAGTTTGTTTGTTGAAGATACAGGTCCTTCAAATACAATGAGGAAGAGTGATTTTTCCTAAAGTTGCAAAAACTCTGTTAACTTTAATCCTGTTAGTACTTTTGTAATGTGTAATTTTGGAGGGAAAACAACTCCATAAACATCTGTATTAGCAGTAATTGATTTGATGATTTCTGTGATGTTCTGTGGTATTGATTCAACAAAATACAAACATCTGTCTGATAATATTAATGCTTCAAAGGTTGGTTGACACTCATGTAAACTGTCAATCACTCACTGAGCAATTGCTCTTTATCTTTATTCCATTGATTTTATTGCCATTGTTTAAAAATCACAATTAATCAATTCAGAATCAATAACCATGTTTCTGAATAATATTTTAATTGAAAATACTTCTGACTTCAACATTTATTTATTTATTTATTTATCTAACATGTATTCATTTTTGTAAAGTCACAGAGTTCAAAAGTAGCTGCAGAAAAGAATGACCCAATTACATTTTATAGATTTGTCAGACATAGTTTGGCTCTCAGACCATGACATCTTAACTTTGATCACATGATCAGCTCGTGACTTCCTTCCTGCTTAAATGCATCAGATTGTTCACTTGCACATCACACTGTGGTTAAATGTTTGTCTGTCTTCACAGATCACTGTCTACTTATTCACACTGTTCACAACTGCTATAGAATCAGCTTTAACATGTTGTTTCTGATTTCATAGTCTGACATCGAACCACAATAAATGAGTCTCAACACACCACAGGGATTATGATCAACCATATTCAACCTTTACTTATATTTAGTATATTTGTCTTTTCTGTTTTGCATACAGCCGATTGAAAGAGTCTTTATAAATAGTATCTATCCAGAAGTGTCCTATAAGCAGCGCCGCCGCTCCCACCACGCGCATCACGCGCTGTGCGTAGGGCACCAAGTGCTGAGGGGGCACCAAAAATAGCCTAATGAAAAAAAAATTATAATGCCGATATTATTTCATTAGTCTATAGAAATATTATTAGGCACATTTTAGCCATGTATATGTAACAAAAAAGGGGGAACAAGATAATGTAATTGCTCTAGTCTAGAAAGTACCGCCCCCCGTCCCCCGTTGGATGGTCCGTGCCGGTTGTTCGCGCGGGCGCCTATGCGAATTGCGAAGGACGCGTTCGCGCGGGCGCCTGACGAAGTTTGACAGATAGACAGTAGGCAACTTTTTTGGAAATGGCCCCGAAAAGACAGCAGGAGTCAGGATCTGAGAAAAGAAAGAAAAAAAAACTGCGAGATGATGCCCGTGCATCACTTGCAGGTAAGTCCATGTTTAATCATTCTTAAATACGGGAAATGTGGTGCTGCTAATCGTAATGCGCCTCGAACTTGGTGACGTTTATGTTAGCAAACTATGTTATTATAACTTATAACTTCGGTGCAAGCTAAATTGAGATTTTACGGTTAAACATGACCTATTTTACAAATAACTGACGCCAGCTAGCTGTTACTTTCTTTCTTTAGATATTGAGCAGTAGTTTATGGTTTATTTTGACGTGACGGTGGTTAATACTTTCTCAGTAACAGTTAACGTTGCTCAGTCAGTGCAGTGCACATGGTAGGCTAACAATTCCTGTTAAATATATATATATAAAAAATATAAAATGTCATTATGAATGATATAAAGCAAACATTACTGTTGAATTGTGTGCATTATTGCACCTCATTCTATTATGCTTTTATATTATAGTAGATTAGATTAGATTTATCAAATAGTTGATAAATAAGGAATAAAGGGGGAGAACTCCTTGGCTGCCATGCTTTCAGTTTTAAATGTTTATAATTTTTTCCGGTATAAGATTCTTTGTTTGAATATTTTGTCTAATAAATGTAATTTATTCAAACATTGAATTTGGGAAAAACATGTCTGGATTATTTTGATAATTTTTTTATTTTGCTATTCTGTTTACCGAAGAAAAGTTTGCACTTTCAAATGTGTAGTGTGTGTTGGCTATTCTACATATGTTTACAAAGTCAGCAAAGCTGTGAAGATTTTACTTTCTCTTTTTAGTGTTCTTAAGTTTTATAGTGTGATGCTGCTATTGTGTTATTATTGGTATTGAGTTAGTTTGGTAATAAAAAGTTAAACTGGCAACAACAACGTTTTTTTTTTTTTCTCGGGGTCGGGGTGGGGGGCATCATAAAGGAATTATGCTTAGGGCACCAAAATGGCTAGCAGCGGCACTGCCTATAAGGGTTACATCACTAACACTGATGGTGGGTTTCTCAAGTAAATCAGTTTGAAGTGAAATAATCCATATAGTTACTAAACACATTGAAATAATGGTTTCTAACCCAGAAGAACAGCAGTGAAATCTCTCACCTAGAACCTTCACTGTAACAGCAGGAGAATGAGATGATGGTTTATCAGTCCCGTTCTCAGTTATTGTGTAGAAGCAGTAAATGTCGACTGATGCAGGAGATTTTACATCTGCCCATCTGAGCACTTCAGCACCAGTGAGATCGAGTTCACACTTCCAACTGACTTTTGTTTTGTTCTCTTCTCTGTTTATGTAGAAATTACACTGTTTCACTGTAACATCTGCTGGCGTCTCACAGATCATCTTCACTGAGCTGGACTCTCTTAGGACATCTGGAGATACTTTTAAAGCAGGAGCTTCTGAAACAACCCAAAACAGACAAATAATCATTACATCTCCTTATTGACCATATTTACATACATCGTTTTGGTTTAATCTTTAAACAAATGAATGCCTGGTTTCAAGGCTTAAATCTAGTCCCAGACTAAAATGCATGTTTGAGCTGTTTTAACTGAAAGCAACTTGCACTAACATATCCTAAAATATGTCAGTGCCATTGTTTTGTCTCAAGATGCACACCAGTAATATATATATATATATTTATTTTTTTCTAAGGCACCTGTAGAAAAGATTCTTAAAATGTTCTAATTTAACTAAAGCCTACTCCTGGCTTAATCTAAACCCTGTCTGTGATATCGGGCCTTAAACTCATGTGAACAGTAAACTTTTATATGAAATGCAGATTTTCCACATAACTCATTTACATGAACATGTCCAATTAATATAGATTCTTATTTCACCCAAACATTAGTTTAATCGGGTAATTGCAATCGGTTACGGGTAAATTGTAATAAAAATGCTAACAAAAACCAAATAAGCTTAAAGCAGAGAGGTTGTAGGTTCATGTGTTTGCTCTCCTGAAACATAACCGTACTGATCACACATGTCGAAATATTTTAGAAAATTTTACTTTTTTTAACTGCAATTGAGGACATTCAGTATTTAATCAACATTAAATAGCAGAGATCACTTACTGTAAGACTGAACCTCCATAAACAGCTGAAGAGCAATGAAGATGAACAACTCCATTACAGCGAGAGTGAGAAAAGAGACTAGACTCTCACAATGGGTGAATTAGGAAGTAACACATTAGACCACAACCATGTAATGCTTGTGCAGTCAGAACTATGAAAATGAACGTACATTATGAGTGTTGTGGTCTTATTCTGTGACCTGGTTCGGACCGTGGGTCCCTACACTAGGTTTCTGAATGATATACACACGGAGACAGAACTGTGGTAACTCGTGCTCGTTTTTAATGGCCGGACCCTTTTCTCAACAATAACACACAGGCCTGGCTAATCCGAGGCTGCACACTAGGAGTGCTGCAGTCACAAACAGTCAAGCACCGAGTGCTCGATCAGATGTATCACATCCCCCTTTTCCGATAACGTGATGTGTTCATGCACTTAATCACATCAACTTCATTAACATGAAACTACTGTGTCCAATACTAAATAATATATATAGCCTTGAAGACTAGCACTTACCTAGTATTAACAAATCACTTTACAATCTTTATGAGAACACATCAGATAAACAAATGACTTAGGTTTAACTTTAACTCTAACCACAATAATACAATAGATTGCCAACTCATGTTTGTATTCCCCTGACAGACTCGACAATCAGTCACAGACCACGAACTAGTCTCTGAACCTGACAGGACGTCTCACTACTCTGCCTCTTCTGGTGATGTACTCTGGTGAACTGCTCACACCCAAAGGAGACAAGACCTGTGGTGGTGGATCTTGGGGTAGCAGGGGAGTAGACTCATGTGTCTCAGAGTGGGTTACATCTGTATCTTCATCAGAGTCAACGTCTCTAAACAGACTTGGATGTATCTTCCTCAGATGTCTCCTAGGCAAGGCAAGGCAAGGCAAGGCAAGTTTATTTATATAGCACATTTCATACACAATGGCAATTCAAAGTGCTTTACATAGAAGAAATTAAAATAATGAAAAGAAATAAGAATAATTAAAACAGTTTAGAAAAATAAAATAAAATACAGTACTTTTAAAAAATAAAAAAGAATATTTATTATAGATCTTTCTTTCAAAGGATTCCCTTAAGACTTAAATCTTTCAACCTTCTTTTAACCTTCAATCTTCTTACGACTTCCATCTATCAACTTTCCTTTAACTTTCTTTTCTCCCTCATTTACTCACACGTTCTTTTCACTTTCTTTAGCACTTTAGCACTGCGTTCACATTCTTTCTCAGACGAAAACTTTAATATCGTCATTTAAATACTGTTCTACTTTCAAACCCACATTAATCACTTTCACATTATCACCTTCTGAGTGGGCATTTACAGTTTCGGGCTAAATGCCCTGCTGACATAGGAGAAATTAAAATAATTAAAAGAAATAAGAATAATTAAAACAGTTTAGAAAAATAGAGTAAAATACAGTACAGTACAAACAGTCGGACGAACAGCGGCACAGTGCTCATTCAGTAAATGCACAGCTAAACAGAAGTGTTTTGAGTCTGGATTTGAATGTGACCACTGTAGGAGCACATCTGATCTCCTCTGGAAGCTGGTTCCAGCTGCGGCTGGCATAATAGCTAAAAGCAGACTCACCATGTTTAGAATGAACCCTTGGTATTTCTAGCTGATATGATCCTAATGATCTGAGTGATCTGTTGGGTTTATATTCAGTGAGCATATCTGCAATGTATTGAGGTCCTAGGCCATTGAATGATTTATATACCAGTAATAATACTTTAAAATCAATCCTAAATCTAACTGGGAGCCAGTGTAAAGACCTGAGGACTGGTGTGATATGTTCATATTTTCTGGTTCTGCTCAGAATCCTGGCGGCAGCGTTCTGTATGAGCTGCAACTGTCTTATGGTCTTTTTGGGAAGGCCAGTGAGGAGTCCATTACAATAATCCACCCTGCTGGTGATGAAAGCATGCACAAGTTTCTCTAAGTCTTGTCTGGAAACAAAGCATCTAATTCTTGCAATATTTTTCAGATGATAGTATGCTGATTTAGTTATTGCTTTGACATGACTACTGAAACTAAGGTCTGACTCTAGTGTCACACCAAGATTCCTGACTTGATGTTTAGTTGTTTGACCCCTAGAGTGAAGGTATGCGTTCACTTTGAGAACTTCATCTTTGTTTCCAAACGCAATAACTTCAGTTTTGTCTTTGTTTAATTGAAGAAAGTTTTGACACATCCAACTGTTGACTTCATCAATGCATTGGCACAGGGAGTCAATGGGGCTGTAATCGTTAGGCGATAGGGCTAAGTACAGCTGTGTGTCGTCTGCATAGCTGTGGTAAGCAATTTGGTTATTTCTCATTATTTGGCTCATTGGGAGCATATACAGGTTGAACAGGAGTGGCGCAAGAATTGAGCCTTGAGGGACTCCGCATGTCATGGATGTCCACTCAGACTTATGGTCTCCTATACTCACATAATAACCTCTCCCATCTAAGTATGACCTGAACCATTTTAGGACTATCCCAGAAAGCCCCACCCAGTTTTCCAGCCTGTCAAGAAGTATGTTATGATCGACAGTGTCAAATGCAGCACTGAGGTCGAGTAGTACCAGCACTGATAATTTGCCTGAATCAGTATTTAAGCGAATATCGTTTATTATCTTTATGAGCGCTGTCTCTGTGCTGTGGTGCGGTCGGAAACCAGATTGAAAATTGTCAAAGTATCCATTCGAGCTTAAGAATTTGTTCAGCTGATTGAAGACAACTTTTTCAATGATCTTGCCTATGAAAGGAAGATTTGAGATCGGTCTATAGTTGCTTAATATGGTCTTATCCAGATTGCTCTTTTTCAGGAGGGGCTTGACAACTGCAGTTTTCAGGGAGTTTGGAAAACTCCCAGAGAGAAGTGAGGCATTTACCACTTCTAGAAGATCTGCTTCTAAACTGTTTAGCACAATTTTGAAGAAAGATGTGGGAAGTGTGTCAAGGGCGCATGTTGATGTTTTAAGGTGTTGTACGGTTTCTTCCAAAATTTTGCCATCAATTTCTTTGAAGTCAGACATAGTAACTACTTTCTCAGGTGGTCTGATCTGTCTGACCCCAGTGCAACTCAAGGATGTGCTGATCACCTTTCTGATATTATTGATTTTCTCAGAGAAGAAAGAAGCAAACTCACTGCACTTGCTGTTTGAGAGCATTTCACTAGGAATCTGGCTTGGGGGGTTTGTCAGTCTCTCTACAGTAGCAAAAAGAGTGCGTGTGTTGTTTAAATTGCTGTTTATAATATTTGAGAAGAAAGTCTGTCTAGCTTTGCCTAGTTCCATATTGAAAGCATGCAGGCTGTCTTTGTAGATGTTATAATGGACTACAAGTTTTGTCTTCCGCCACATGCGCTCTGCTTTTCTGCATTGTCTTTTCATATGTTGCACTGCTGTTGAGTTTCTCCAAGGTGCTTTTTGTCTGCCACTCTTCTTCCTGACTTTAACAGGAGCAATATCATCAATTATATTTTTAACTTTTGAGTTAAAAGAATCAAGGAGAAAATCAACAGAGTCAGCAGATATGCTTGGTGTTAAGGATATAGCCTTCATAAATAGTACACTAGTGTTCTCATTTAAGCATCTCTTCTTGACAGACACAGATCCAGCTTCAGTGGCAGGAGAGATCAATATATCAAAGAAAATACAGAAATGATCAGACAGTGCTACATCCTTAATAAAAATCGATGAAATGTTTAGACCCTTACTGATAAGTAAATCTAGAGTGTGTCCATGATTGTGTGTGGGTCCATGTACATGCTGAGTCAGATCAAAAGTTTTTAAAACAGTTTTGATTTCTTTTGCCATATTGTTTTCTGCATTATCTATGTGAATGTTAAAATCTCCAGCAATGGCAAAACAGTCAAACTCTGAGGTAATTGTTGATAACAGTTCTGTAAAGTCCTCAGCAAAGGCTGGAGAATATTTTGGAGGCCTGTAAATAATGATAAGTAAAATGCGAGGAGCACCTTTTAACACAGTACCCAGATATTCGAAAGACGGGTAATTCCCAAATGATATTTGCTTACATTGATAAATATCTTTAAAAAGAGCAGCTAGACCCCCACCTCTCTTAACAGCTCTGCAGACACTCATAAAAGTAAAGTTAGGAGGGGCTGTTTCATTGAGGATTGTTGCACTGCAGCTGTCTTCTAGCCAGGTTTCATTTAGAAACATAAAGTCCAGGTTGTTTGTGGTTATTAAGTCGTTGACTAGAAGTGATTTATTTTTAAGTGAGCGAATGTTTAAAAGTGCTAACTTAACAGTCTTACTTTTTGTCCCCACAGCAATCTTAGTTTGACATGTAATAGGCACCAGATTAGTTGGGTTTGCTGTACGGCGATTGAAGGCCTTAGACTTTCTATCTTGTAATAGAACAGCAATAGAGAAAGATACAGGCACACTGGGTTCCCGCTTGTTCTGTAAACATTTGAGAAAGTTACTGTTATCATAACAGGAACCCAAAACAAATCACTGAGAGCTGGTATCAGTTGTTTTTGGTTCACCTCGAGCAGATGGAGGAGGGTGTGGGCCCTGGCGTTTTGGCCGAAGAGGCCGAAGAGCTCTCACAGGAGGAGGGGGCGGGCGAGCTCGGCGCACAGGCTTCGGTGTTTGAGGTGCCTGACGATTTTTGGTTGGTATCTGGGGGCTTGCAGCAAAAGAGTGGGATAGTCTGGTTCCAGCATGCACTAGTTGTTCCATTTTCTGTGAGAAGCACAGGAGTGGAGTCGCTGGCGAGAGTGAGAAAGTATCTGGTGAAAGGGGCTGTTGCTCAGGTGTTATAGGAGGCTGTGATATGCTGTCCTGGCTTCCCTGGCTGTTTTCCAGGAAGTCGTCCTTGGGTGCTGAATCTTGGAGCAGTTCTAATATGTCTGTCTGTGGTGAGCTCTGTGGGCATGGCTCAGCTGAGATTGTGTCCGTGAGCAGAGGTTGTTGTGGCTCAGTGGTGTTATCATTGTCCTTGTGTGATATGTCAACCGCATGTCCATCTTGTTGCTGAAGTGAAGTCCCGTGTTCATTCATACTGTTTCCAGGTGTGTGTGTGTCGTTCAGATTGACACACACTGCAGAAGGATGATTGAGGGAGAAGTCGATATTGTCCTTTAACACTCTTGAACCAAGTTTGTTTGGGTGATGGCCATCCCGATGAAATAGTTGTCTCTGACTCCAGAAAAGATTGAAGTTGTCAATGAAGTTTACTCCTTTTATATTGCAGGTTTTTTGCAGCCATGTATTAATCCCAAGCAACCGTGAAAACCTGTTTGTTCCTCTTGCTGGGAGTGGTCCACTGATGAATGTTTGAACTTTCAGTCTTTTAAGTGTTTCAAAAAGTTCATTGAAATCCTTCTTAAGGAGTTCTGACTGCTCTTTATGAATATCATTCTTCCCCACATGAATTATGAGTCGATTTGCAGTCTTATGTTTCATTAGAATGTTCTGAAGTTCCCTGTTTATATCAGAAATTGTTGCTTGTGGAAGGCAGCACGTAGTTGTATCCCTGCTGCTAATGTTTCTGATTATGGAGTCCCCCACTATCAGAGTCCTGGGCTCGGCTGTGCTCTGAGCTGAGTGCCGCTGTCTGCTCGACCTTGAGCGCCAGTTAGCATCAGTGTTAGCTACTGGCTGATACAGTCTGTGTTCGATCACATTCATCACGTTTGGGGATTCCTCATTTACATTCATTAGTACTTCAAATCTGTTCTCAAGATGTATAGGTGTTGGTGGGAGACCAGTGTTTGCCATCCTTGTCAGAGCTGTATCTGGGGTAGAGGATGCTACTGCGGTAATATGTGGGGCTCGTGACAATCTGATGTCTCGAGTGCCTTTGGGTCTCGCTCCCTGTTTGTGCCATCGATTTGTAAGTCGATCGGCTTGTTTCTCTACCTGTCGAGGAGCACTAGTTTCATGGGACTCACCGGCTATATGCTGAGGGTGTCCATGACGAAGCTCTGTTGTGTGTTCCGTCTGGTTTGGTGGTCCCGTAAATAACTTTGTTTCAAGAACTGCAATCCTTTGTAAAAGTCTGTGGCAGTTAGTGCAGCAAGTAGATTCCAGAAGAGGCATTTTCTCTCTTATCCTTGTAGGCAGTTGTGTTTTCCTTTCCCCGGAATGTAAGCTGGTCGGGTAGAAGAATTCTGCGTTTTTGTGGTAATCCAAACTTTGTCGTTTGAGCACTGTGCTGATTTGCTGAAGTTAAAATTAGGTGATAAAAGGAGCTAAAATATAAAAATATAGAAGATAAAATATAAAAGCGATAGAGCAAAGCGCGGAGCAGTAAGCAAGAGCGTCCGAACGGTAGCTGAGCTGAGCAGGACTCCTATTCCTCCTTAAAGTCTTTCCTGCTGGAGTCAGCACGTTATACGAGCGTGGCTCCAGTCTCTGGCCTGTCACTATGGCTGGTTCCCAACCACGGCGTGTCTGCATGTGTACGGTGGTACCCGGATCTATGGCAGGCAACGGCCTGGCATCACGGTCGTGATATAGGCGCTGGCGTGTCTGCAGATCCTGAATCCGTCTTTGTATGTCCGGTGGAGTGGATGGCTTTAGCGAAGCGCTGGAACATGGAAGTCTGCTGCGCAGAGCCCTTCCCATCAACAGCTGTGCAGGTGTCATGTTCAGCCCTGTCACTGGTGTGTTCCTTAGTGACAACAGTACCAGATGTGGGTCTGTGCCAGTATGCATCGCTTTCTTCAGAGCATGTTTTACTGTCTTTATGGTCCTTTCCGCGAGTCCGTTGGACTGTGGATATCCGGGGCTTGAGTGTGTGAGCTTGAAGTCCCACGAGGCTGCGAATGACTTCATCTCGTAGCTGGCAAAAGGAACGTGATCACTCACCAGCTCTCTGGGAATTCCATGCCTAGCAAAAACAGACTTCATTTTCTGGATTACTGTGAGAGCTGTTGAATCAGGTAAATTTAGCACTTCTGGATATTTTGTCAAATAGTCCACTAATAACAAGTAAGACTGACCGTTCATTTGGAAAATGTCGGCTCCAATTTTTATCCACGGGAGCTCAGGGACTTCATGTGTGATGAGAGGCTCCTTCTGTTGTTGTGGCTGAAATTGTTGGCACTGCCTACATTTCTCCACTGTCATCTCTATGTCACGTGACATGCCTGGCCAATAGAGGACTTTCCTCGCTTTTGCTTTTGTGCGCTGGACACCTTGGTGAGCGAGATGAAGTTTCTCCAAGATCTCTCTCCTGAAGCCTTGTGGTATGACGATTTTGTCTCCTACCATGATGATGTCGTTCTGGATGCTGATGTTGTGTCGCATAGGCCAGTAGCTGTGAAGACGTTTATCCAGGCCTCGCCTCCTCGCAGGCCAGCCGTTCAGATGTTTCTCACACACAGCTTGCAATACACTGTCTGCAGTGGTGGCTGTTTTCAAGCGGTTGAGTGTCTCCTCACTCAATGAGTCTGTGGCCTCCATGGCGTACACAACTTTCTCATCACAGGGATTTTCGTCCGCGCTGTCACCGTCTCTGCTCATCATAGCTCGTGACAGAGTGTCTGCAATATACATGTTCTTGCCTGGAGTGTAAGTTATGTTCAGATCATATTTTTGCAGTTGCAGCAACATACCTTGTAGTCGTGCTGGTGCTTTGTTCAGCGGTTTTCTTACTATGGCCTCCAGGGGCTTGTGATCTGACTGCACGGTCACTGCTCTGCCAAAGACGTACTGGTGGAATCTCTTGGCTGCAAAGACTATGGCCAGCAGCTCCTTCTCTATTTGAGCATACCTCTTTTCAGTATCCGTGAGCGATCGTGAGGCATAGCAGAGAGGTTGTCCTTCCTGTAGCAGACATGCTCCAAGTCCGTCCTTTGATGAGTCTGCCTGTAGTGTAAGTGGTTTTCTGTGGTCGTAATATCTCAACACCGGTGCCTGTGTCAGAGCAGCTTTCAGGGCCACTAAAGCTGCAGTGTGGTGTGGACACCACTGCCACAATGTGTCCTTCTTGAGCAGCTGTCTGAGCGGTGCTGTCAGTGAGGCCTCATTTGGGACATACTGGGCCAAGAACTTGGTCATGCCCAACAGGCGTTGGAGGCTTTGTTTATCCTCTGGGGGCGGCATGTCAATGATTGCCTTAATCTTGGCATCATCAGCCCTCTGACCTGCTGAGGTGATTATGTGTCCCATATATTTCACAGTGTCAACCTTATACTGTATTTTGTCTTTGTTAAACTTCACATTTGCTGCCATTGCTCTCTCCATCACTTCATAAAGGATTTTGTCGTGTTCGTGTTCTGAGGCTGCAGCTATTATCATGTCATCAGCGACAATATGCACACCTGGAATGTCACCAAAGGTCTCACAGTTCTTCTGCTGGAACACCTCGCTGGCTGACTTAATCCCGAAGGGAAGCCTGAGGAAACGGTATCTGCCCCACGGTGTATTAAAGGTGCACAGTTTTGAAGATGGCTCGTCCAGCTTAATTTGCCAGTATCCATCCTTTTCGTCCAGGATGGTGAAGATGGTTTTACCTGCAAGTTTGCTGCGCACATCTTCAGGTGTAGGGATGGAGAAATGCTGTCGTCTGACAGCTTCGTTCAGGTTACAAGGATCCAAACACACCCTTAGTGAACCATTCTTTTTCTTTGTGACAACAAGACTGTTTACCCATTCAGTCGGCTCTTTGACAGGCTTTATCACCTCCCTCTTCTCCAGATCATGCAGCGTGTGTTTCAGTGTATCCATGATCGCGAGAGGTATGTTTCTACACCCATGAATCACAGGAGGAACAGATGAGTCAACATGTATGTGATGTACTCCCGGAAACTCACCCAGTCCTGTGAAGACCACTGCATATCTTTTAATCAGCTCCTCTTTGGTGGATGGAGACTGTGGGGGCTTAGTTGTGAGTTCTTCAACCCTCTTCACCAGCTCCAACCTTGCACACGCTTCACCTCCCAGAATCGCTTTGTCTGCCTGTGTTGTTACATGGAACTTTACAGTGGCACAGTGTCTGGAGGTTTTACACTGCAGGGAAGCAACGCCACATGAGGGCAGGCGGGCTCCACCAAAAGCGATTAACACAGTCTTTGTGGGTTGTAGTTGAATGGGACCTGGCAGTTGCTTGAAAATGGACATGGGCAGCACACTGGCATCTGCGCCTGTGTCAAGTTTGAATTTTATTGCTACGCCTCTAATGCTGGCTGTCTCGACCCATTTGCTGTCAATTGTGTGGCTTGCTGTCTTATGATCATTACTATTTATCATGCCAATATACAAGGAGTCCACTTCACTCTCTATGTTGTTTACTGCCTTACTCTTAAAGTTGTCACGTTTCATACCCTCTGAGCGACATACTTTGGAGAAGTGATTATTTTTTCCACACTTGTGACACACCACTCCGTAAGCTGGGCACTGACGAGGCTCATGCTGTCTCCCACATTTCAAGCAGCTTATTGTTGTTTGTTTTTTTGCATTGTTGAACCTGCTGCTTGTTCGCTTGTGTCCCCTCGATTTCTCCACAGCGTCGACTCGAGTATCACACGTGATAGGGGTCATCTGCATTGCCTGTATTTGTGTCTTGGCGAGTTCTGTTGATCTGCAAATGTCAATGGCTCTTTGAAGGGTTAAACCGTTTTCACAGAGCAGTCTTTCTTTCAGACGAGGATCATTAATGCTGAACACTAATTTATCCCTCAGCATATCATCTTCACTTCGGCCAAACTCACAGTCTTTACTTTTCTGACGCAGTTCTGTAATAAATCTGTCCACTGTGGTTCCTGATGACATCGCGTGGGACCAGAACAGATGTCTTTCAAACACAACATTCTTCTGTGGGCTACAGTAGTCTTTGAATGCCGTGAGAACGTCTTCCATCGATACATTGTCGTCATCAGATGGAACAATATGGAGCGTGTTATACACTTCTAATGCTTCTTCGCCTATAGTATGAAGCAGGATGGCTACTTTAACCTCCTCCCCTTTCTCAGACGCACCTGAAGCAGTCATGTACAGGCGAAAGCGCTGTTCCCATCTGCGCCAGTTCTCAGCGATATTGCCGGTGAGTATCAGCTGCGACGGCGGCTTAAATTGCTCCATCCTTTTTTTTTTTTTTTTTACACAGCCCTTTTGTTTACTCCGTAACTCCGTCTTCTGACACCATGTTGTGGTCTTATTCTGTGACCTGGTTCGGACCGTGGGTCCCTACACTAGGTTTCTGAATGATATACACACGGAGACAGAACTGTGGTAACTCGTGCTCGTTTTTAATGGCCGGACCCTTTTCTCAACAATAACACACAGGCCTGGCTAATCCGAGGCTGCACACTAGGAGTGCTGCAGTCACAAACAGTCAAGCACCGAGTGCTCGATCAGATGTATCACAATGAGAACACATGTTCAGCAGATCTGGGTCACCGATAACATTTTTTGTAGGCTCACAGACTATAGGCACATAATGTCTGTCACGCTCTGCCTGTTTTACTTTAGTTTTCATGGACTTTTAGTTTGTTTCTCTTATTATCCTGTTTCATGTGTTCCTTTATTCCCGCCAGTCCTTAGTTGCCATGGATATTCATTTAATTAGCACACCTGTCAGTTTGAGTTCATCACCCTGTGTATTTAAGTCCTTCAGTTTCCTCAGTTCATTATCTGGTATTGTTTGAGCATTGCACGCTGTTTGTGTTATCATATTGGATTGCCTGAGTTTTGCTTTAGTTAATAAAAAAGCTATTATTTTGATTTACCTCATCTATCTTCATCTTTGGACTAAAACGTTACGATAAGTGAAGTGGTTCAGTTGCTCATTGAACAGACAGTTGTTTAACAGAAAATAACACTGCAAAGTCCTGTCATTATTACAAAGCTGTGGTTGCCATTATTCTGTAAAACTGCAGTAAAAATTTTAAGATATTTATAGAACAACCTGTAAATTGTACAATTTAAAACTAATTTACACACACTCACATTTTAAATCAGTAAATCCTACAGCTCTTTTCTGCTGAATCATCAAGGTCACTCTGATACTAAAATCTGTTTTGTACTTTGACCATGACAACTACCGTAGCAGTAAAGAGAAAGGTAAATACTAAAATATAGAAGGTGAACGCAGTGTCATGTACACACTAAAATATGGCAATAAACATTAATTTAATAACATAAGATGTAACATAAAACCCTGATGTCCATAACTGATAACAAAAAACTGAGAAGAAACATAAAAAACATCAAATTTAAAGTGTCACACAGGGAATGTTTTTTACTTACAGAATGGCACATGTAACAATATTTTACTGTAAAATTACATGAATGTAATGCAGGAAATTTTTAGATGATAAATATATGAAATTTTTCATATATATATATATATAGGTATATATATATATATACAATTAATAGGTAATTTTCATCGCCATTTAAGTGAAATTACTGAACTTAAATATACGAGCTTGATAAAAATGATCATTATAGAAGAAAATTTCAGATGGCACTTAGAGGCTTTTGCATCTGAACTGTTCATATATATATATATATATATAGTAGGGGAACTTAATGTTAACCAATTAACATGGCATCTTTTACAGTCTTTTACAGTTAAAATGAATATTATTTTTTACAATGAATACAAACTGAACAATTTGAGCACTATATGCTAATTTTGTGAAATTGTTTGCTGCAGTTAAAGCAGGGATATGCAGTTTCGGGATTTCTTCGCTGTATTCTCGCTTTTTGCTCGCAGGTTTCTCTCTAGAGCTCCCCCCACAGCTTCGGAATAGATATTTGACAACACTGTCGAAAAACTCGTTGGCGACTCTCAGACACCAGAGGCTAGTAGATCAACGACATCAAAGCAGATGGGACATTCTTTAAAACGTCTTCTTCATTCGGGTTCGAACAGCGTGAGGGAGCGCAATAATGACCGAATTTTTTTGCCGTAAAGCAATTCGTTACATCGCGAGACCTGATATCACGCGATACTTCCTGATGCTGAGGCCCGCCGGCCCAAAGTTGTAAGGGTGGTTTTTCGGCTCACAGGCGCTTGGGGGGTGCGAGACGACCACCATTCAACCCGAAAAAAGTCATATAACTATTCCAATGACTCCGAAGCTGTTCGGTTAAGGTAAAAAAGTTACTTAGTTCACCTTTTAAATGCAACTTTATTGTTAGCGCTCAATAGTTGATTAAAAAAAGTGTACAAATATATATATATAGAAATTAGATTTTATATTTTTGAAGCTTCAAATCTGTCACTGAATCTCCATCACTGAACTGAGATAACTTGAAGATCCTTTCAACTCTGTTTAACATTTTATCGATATAAAATATAAATATAAATATTTATATAAAATATAACATTTTCTCCCAAAATCAAAATGTGGGAAAATACCTCCAAGCTGCCTTGGGCTGCTGATCAATATATGAACTCAGTAGCTACATAGTACTGTAAATATACTATCATTCTTTCTGTACAAATCATTTTTCTCTTTTGAGGTGCAAGAAGTGAAGAAAAGAAACGGTTCATCCATGTTTTGCGGAGCACACAGAGGAAGTTAACAGAGATGTTGTTTCCACATGGCAGGAGCTGTAGATCACCTCTGTGAGAACATCATCAGAACCTGCACACATACACTATTATTATCATATGTTTCAAGGAGCTCAGTTTATTAATAATTATACTTGTACATTGCACTTACTGTCAAAGTGGCAGAGACAGAGGAATCCCATGAGTCCAGACAGAAGTAAACCAATACCAGTGAAAACCAGCACTACTAGAAGCCATGAGCCTGTCAAATGACAAAAATAAGATTTTATTCCATGTTTATATTTATATCAGATATATTATGTGCACATTTTTTTGTTTGTTTTTTTGTTAAATTTGGAGGAAATTTCATAGGTTTGTTTTAGTTTCTACAGATATTCAGAATATCAGTTTTGTATTGTGTTGTGAGTGAATGAACAACCTTTAAAGTGAATGTGATCAGTAGGAGGAACAGCTGCAACAGAAAATATCTCAGATTAAATCATATTACAATAAACAAATCAGTGTTTCTAGATGATCTCACTGTCAGGAAAAGGATTCTTCTTATTTAACATTTAAAACAGATTTAATATTCTCTTATCAACAAAGCAAAAATCCACTTACATGTTTCTGACTCTCTGGTGGTTTCAGGCAGAGCAGAAGCTGGTATGAAAACAGCTGATAGAATCAACAGTGTGTCAGAGTGGGATGAGATATGAAAGATATGAAAATATTAGCCTAAAATCAGTTGCCAGAGACGGTGATAAATAATACAGTTTAGCTATACAATGTGTGGCGGAAGTGTGTGACAAAAGACCGAAATGAGTGACTGTCACGCTCAGTGCGTGACTCTTGAGAGCCCTGAATTTTCCTGTATAACAATTTGACTGCTAAATCCTGCGACTGACTAATCACATAGGAAAGCTGTGCAATAAACTAACAATAATTTCTGAAGCAATTTAAAGTGAAATGAGCAAAATGCCTCAGTTTGATTGCCAAGTATGTTTTATTTTCAAAATAAACATAACTCAAGTTTTTTTGGCAGTCAAAGTTTCACCAGTAGAGGTCGCTGTTGAAGATCCAAAGTGAGTTGAGGTTGAAGCTATCAATGTCAAAGGAAGAATTTAGTTTGGAAATAAAACTATTTGGTTGTGGTATTAATACAGAATAACATACAATAATACAATATAAATATATTTAAAAAACTGAAAAGTGAGCTGGGAAGAATCATTTAATGTAATAATCATTATTTAAAAAAAAAACATCCATTAAGTCAACTCATTTAAAATGCACAGCAAACATCAGAAATTAATATGCAAAGGTGTTTTAAATACATTGTAAAATTTGTGATGATGTGTATGTTTAAATGTCAAGTCAAGTCAAGTCAAGTTTATTTGTATAGCGCTTTTCACAATACAGATTGTATCAAAGCAGCTTCACAGTATTAAATTAAAATAATACAACAAAGTTTGTTTCAAGAGGAATTTATTGATTGATAAAATTAAATTAAATATCCCCAAAATATCCCCAAATGTAAGGTGTATGTTACACATATATCACACAAATTATTATTTTATTTTTTTAAATAGCTAAACTTCACTCACAAGTTTTTATGGCTGTTGTCAAAGATGAAGTAGATGAGGTGACTGTTGAGACTGTTGAGACGGGAAAAAGATATCAACAATGATACAATGTACATTTAAGTTATGTTGGCTTGAGAAAGCATTTAAAAAAACATTACAATAACAGTTTGTAACGCAGAAGAACATCAGTGAAATCTCTCACCTAGAACCGTCACTGTAACAGCAGGAGAATGAGATGATGGTTTATCAATCCCGCGCTCAGTTATTGTGTAGAAGCAGTAAATGTCGACTGATGCAGGAGATTTTACATCTGCCCATCTGAGCACTTCAGCACCAGTGAGATCGAGCTCACACTTCCAACTGACTTTTGTATTGTTCTCTTCTCTGTTTATGTAGAAATGACACTGTTTCACTGTAACATCTGCTGGCGAATCACAGATCATCTTCACTGAGCTGGACTCTCTTAGGACATCTGGAGATACTTTTACAGCAGGAGCTTCTGAAACAACCAAAACAGACAAATCAATCATTACATCTCCTTATTGACCACGTTTATATGCATCGTTTTCCAACAACGGTCCATGTTTTGGTTTAACCTTTAAACAAATTAATTCCTGGTTTCACAGACAAGGCTTAAATCTAGTCCTAGACTAAAATGCATGTTTGAGCTGTTTTAACTGAAAGCAACTTGCACTTAAAATATGTCAGTGGCATTGTTTTGTCTCAAGATGCTGTGATGGATTTTTTAATGAATAAAATAGTAAACTGTATATTAAACTAACCATGTTTCTAACATCTAATCTTATTTCTCTTTTTAGGCCTAACATTCTAACACTTTGAAACACAATGTACTAAAACGTTCTGTTCTTTGTTTTTGAATGTTGCAATACTTTACTTTGGTTGTGTGTGTGTAAAAATAACAAATATGGGAAATGAAACTAGACAGATGACTAGGCTTGAAACCTGTTGATTATAAAGAAATCATTAAAACAGAATTTGCTCCTTCCTAGTAACAGAAGGGTTTGCATATGAAGAACCAATCAAATTGTAGGGAAATTATGTAATGTTTCATGTCATTTTCGCCCATACCCCTATTTTATAAAAACTGTTGTATCCGTGTTTTCTGGTGGGATTCTCAATGGAATTTGTCTGAGATCCTCTGGCCTCCGCCTTGCTTTTTCTTGGGAGATTCTCTGGAGAACTGCTCTGAGATCCCCCGGCCGTGATTAAAGCATTTAAAGGACATTTGCTGAAGTCTGTTTGTCGATTTTTTGCTGCGCAGCAAGTCAGATGGGGAGCAAGCTAGTTAGGGGAACAGTTAGGTATAGGATTAGACTCAGCCGCCGTTGACTGTTTTATGGGCGCTAGAGTATAAATATTATAGGACATAGTTAGGTTTAGTGAAAAATATACAACAATGCACACCAATAATGTTTTTATTTTTTATTTATTTATTTTTAAGGCATGTTTATAAAAGCTACTTAAATGTCCTAATTTAACTAAAGCCTACTCCTGGCTTAATCTAAACCTTGTCTCTGAAATCGGGCTTTAAACTCATTAATGGGCCTTAAAGGTGGGCTAGTTTTAGCCTGATGCAGTTATCATTTCCATGTCCTGCGCCATGTTGTTTAAATAGCAAATGCATTTGTGCCCATCTGTTCGCCCATGGGCTCCTGGTCTGAAAATGAGGTGTGTTCGGGCGCATTGATGGCGTGTTGCAATTTTTGAGGCAACTGAAATAGACTGCGCCATTGACCAACTGAAACCTGGTCTAAAGTCAATGGTGCAATGTTTTTTATTGTTATTTAAAGAGCACGTTAGTAATGTGCGTCTATAGGTGGATCCACAACACTCGGCTCTGCTTATTACACACACAGGTACGTGCAGCAGCACACAAACATGCCAAATATTAAAACATTTGGAATCCGGCTTGTCCCATAGATGGTCTGCTTGCGCACTTTAACCTTGCGTACGAGCAGATCCGTTTCCTCTCTGGAGAAGCGTTCAGTCTTTCCGCTTGCAAAATTCCACTATGTAAATAGCGAATCCGCCATGGCGCGAGCGCAACTGGCTTTTAACCCTCTGGGGTCTGAGGTGTTTTTGGGGTCCTTGAGATGTTTTGACATGCCCTGACATTTGTGCTTTTTTCAGTTGCTTATAAACATATTAATGGCAAAGATGTAATTACACTCTATTTGTATTTAGCACAAACAGGGCTACCATAATATGTGAACAACATGTACATGTTTGTAATTCTGAGAGAATAATGTTTATGCATGGTTATTGAAAAAACTAAAAATTAAAGTGTCTGAAATAAGGCCACAAAACACATACTAAATATGTGTCCAAAAGACTTTTGACTAATGGATGTTGTCGCCTTGAGTTTTTGCTTCAAAATGATATGAAAATCATCCTGCCTAATCATTCACATAAAACAATACATTGATTAAAAGTTTGTAAGACACTTTTTGTTTGGAAAGGCAATATGAAAAAAATATATATTAAAATAAATATATATATATATTCTACAGAATTGGTTCAAAATTGCAGTTGGAAACATCTTGATTTTTTTTCTTTTTTTTTTTCTTTTTTTTCTTTAACAATATTTCAAGTGTAATCTTTCTTTGTAAAAAGTATACATTTTATCATACGTATTTCAATTCATTAGTTTGAATATTGGAACAAACACTATAATAACATCTTAGTTGATAATTCAATATACCTGCTTTATTTTTGACAAAATATCCCATACTATATCTTTAACATATGAGCAGAAATTGGCAAACAAAAGATTATTTGATGTGGCAGTAGTCTATTTTTCAGTAAAAACTTTATAATCTATCCAAAACTAATCAACGAAATCTTGTCTAAACATTCATATGTCGTCTGTAACATATTGTTTTTATGATATATTAGCATATAAATGTTAATTTGCAGTTTAATACGTTGCTTATACAAAGACATTTTATTTCAACATATTTCAGTCGATTTTTACTCATCTCAGTATAGCAATATAGTTTTTTAAAAGCTAATTTAGTAGATGTGTTCATGTAAAAATAACACGTTTACTAATGTAAGTGCAAGAGTGAATGAACGGTGCAGATGCACGCTGTTGTTTACTACAGCTGTAGTAAACATCTGTGCCATTCATTCATTCACACACAGACACGCGATTCATATTTAAACGGTCTTTTTGCGGTTTAGAGACACTATTCCATATCGCGATCAGAACAAAGCACTTAAAGGGATACTTCAGGATTTAGCATTAAGCTTTGTATTAGTAGAAAACCTGTAGTATTTTCGAATTACCATGCTTTCCACCCTCATATCCCCCTGAGATGAGAGATTTATGCATTTTTTGTCTGGAAAAAATTCTCCGATGACGCAAAAATTGTCATTTTGCGTCATCGGAGGATTTTCTGGCCAGAGGCTGAAGACTACAGCCAGTAGTAGGGGCTGTCCCGCATGTTTTCAACCCGCCCATAGAGGGTGGGATCTCACTCACAGAATGTACACAGTATCAGCCGTCTTTCTTTGGAAGCTACAGCCCGTTCTCATCCTAGGGCGTCATATATTGACGCTTTTGACATTTCGTCTACATCGAACGCACATGGCACCCTTTAGCGTCAATATGAGACGCAGATAGAAATGGGCCAGAAGGCGCCTCCTAGCGGTCTAACCCTATCCCTACACTACACCTAAACCTACCCATAACCGAACAAAGCTCTGTGCGTCTCATATTGACGCTAAAGGGTGCCATGTGCGTTCGATGTAGACGAAATGTCAAAAGCGTCAGTATTATGACGCCCAAGGATGAGAATGCGTTGGAAGCTAAGCTAGCAGGCTCTTGTTCTGTGGAGAAAGCTGAGTCGTAGGAGAAAGCTGAGTAGTAGAGGTTACCATTCTCTTTTTCCCGGACATGTCCAGCCGTCGAGATTGTCCAGAATGTCCGGGATTCGGCTTTTGCTTTCTGCAGTCGCCATTCATTGTTTACATGCACACCTTTTGTTTCAATCTAACTGAATTAATTCCGATTGGTGAATCTGAATGTAGTGTTTACATGAACGCTAAACAAGTGATCGGTCGATGTGCGTTTTAACATTGCTAAGAAAATTCCCGCTCCTCCATGAGAGATAGGAGACCTGTGCGTCTCAGTAATGACGCCACCGGCCTCGCGCCGTTCTCCCGCGCCCCTCAGTCTCGTCCTGCTCGCCACAGTAAACATGATGAATGGCGACTGTAGAACGCAAAAGCCGAATCCCGGACATTTTGGGCGATCTCGATATCCCGGGCAAACTCGTCACGGAGACTCACTAGTAGCATAACCTTGTTGTTTTCAACTGCGCTCTCTTACCGGGAGGCGTGGCTTGGGAGTGGCCTCGTAGAGCAGCGAAGCAAGTGCATTCTGGGAGTTGTTGTCTTTCATCCACATAAGCCAAAAATACATTTTCTGGGTTTTCTCAGTCTAGAAAACTCCAAATTCAAACATTTCTTCACATTTCTTCTACATAAATGGCCTATTTTAAATACACATTCATCTTTCCAGAGGTGAAGTATCCCTTTAAGAATAAAGAACTTTAACAATGCTCAGCTGGATCAGTTGCTCCTCGAAATGAAACTAAACCAGCACTTCTGAGGTAAATTTCCCAGGATTATTCCTCACAGCAAAGCAAGACGACGTAAAGTAGGTTAATCTGATTAAACTTGATGTGTTTTATCGAGCTGATGTGGGCGTTGACACGTTTGCATGGATTGCCTCAGATCATTTGTGTTTGAATAGCGCGCTCGTGGGCGTGTTCACATTAACAGTTAATGAGTTGTATGGGAATCCTAGCGAATCCGCCATGGCGTGAACGCAACTGGCTTTTAAAGGGAATGGGAGATGAGACTCTGATTGGTTTATTGCATGTTACGCCCAAAACACACCCATTACTCATTAAGAGAATAGGGACAACCCTTTTAGACAATGCGCCGGGCGCACTGACCATTTTTCCCGTCGTTAAACTAGCAAAAGTGGATTCGGACATGCCCTCAGTGCACTTGCGCTGTGCGCTTTAGACCATGAGTTTAGGCAGTTAAAATAGGGCCCAATGTCTTTACAACAGCACCAAACTAAAATGCATGGGATAAATTTGAATTGTTTTCTACTTTTCCTAAAATGTATTTCTTCGATAGCTGCACTTTTCTCAATTTCTGGTAACATCCAGAATTACTTTCATATTAAAGGTCCTTATTGTACACCTTTCTGGAGTTTTATTTTAGGTTTTGATGTCCTTATATTTGCAGTATAAGTACCAAAAACCATCTCAATATATTTTTACAGCTCCTTTCTCAGAAGCTCTGCCAAGAACAGGTCGATTTTGCCCTGTCTAATTCATATTCATGAGCCTCTCTTCTGATTGACCTGTTGTTTTCTGAGTGATGCACGACCAGGCCAACCACAAGTAACTAGGGTCATGTATGCTGTAGCCTGCTGTGGCTTGGTGATGCTCACAAGTAAGGTAAATAAAACACCTGTAATGATGGTGATCATTTATTTGTTATTAAAGCATAAGCATTCACAAACCACTGTTAATTTGACATAAAAGCAACCAAAGGCTACTGCGTGCATGGTTTGGCATGACAGAAATAGCGCAAAATGCACTCCCTTAAAGGTGCTCTAAGTAATGTTGGGTGACGTCACTTCTTGTTGACGTTCAAAGTATTGTCAAACAAAATGGAGGCTAGATAGACCCTCCCTCCTCATCCACACACCAACCCCCCCAAACCCCACCCCCAAATCCTTCTTGTCGGATATTGGCTGGAACAGTTTGTTATGTTTCGTGGTGTGGGTTAGCCCAGTATGTTTTAGTTGCCGTTTGTGGAGCCTGGGCTGTCTACAGAGACCGCAGGGTTTTTTTTTTTTTTTTTACAGTGTGTTCAGGGGACAGGCAGCTAGCGGATAGTGAGGAGTTGTTTGCTGTATGTGACAAAAAATGTTTTGGCCTAAAAAACGCGTCGCTTAGAGCACCTTTAATAATTCCTAAAAAGCTGTCATCTCAGTTCATTGCGATCTCACAAAGCTCTGTTATTATCAATGAAGCAATACATTGAAATCTTTCATAATGTCAACACTTTGTTTGTTATAATCAGAGGATTTGCCAGCATGCAGATTTCAGCACTGAACAAAAACTCAGTTTTGAGTCGTGAGTGCATTCTATCTTAAATGAAGTTTTATGTAACAAAGTTCGGGAGGAGCATGTTCAGGTAATCATCCAATCAGCACAAGAAGAAGCCAGTGTAAATAAAACCTTCCCTTACCTCCCGTCTCATGACTCATTTCTCAGCACCCCGCCGCCTCCCCATCACCTCACTTTCGGCTGGGTCTACTCATAGATACCTATGAGCTATACATTCATAGGGGGGAGTACTCTGGGGTCGGGCCGAATTCCGAGCTCGGAGCCCTCCCCCCGGACAGCAAGCCAAATACGCTTTATAATATTACCTCAGATTTCATTAATATGTGAACTCGTGAAATGCATTTCATTGCCCATTGCGTTCAAGACATCAACACATATGTCTGTGATTGGCTACGTTGCTCAACGCTGCAAACATGTTATAAATAGAAACTCGTTCTGGCCTGTAAATCATTTTTATTTAGTTTTAGCGGTGCAGGTGCAGGTCTCTACATACATCGACGAACAGCATTTTCTCAACATGTTTCCGTGTTGTTGTTGCTCAGCAACGATGTGGTCTGGGGGTTGGGCAAAAGGAGGAAGGGACGGTGGGCAGTGCTTGGGGTGATGACTGAAGGCGGTGACTAGAAGTGACAGTAGTTCTGCTTCTGACATCTCATTTTTACAGAAGTCACAACGCCTCGAAAAAAGGCAAAGCTAATTTATGCAGGCTGTGTGCATTTGTCTATGGATTGACTGTTTAAACTTATACGGTAGTTACATAGACCCTAGACCTCTGTTATCATGTTTCATTTTTGACAATATGGGACCTTTAACGTAGCCTGGGAAAACCCAGACAACTTCCGGCAAATTTAGATTTGCTCTGCAAGTAGTCTGGCAAAGAGCTCATTCAAGCCCATTTCTAATCCCTCGAAATCGCGGCACCAATCAGAAACGTTGAGGCGGGCTTTACACGATGACGATCGCTCTGATTGGTTTTAGGTCTATCCAATTGCGCCCAGAGGCATTTGAGCGACGTCCGTTGGTGAAGCGCAGCAACTTTTAAATGCATATTAAAGCTGCCGTCGGCAAGTCTGGCAGATTGGGTCGATTAGCCAAAATTTTGAATGTTTACAACTCTCATGCCCCTCCCCACTACCAGCGAGCACCCTCCCATCGAGGTCGTGCTCGTCAGTGCGTCACTGTGCGTGTGTACCTGATTTTCTGTGAACGCGTCCGTCTCTTCAGCATCTATCAACACCATGGACTCGGAGGTAGGCTGCCCTGGCTAATCTATCCATAGATAACCGAGGAATTGGAAGCTTGTTAGTAGATTTTCTCTCCGCCATCACGCTTCATGCAATCTCCAGGCGAACTTCAGGCGTGGCGTGTGCATGTGATATTAACGTGCGCGAGTGAGGGGGATCTGTGGCGTGTGCACGACCTGTGATTGACAGTCAGATCTCACACCCCCCTGCGCTGATTGGACCTGATGAAGCGGGAGCGCTGGATTTTTGCAAAACAAATAACACGCTCCAGGTGGAGTTAGAAGCTCGGGTTTTTTTCTAAAACCATCTTATTTATGTTGTTCTGTCGGATTATAGTGTCGATTACACTGAATGTGATCAAAAAAATGTTGCCGACGGCAGCTTTAAAATTGCAAACACATGAGGACAGTCTCCATGAAAGACCCACTGGCAGATGAACGTGCTACTACATTTCTCTCCGAAACGGTAGGAAATGAAATTAGATTTAATAGAGGATTTTAACTGTGACAAGATGATTGACAGGACAGTTTACGTGACAGGATGCACGCGACAGATCCGTCCGATAAAGATGACGAAGTAGTATGTCCCAAAGCTTGCCTACTTTTTTGCTACACATTCAAAAGAAAATACCTTTTCTTCACAAAAAGAGTACATACTTTTATGGCGTAGTGTAACTTAGGTGAATTGGGACGCAGCATATGGCTTTACACGATGACGATCGCTCTGATTGGTTTTAGGTCTATCCAATTGTGCCCAGAGGCATTTGAGCGACGTCCGTTGGTGACGCCCCTTTGGAAATGAGTTATTAATGAAGCTTTGCCAGACCATAACTCAGTTACTACTGAGAATGGTCTGGTTTTAACCAGGCTACCTTTAACGTGCACATGTTAATAAACACTACAGTGGATTTTCCAAATAACTCATTTACATGAACATGCCTGTAACTAACTCTAAGGAAAGAGTAAATAAGGCAATCACTTCTGAACTTTATTTTATTAGTCTCCTTTGTTAATATAATAAGTCCTTTTATTTCCGCCTCCATAGTGGAACGTTAATTTCGCATCAAAAGGGGTGGGACTAGTTAGTGAGACGCACCCACGGAAGTGAGGGGAAAAATATCATGTCGCTCTGAAATCGTACAAAGTTTTCAAGAAAAAGAGGCAATAATTAAGCACCCAGCTGGAACGGGAACAAGGTATTGTGTTTGATTTGTTTAATGTTTATGTGCAGTAATATGTAGGTTAATTTATTTACATGCACACTTTTTTGCTATTCTGATTAAGATCGTTCTGATTGACGGATTCCGGTTGACTGTTTACATGGGATGTTATCTAAACCGATCTGGTGTTTACATGTGCTGACGCTTTCAATCGAAATCATTTTGTGACATGCGCACACTTGTCTGCCGGATCTGGAAGCTCATTATTTTCCACGTTTTCAGTCCTGTGAAGATGTATCACTTAATCTTAAACCGGTGCATCACTTAATCGTTGCGTTAAGCCGCCTTTCCACTGCGCACGACATTCGCATTCGATTGTCGCATTTCGCCCCGATATTGACGATATTTCAACGTCAGTCGCACGGAACTTTGAAATTGGTCGTGATGCAACCGTTACCCTCGGCTATTCACAATGGTCAAATTAATGATTTTAATGAATGTAATGCATGCATGAATATATCCACACAAAACAAATGACCCTCAATACATAAAAAACAGTCGATTTTATAGAGCTAATCAATATAAATATTGATTTAATATGAAACAAATATTTTTTTCAGCCATAATTATTAATAACCGTCATTTTGCAGGAATGGCGTTTACATTAAAGTATTAAAATATTGGTAATTCAAGCTTCGCGCTCATAGTTTTGATTAGAATACATCACATCCGGTCGACCGGTCGCATACGGTCTAGCCGCAGAAGTTCAGATATTTCAACGCATCCGAAGCTCAAATCGGATCCGAAATTTCCGCATACGCATATGATCGGAACTCCCCGCAGCTCCCGTACGTCTCTCCATAGGAAATGAATGACTTCCGGTCCGACGGCTGTCGTTTGTCGTTTGCAGTGGAAAGGCGGCTTCAGTTGTAGGCATTAGCCGCGTTTCCACTGTCGGGCCAGTGCGAGCCAGGGCTTTAAACGGGCCGTGCCAGGCTAAATATCCTCGGGCCAGTAGCACCGTGCCCAAAATCTGCTGCGTTTCCACTGTCGGGCAGAAGCTCCACAGCGCTTCACTTTAAACACGCCCGAAACACGCCTCTCTGGAACAACGTCACACAAATCCATCATTTCACCAACAAAATGGAAGTTTTATCAGAAAACTAATCAGAAAGAAATCACTGGAAACAGCGTGATCGCAAAACAAGAGCGACCGTTTGCTGGCATTTTTGTTGTTTAATTGAATATTTAAAACCCAAGAAACGATGTTTTACCAGGTTTCCAACAAAAAGCGACACATTGATCATAATGAATTAATTTGTGTCAAAATTGCACATTAGTCACACAGAAATAAAGTGGTTTACCGTTTATGACGTTTGTGAACGTCTATTTCACAAAAGAAAGAGGACACGCAACTTATTCAGTCGCGTCTGTTTCTGTTTATTTGGTAGCCTATTACAGCACATATTTACATCACATTTAGAAAGAATGATAATTTCTACAAATATGCCACCAAAAATATTACCTGAGGAGCTTTAGCACTCTCTCCCAGAAGGATACAGTTATATTTTCAGTCAGAGATAAAGAGGATAGTCCGGTATAAAGAGGCGAGACGTAGGCTACTGACAGATAAAATAAATCAGGATTATGATAACCTATATGATTTGTCTAATTTCTTGATTTGTCTGATTTCGCTGATTTCTAAGCGTTCATATTTACCATGTTTACTATGGTAATGGTTAGCGTGCATAGTTTTTTGCATCGGGTCACAAACAGAAGGCATATGTTCGCTGACAGAATTATCTGGCGCAAAACCAGGCATGCGCAGAAAGACGTACACTCAAAGTAATCGGATCAGATCGTTTACATGGTGTAATTTTTCATTTGATCGGTTCATGAAAAGGTTTATTCCACCCCCTTCAATCCGACTGAAATTTCAATCGGTTTGAGCATTTTTATTCCGATTGAGGTGTTGACATGGAGCATTTTCATTCTGATTGGACTTTTAAGCTGGTTATAATCGGAATACAATGCTACATGTAAACGGGGCTACTTATGTCATGTGAAGTTAGTAAAAAGGCCTTTGTTTATTCTGCTCCCTTTACATGGAATTTGCTGCAGAACAACTTAAAACTTAGTAAAATGATTCCTTTGAGTGTTTTTAAGTTAAGAATGAGATGTTTTGAGTTGGACTCCCTCACATGTCAATGTTTTACTTGAGATTTCATTGTAAGTGCATAATTGGCTTTCAAATTGTTTCTATTAATTTATTTGTTTTGTTTTTTCATGTTTTTTGTGTGTCTTGTAAGTATGTAATGATGTGATGTAATTCTGCTGCCTATCTTGGCCAGGTCTCCCTTGCAAAAGAGATTTTTAATCTCAATGGGCTTTTCCTGGTTAAATAAAGGATAAATAAAAAAATTAAAAAAAAGTTATGTTAACATAAGCTTTTTAGTATTGTTAATACTGACAGAGGTAACGTCACAAAAAGGTTTTTATAAATGGCTATTTGTAATGTTGTTATATATTGTTATATACAGTATATACAATAGCCTATATTGTTTAATGTGGCCTTCGGCTACACTGTAAAACATTTCTAACCTCTCCAAGTCAAAATTTTCTAGTGACTGGTCACATCTACATTTTTAAATTGGCCCAAGTGTAATTATTGTTGCAATAGTCTGTTAACATTGGCTCAATGAGAAATAATACGTCAGACTAATTGAAAAATTTTGATGTAACCAGTCACTAGAAATTTTTGACTTGGAGAGGTTAGAAATGTTTTACAGTGTAGCCGAAGGCCACATTAAACAATATATTGTATATACTGTATATAATATTTTTTTTTACAGTGTAATGTTTAGGTTCGTAAGAGCTAATTTTATGTTATTTATCTGTCCTGTAGCTCTTACGGTGTTTCATGAAGAAAAGGTGTAAGAAAGGAGAGGTAGATTTGTGTTTCAAAAGGAAAAAGGCTTACGGCTGAACACAAATAAAGGCTTTTTGAAACATTAGTACGCTTCACCATTGTCTGGCTGGGGTTTTGCTACAATGCCTAATTAATATACTTATTACTAATAACCCAAATATTAGCTTAATCGGGTAATTACAGTCAGTTAAATACATTTTAATGACATTGCTAATGTAAAACAAATATGCCTTAAAGAGTTTGTAGGTTCATGTTGTTGGTGTACTGAAACACATACTTTCATATAAAAAGTTTAATTTTTTTATTTTTTTTATTTAAAATATTTTTTGCAAATGTAACTTTTTTAACTACAAATGTTGACATTTAGCATTTAAATTAGATTAAACAACAGAGATCACTTACTGTAAGACTGAACCTCCATAAGAAGCTGAAAAGCAATGAAGATGATCAACTCCATTACAGCGAGTGTGAGAAAAGAGACGAGTCTCACACAATGGTTAAATTAGGAAGTAACACATCAGACCACAACTATTTAATGCTTGTGCATTCAGAATTATGAGACCACATGTTCAGCAGATCTGGGGCAAATGTAAAAACATTTGTAGGCTCACAGACTCGTAAATAGGGTAGGTAGTTTTGTAAAAGTAACATTAAAGGGGTGGTTTATTATGATTTCACTTGTCTAACTTTAGTTAGTGTGTAATGTTGCTGTTTGAGCATAAATAACATCTGCAAAGTTACAACGCTCAAAGTTCAAAGCAAAGTAAGATGGCTTGGCTTCGCGAACGAACGAACGAAGATTTAGGAAGGACATCCGCGTCATCTACAGGCACGCTGATGGCTGACGAGGCCTATACGGGACAGGCAGGTAAAGGTCTGGTCCAGGATAGGTGCTGAGGGGACACGTTTTTTCTTCTTCTCCTTTTGTTCTCCGTACTGGTCTTGCAGGCATCTTCAAAGAGGGAGGTAGCCTGATGGACTGTGCGCCGCCAGGAGTCGTGATCAGCTGCTTGTGCTACCCACTTACGGTGATCGATGCAGCAAGCGGTGAGGGACTTCTTCAGGGAGTCTTTGTATTGCTTTCGTGGTGCCCCGATGTTGCGGTAGCCAGAGGACAGTTCCCCGTACAGCACGATATTGGATGCTGGAGACATGCCCTGCCCAGCGAAGTTGTACCTTGAGGACCATGGCCTCGATGCTGGTAACCTCCGCTAACTCGAGGACTTCAGTGTTGGCGACGAAGTCACTCGGACAAATGTTGAGGATTGTGCAGAGGCAGCGCTGATGGAAACGCTCGAGAAGTCTCAGGTGATGGCGGTACGTGACCCAGGATTCAGCGCCATACAGGAGAGTGGTCAGCACAACAGCTTTGTATACACTGACCTTTGTGTCTTTTTTTAGGTTGTTGTTGTTCCAGACACGCCCGTATAGTCTGTTGAATGCACTGTTTGCCTTGGCCAGCCTGTTGTCAACTTCTTTGTCGATCTGGGCGTCAGACGAGATAACACACCTAGCTGAAATGGTGGACAACCTTCAGTTCTGTTTGTTCGATGGAGATGCTTGGTGGTTGGTACTTTTCTTGTGGTGTGGGCTGATGCAGAACTTCAGTCTTCTTCAGATCTGAAGATCTGAGCAGTTTTTGCGAAACAGGACGTGATTCGCTGCATAGCTGCCTCTGTGTGAGCAGGGAGGGCGGCGTCGTCAGCAAACAGCAGCTCCCGGATCAGTTGCTCCATGGTCTTTGTTTTGTTCCCGGCACTTCTCCTGAATCTGCCTCGGAACAAACACCATGTCTGTGGTTCCCCGGTTGGCTCTGAAGCCACACTGTGTCTCTGGAAGGTGATCTTCTGCTATCGCGGGTACCAGTCGATTCAGCAGTACTCTTGCAAGGATTTTGCCAGCGGTGGACAGAAGTGTTATGCCACGATAATTTGAACAGTCTGATTTCTCCCCTTTGTTCTTGTACAGAGTGATAATGACTGCATCACGGAGGTCTTGAGGGAGTTTTTCCTGCTCCCAGCAGCAGACGATGAATTCATGGAGTTTGGTGTGCAGTGCTGGGCCTCCGTTCTTCCATACCTCAGGAGAGATGGCATCAACTCCTGCAGCTTTTCCGCTCTTCAGCTGTTTAATGGCTTCCTCAGTCTCTTGTTGTGTTGGTGCCACATCCAGTTCAGTTTTCACTGGTTGCTGTGGGATGCGGTCAATTGCTGGTTCTTGGACTGAGCGACTAGCATTGAAAAGGGTGTAGAAGTGTTCAGACCAGCGGTTCAGGATAGAGTCCTTTTCGGTGAGCAGTTCTTTTCCGTCTGCACTCGGACAGGGGGCTCAGGATTTGGTTTGAGGGGTCATATACCGCTTTTAGAGCTTCATAGAATCCCCTGTAGTCACCGGTGTCAGTGCAAAGTTACAACGCTCAAAGTTCAAAGCAAAGTAAGATATTTTCTTTTAAAGAAATCGTTTCATAAGGACTAAACAAATGGCTGGTAGGGACTACACTATGAAGATAATATGATGCCATAAAGAATCGCATGCGCAGGGTAAGATTTGTGAAAGTGTACATAAGATTGCAAGCGTAAATAAAATTTGCGTTTGCAAGAGAAGATTTGTAAAGGTGTAAATCGCCTTTCAAGTGTAAGAAAAAAATATTTGCTGCATTTAACTGTTATTCGTAAGTGTAATGCATGGATTGTGAAACTGCAGCTTCATGCTTACGCAAAATAAATAAGATCTGTATTGTTCTGACTTCCATTTTTCTGCACTTACACTTTTGGCTCGTTTTTTTTTTTTTCTTTTTTTTTTTTGCACAAATACGGCCAAAAGCACTGCAAGCCTGTGAACAGCAATTTGCAACCGAAAACAACAGAGTCAGGAACTGCAAAACAGATTAACTGCGTAAAATCTAACTTTGTGTAAAAAAATAAACTGCTGCAAATGTCTAAATGACTTCTTGTGTACATGTGGCAAAAAAGTTCTCGAAATAACCCAATTTGTACAGTTGCATCTTTCTTTTAGCTGCGCTTTCAGTTTTGGCACGATTCTCTCACTCATTGAGTTTTGCAAGCGTGAAGAGGAGGGCATGTCCACCTTCTTCATGTAGCCAATCAAATGAGCTTCTCGCTGACTCTCGTTTCACTATTATCTGATTGGTTCAATAAACACGCCAGTCGCCAGAACACATCTTTATCTTCATTTGGCTCAGCATTCGTTGCCGAAATTGTACTTTTTATGCACACATACTGTACATGTTAAATAAATAAATAAATCATGATTGCTTAATAAGCTGTGCACCATTAGGCTGACCATATGAGTTATATATGGAAGTCAGAAGAATACAAATCCTATTTATTTTGCGCAAGCATGAAGCTGCAGTCTCATAATACATGCATTACACTTACATTACACTTACAAATAACAGTTAAATGCAGCACATGTTTTTTTCTTACACATGAAAGGCGATTTATACCTTTACAAATCTTCTCTTGCAAACGCAAATTTTATATACGCTTGCAATCTTATGTACACTTTCACAAATCTTACCTTGCGCATGTGATTCTTTATGGCATCATATTACCTTCATACTACTGTACATGACATTCCTCCCGGGTTAGTGACATCACTTACCCAAAAATTAACATAAACCCTGCCCCCGGTAACACGCAGGGTCCATGTTGAGAAGAGGAAGAATTGTTGTAAGACAGCACATTTGTAAGTCTGCTCAAGCTGTTGCATCCGTCTATTCAAATGCAATACAGTACATAACACAAATGCAATAGCATGTCACTCTGTAGGCATCTTACAACAGTTCCCACACCAGTGATTTAATAGATTATCATGACAGAATATGCTAATCAAAGACTTGAAGATAGTTAACTCCACATCAGCAACATAAATTCATCAACTAACCATTCAGAAACGTCCTGTTGCATTCTGCATGTTGTCACTTCTTTAGTGTCTCCATCATTGTCTGACTCCAGTTTAAACAGAACAGTTTCTGACATTTTAATGCATGTCTGTGTGAGGTAATCTGAGCTGCTAACACACATGAGCTCTTGAAGCTCCGCCCTTTGTGCCGGGAGCAGCAGCTCATTTGCATTTAAAGGGACACACACGAAACAACGTGTTTTTATTGACCCTCAAAAAGGGACAGTTTTAACATGATGTAAAAAATGATCTGTGGGGTATTTTGAGCTAAAACTTCACATACACACTCTGGGGACAACAGAGACTTATTTTAAATATTGCAAAAAGGGCCATTATACCACCCCTTTAAAATGTGCCAAAAATAATGGAACAATTAAGAGACTTTAAGAAAGACTAGGTCATAATATCAAAATTAATGATGTGGAATACATTATTCTCTCAGTGGTCACTTTAGTAGGTATTAGGTAGGTTTACTCTTTGGTGCATGAAAGCAACAGACCATCACGTTCTGTCTACATGTGTTTTACTTTCATTTTCATGGACTTTTAGTTTGTTTCTCTTATAAACCGGTTTCCTGTGTTCCTTTCTTCCCACCAGTCCTTAGTTGCATGTTCATCACCCTGTGTATTTAAACCCTTCAGTTTCCTCAGTTCATTGTCTGGTATTTGTGCATTGCACATTGTTTTGGTTGTGTTATTATATTGGATAGTTTTGCTTCAGTTAATAAGTTATTCAGATTTACATTGTCTATCTTATTCATCTTTGGACTAAAACGTTATGAAAAGCCATGTGGTTCAGTTGCTCATTGAACAGACAGTTGTTTAACAGAAAATAACACTGCAAAAACTTTTGTCATTATTACAAAGCTGTAGTTGCCATAATTCTGTAAAAATGCAGTAACATTTTAAAAAATAGGTTTATAGAAAAACCTGTAAATTGTATAATTTAAAACAACCACACAGTTTAACCAGTAAATCCAACAGCTTTTTTCTGCTGAATTAGCAAGGTCACAATACTAAAATCTTGCAATTTTTAATTTTGTACTTTTAACATAAACCGACATCCACCATAATAACACTAGCAGTAAAGATAAAGTCACATGAGTTAAAGTTCATCACAAGTAGCTTTTCCATAAGCTGATGTAGATACTAATATATAGAAGGTGAACGCAGTGGCATGCACATGACACTAAACTAAAGCCATAAACATTAAACAACATAAGATTTAACATAAAACCCTGATGTACTTAACTAATAACAAAAAACTAAGAAGAAACATAATTATTAAAATTGAAAAACATCAAATGTGAAGCGTCACACAGAGAATGTCAGTTTATGGCTATTCACTGTAAATTATAAGATGATTTTCTCCCAAAATCAAAATGTGGGGAAAAAACATCCAAGATGCCTTGGCCTGATGATCAGTATATGAATTCAGTAGCTCTGAACTATCATTCTTTCTGTACATAATTGTTGTCCTTAACTTGCAAGAAGTGAAGAAATGAAACGGTTCATCCATGTTTTGAGGAGCATAAAAGAGATGTTGTTTCCACATGACAGGAGCTGTAGATCACCTCTGTGAGAACGTCATCAGAACCTGCACACATACAGACTTTATTATATGTTTCTATATCACGGAGCTCAGTTTATGCTTATGTAAACTTACCGTCAAAGTGGCAGAGACAGATGAATCCCATGAGTCCAGACAGGAATAAACCAATACCAGTGAAAACCAGCACTACTAACAGCCATGAGACTGTCAAAAGACAAAAATAAGACTTTAATCCATGTTTATATTTACAGCAGATATATTACTTGCAGATTTTTTATTACATTTTTAATTTAATTTTAAAGTTGTGAATGAATGAACAACCTTCAGAGTGAATGTGATCAGTAGGAGGAACAGCTGCAACAGAAAAGATTTCAGATTAAATCATATTACAATAAAAAAAAACTGAACTACTGCATCATGATTACAGACATCAGTGTTTTTTCTAGATGATCTCACTGTCAGGAAAAAGGATTCTTCTTATTTAACATTTAACACAGATTTTATATTCTCTTATCAACAAAGCAAAAATACATTTACATGTTTCTGACACTCTGGTGGTTTCTCTGAAGCCCCCTCTTATCTGCCTCAGAGCATCTAGCATACCACACTATGATACAATAGGTCAGCACACTCTCAGTGGAAGAACGATAGAAATTCACCAGCAGCTTTTCACCCATGTTGTTTTTCCTGAGAAGTCTCAGGAAGTGTAGTCGTGGCCTCGCCTTCTTGATGGCCGCTATAGTTTTTGCAGTCCAGGAGAGGTCAGCAGAGATAAAAGTGGGCAGAAATTAAAAATTTTGGACCATCTCAACACTCCTCGTTGATGTTAAGGGGAAACAGATCCACCTTCTGTTTCCTGAAGTCTATGATGAGCTCCTTCGTTTTTGAGATGTTTAGAGTCAGGTTGGTGACTGAACACCATGATGTCTTTTTCTGGACCTCATCTCTATAAGCTGTCTCATCACCACCTTCGGTCCAATTACTGTTGTGTCGTCCGCAAATTTGACGATGGTATTACTGTGGTGGGCTCTTCTGCCGTCACACTGTAGGTGTAGAGGGAGTACAGTAAAGGGCTCAGCCCACACCCTTGTGGAGAACCGGTACTAAGTGTACGGGTGGATGACACGTAAGGGCCCATTTTCACAGTCTGGGAGCGACTGGTGAGGAAATTCTTTATCCAGGAACATCGTAACAGCCCATAGTCCTGTTACTATGAATTATAGTAGGTTGTAGTACTACTACCGTCCTCATGGGGGCTCTAAGCTGCTCTCCTCCTCTAGATTAAATCCAGGTGAAGTAGTAGAGGAAAAGGGATTGTTTGGATAGGAGTAGTCTCATGGCTTTCAAAACAGGTTATCAGCAATACTGAGAGTCCGGATTGAGAACATTTCAGTTCAATTCACGTTTATTTGTATAGCGCTTTTCACAATACACATCATTTCAAAGCAGCTTTACAGAAAGTGCATGAGTCCATATTACAAGAGTGTTCTGTTATCAGAGGTAACTGTCTAAGTATTTCAGAAATGTACATACAAAGTCACAGTTAGCTAAAAATGTATTCATTTAAACAATGTAATAACTTAATGCAGAAACAATGAGCTCATTGAAGTAATGAATACTTGTTTGTTAACTAATGATTATGACATTTAGAAAATATAGCATTGAGTTGAATATTTGAACATTGTGTTTCAAGCTCAATCTGTGTAAGTGTTTTCTATGTTTTATTTTTTTCTCTCAGTTGGTTTGTATATAAGTTGAAATTTGTTTCACATGTTTACCTTATGTTGTACGTGTTGGTTAGCAATTAAGCTAACGCTCAGTTGTATATCTCATTTTAGAAGGACTCTTTTGTAGGCTATTAGTAGTTTGAATACTACTAATTCTCTTATTGAAGGGACACCACATCCTAGTGGATTTGCGACTGAGCACTCAGGAATAAAGTGTTCGTGTGGGAGCACATAGTGGATGATGGTTATCATTTGGACTATCATTTGTCATTTACGGAACTGTGTGTCATCATCGTCTACACAAAGTACGACTGACATTTTCCAAAAGACACATTTGCACTTCTCAATAGACAATGGTCATATTGAGAAGTTATAACCTCAAAACGTTTTTTCTTTTCATCCATTATTCGCATCTGAATCTATGCTGTTTGCTTTTATGTCAGCGGGATTCATTCATACGGGTTCATAAGGCTGTTGATTGTTATTGCTGTTTTCTTTATCATACTATATTGTGGATTGCGAACAAACTTTATTGCATATAAACACTTTATTTCTGTTGGCAGATTTTTCTCAATATTTCTTTCCTGGTTGAATATGATTGAGGTGCATAAATTTAGAGTGGTTGGTGGGCCCCTCCCATAAAATTATCATTAGCTGTGCTTTTTTAATATGGGAGGATGGTTATAACATACTGTATGGGTGTGGGGAGTCCTAAGTTGACCAGTTTGCTAACTAGAATGTCTGGGATTATAGTATTAACCCTTTCACACGTAAGTTTAAAATATTCTGACTGACCCCCCAGCGTGAGTTTTTCAAGGCGACCGTTATTTAGAATGTGTCACTTTATGGTTTCCGTGGTGACGCGTCATTGATTGTCACGTGACCGCAGCAACAACAGAGCTGAATGAATGATGATCTGCTTTTATGTCATTTTTCCTTTTTTATTCAAAATATTCACAAATTTGTTAGATATGGCATGAAATATCTGATATTCCGGTTGTAAAATATATGCAAGTGGAAGTGTTTTGTTGTTTAAACACATTTATAACGATCGCGTTAGTTCAGCTGTATTCGCGATGGGCGCCGCCATCTTAGTTTGTGCCGCAGACGCGCAGTTCAGAGAATCGGATCTGTTGGATTTACAACACGTTAATTCATCCACTTCTCCCGAAATACATACAAGTAAGTGGCAGATCAACTGGGAGAAGAATAGAGTAAACTTTAAAGTTACTTACACAATGTGTATCTGATATGAATAAAACAAATTATAATGGAAAGGATTATTATTGCCTCTTCCTTTGACATCAGTGTGTATTTTACGAACTGTAATGTATTGTTTTTTTAGTACTTATATGTCTGGAACCTAAAATAAACATTATGTGGTTGAAAACACTGAAAAGTTGTGATATATGACAGCTCTGAGCGCGCCTGTCTCTGGCTCAGCGCCAGCCAACGCGCGAAAGCACATTTGAATTTAGCAGTTGATCACGTCATGCACTGACCGTTCTAATCACACCGGTGTGATCGTACGCTCCAGGGACCAGCCTAGACTGATCACACCGGTGTGATCGTACGTGCGAAAGGGTTAAAAGCTGAACTGTAGTCAATGAACAGCATCCTCATGTAACTCCCCCTGTGCTCTAGATGGCTCAAAATAGTGTGAAGAGCTAGCCTGGGTTTCCCCATGCTGCCTTGCACGCAGCGCGATTTTGTTCACGCTGCTAGGCAGCCTGGATACCATGACCAGATTTTCCCCTCAAAAAGGGAACCAATCACAGAACGGGGAGGGAGCAGCAAGACGATGACGACGTCTATGCGACACACCGAAGCAGTTTGTTTATATCTATGGATCCAACATGGCATCAGACGCGAAGTTACCTTTCGATGCAGCCTTAGATAGTGTTCTAAGTTGTTTAGAACGCAAGTTTATTTCGTCTTCTTCCTCGTCGAATTTCTGTCGCTCTACATACGTCATCTGGTATAATTGAAACGATTGGCTGAGCTGCGTACAGGAGCATTTGATAGACATTCGTAGCGCCCAATAAACGGCTCTGGGCATTCGTAAACCACGCCTCAAATACGAGAAAATGAACATGTGGTTCCCAGACCACGTCTCAATGAGAAAGAGGTCTGACGTTAGCCAGGCTAGTGAAGAGCTAGAGCTAGGGCTATGGCGTCTTCAGTAGACCTGTTCGCTCTGTAAGCAAACTGATGCTGGTCAAAGGTAAGAGGGAGACTGGTTTTAATGTGATCAAGACCAGTTTCTCAAAGCACTTCATCATCACCGGTGCGAGTGCCACCGGACGGTAAGACTGCCTGAAACTGATGTTTTGGGTATTGGTATGATGGTGGCTGACTTCAGGCAGGGTGGTATGATGGCTTGTATCAGGGACTGATTGAAGATGTTGATGCAGACCTGTGAAAGCTGGTCAGCACATCCTCTGAATACCTTCCCAGGTACCCTGTCTGGGCCGGTTGCCTTTCTCGGGTTCACTGACCTGAGCACCCTTCTCTCCTCATACTCCTGTAAGATGAGTGTGTGCGTGTTAGAGGCGGATACAGGCTGAGGTAGTGAAGCTGTGTTCTGCTGGGTTACCTCAAAACGAGCAAAGAAGCAGGTCAGCTCCTCTGCCAGTTAGGCGGAGTAAATATTCACCGCAGTGGTACTGCAGCCCCTGAAGTTTGTGATAGTCTGCCACATCCGCCTTGGGTCATTTCCTGAGAGATGATCTTCTATTCTCTTCTTCTAGACCCCCTTTGCTTCTCTGAATCCTCTCTTCAGTTTAGCTCTTGCTACAGAGCTCTGTCGCCTGACCTGAAGGCAGTGTCACGGTCTCTGAGGAGTGTGCGGACCTGGCTGGTCAACCAGGGCTTCTGGTTAGGGAAGATCCATATGTATTTGTCCACAGTGTCATTACCAGTAAAGAATTTAATGTAGGACAAAACAGTCTCAGTGTATACACCCAAGTCCTGATATTGAAATAAGCTCCACTCAGTGTCTGCAAAACAATTCTGAAGCTGAAAAAAATGCATCCTCAGGCCAAGTTTTAATGGTCACCTTATGCGGGCTAGTCTTCCTCCTGAGAGGGGTATATGCTGGAGTAAGAAGTAGAGAAAGGTGGTCTGACAGGCCTAGGTGAGGAAGAGGTATAGCTCTATATGCTTGCTTAATGTTAGTGTACACATGGTCAAGTATATTCTCACCCCTAGTCGGACACTTCACATGTTGGTAGAATTTAGGGAGTACTGACTTGAGTTTTGCCTGTTTAAAATCCCCAGCTATAATATGATATATAGTTAACTATTTATATATTATTTTAGCACTACTGTGTACACTACTGTGTTCCTTTTTAGGTATTTTATACCTAATACTTGAAATATAGGCCTAACATAACAATATCAGAAATGCTCTATGAGAATCCTCTACAAGTCTTTTTGTGGCAGTTGTAAAAGTTTGACCAGTAAAGACTATCACACATTGGACAAATAAAAGTAGATGTAAAATAATTAATTTGTTTTTAAGAAAAGTGATTAAGTTTTACTGTTGTATATAAATCAGTTATTTCAACATATATGCATTAAGAAAAACTTACTCTGGATTGTTATTGTCACTGGATCGGAGAGAGGAGATGGTATGAGAACTTGTGACTTCTCCACAGTGTAGAAGCAGGTTATTCTCACAGATGAACTCTGACCTTCTGACCCAATACTGATCTGAGATCCAGTGAGTGAGAGCTGACATGATGAGCTCAGTTCTGATTTACTTTCTCTTCCATTTATGTTAAAGACACACATCTCTATCTTCAGATCTTCAGTATTCTCACAGCTCAGCTGAACTGTGTCTGTTTCCTTAATAACTGAAGCAGAAGCTGTTAACTTGGCCTGAGGAAGACCTAATGAAGAAGAAAGAAAAAATGACCTAAAAAGCAATGGGACATTTTGATCGCTTGGTTTCTGTTTTTAAAAATAGCTGGCAGAGAAACCTCATTGGTCCAAACAGTCTCATTGGTATTTTCAGGATTCACAAATGTTTGACTAATGAATTTCCATGACTTGTCCATGATCTTCCCAGTCATTCATGATTGTTATTGTTGTATAATTACAGAAATATTTGGACAGATTTATAAATACCTTTCACATTTGACTTTGAAAGTAAATTTCACTCTACATTCTCCGAATATCCAGTTTGTTTGTTTTTTTGAATCTATATTCGATACATGCATTTGTACTCATCTGCATGACATATTGCAGACCTGAATATTGCAATTTAAAAATGTATTTATTAATATATTAAATAAAAAAAAATTATTTACAGTTTTATCATTGTCTATTGTTAAACACATTTGGACATGTTTTACCTCTGCATTTTACAAATACAGTGACAATATTAAATTGTTTTGTCTACTAATTTATTTACTATTATAATATAGCTTATAATGAAGTCCTCACCTGTGATGGTGTGTGTGTCACTGCGCGGTGATCTGATCTCAGGTTCAGTGTTGATGTAATAATCACAGCTCAGATTTCTGCTGTTCACTGATCGTGTGAAGAGTTCACTATAGCTTGGATTAAACATACAATGATTCTCTCCAGACCGACTCTTCTGAATCTGAGAGACACGTCTGAGCAGAAGAACATCCTCAGTGTAGAGACTACAGGTGAGATCAGCTCTGACTGAAAGTGGTATTTCACAGGCTATGTTGATCTGGACATCATCGTCACTAACACTGATGAAGGGTTTCTGAAGTGAACCTGTTTAAGTCAAATAATCCATAATTAATAAAAAGAAAACAATGCAATAGCAGTTTCCAAACTAGAACATCATTGAAATCTCTCACCTAGAACCGTCACTGTAACAGCAGGAGAATGAGATGATGGTTTATCAATCCTGTGCTCAGTTATTGTGTAGAAGCAGTAAATGTCGACTGATGCAGGAGATTTTACATCTGCCCATCTGAGCACTTCAGCACCAGTGAGATCGAGTTCACATGATGGACTGACTTTTATATTCTTCTGTTCACTGTTTCTTTAGAAATGACACTGTTTCACTTTAACATCTGCTGGCGTCTCACAGATCATCTTCACTGAGCTGGACTCACTTAGGACATCTGGAAATACTTTTACAGCAGGAGCTTCTGAAACAACCCAAAACAGATCAAATAATCATTACATCTAATTGACAATGTTTATTAATATTTACAATTACAATGTGCAATAATATTCCGAAATGAATCACATATTTCTGTTCAAAAATGTAAAAAAGACAGCTGCTGATTATTGCTGATGTATACAGTAATACTCTAGTAAAACAAATATATCAGGTAGGTTGTAGTTCACATGTTTGTATGTTCATATTAAAACTTCACACACATCACACATGCTGAAATATTTTATCCAATAAAACTTTGTTCACTCTAAATATGGACTTATTTTAAAAGACATTAAACAGCATAAATCACTTACTGTAAGACTGAACCTCCATAAGAAGCTGAAAAGCAATGAAGATGAACAACTCCATTACAGCGAGTGTGAGAAAAGAGACGAGATTGGAAGTAACACGTCAGACCACAGGAAACCATTTAATGCACTGAGCGGTTTTAAGTAGATGAAAGTACATATAAAAATACTACACTTATAGCCATGTGCAATGAAACATGTATCATGGAGTGTGCATAAGAATTTATCTTATAGTTTTATAATTAATACTGACAACCATACTGGTGACTTATTGAGTTAGTAGAGTTATCTAAACAAAATTATCCATTCTCTGACAAAAAAAAATGCCCTTGTTAGTGTTCTGCATATTATATATAATAGAATTTAGCATTTTTGTAAACCGCCTGAATAGAAAACATATTGTGCACAAATCTTATTGTAATGTACAGCAGTGATGATCAGTAGGAAACAGAAGTTAAAATGTTCATGCATGATATAAATAGACAAACAATATCTGACATCACTTTGAATCTGAATGAATTGAAAGAGTAAGAAACATATAATATTGAAAGAGATTAGATCCTCCTGAAATGATGATAAGTTTAAAGTGATATGTAGCAAATTAGCTCAAAATGGAAATATGTATCATTGATTATAACCAATTATAATTAATTATAAATATTTGGATTAGTTTTAGAATTGACTGTAGCAGACTTAGTACAATTATTTAATCAGTTCGTTCAACAAACAGACTGCATAATCAACAATCAATTCTAGGAAATAAATTATCTTCCTGGCCAAGAAAGAATAGCTTTTTCTTACTGTCTAAAGTACTAGCAGGGTAATAGAATATAGCTAGATCAAGATGTTTAAGTGACTTTGATTTTGTGAGTGGCAAACAGAGACAAAAAGAATGGATATAATGGTTTAATAAACAAAACTACGGGTAGGCTACACAACTAAAGTAAGCAAAGTTTATATACAGAATAAAGAAAGTAAAGAAAAGTAAAGAAAGAGAGAAGAGAAGAAAGTGGCAAGATTACAATCAGTTAACCACAACGTATACGAGAAACATCAAAGAATCAGGCCAGGGTCATCTTAAAGGGGCACAATAACTTCGAAACGCATCTAAAGGCTGTGACCGGGTCCTTGCATTGACTTCAGTTGCTGATCAAGTCCAGATGTGGTAGATTCTGGAGATTCTTGATGATCTTGCCAGGAGTGCGCTGAAGCGTTCGTTTGGGTTCTTCAGGGTGGTCCACATTGAATCCAACAAAGTTAACTTGAAGATAAAGTTGCCGGAAGGAGACAGGAAACACAGTGTCTCAAACGAGATCTGAACTGATCAGAGAAGAGCTCATACGATCCTTATTCTAATATGGAATTGTAATGGAATGGTAAAAGGGTGTTGGTACGTGACAGGAGGGCTTCCACCAAAGGATAGAATATAATGAACAAGTCTAAGAATGCTCATATATGGTTGAAAGTACCATCATTGACCTAGAGAGATAACTCTCTGAGAGTTGAGGCTATGAAAGAGGAAGGATGCCGTCCCCTCACTGTCACACTCTGTGTGGCTGTATGAGTGCTGACCTTTTCTTGCAAGAAAATAAACCTCATCAAAGACAATTAGTCTATTTGTCTCTTATTCAGAATTGTTTATTGTTTATTTGCCACATCCGGCCCTATCAGTTCACACCCATTTGGTGAGGTGACTGATCAAAGATGACCAGTTGAAAGTCTTTGTTCCATCTTATCCCTATTTGCATGTTTATGGTGGCATGGAGAATTTGTGAAGTTTTTACACAAAGGTTTGGTAAAAATATTATGATGCATTTTATCATACTATCACAGAATGATCCCACATGACATGTGTCATAAATTCCAAGTGTTCTGGGGGGTTATGACAGGGTTTGAGGAAAAACAAACCAAAATTTAATGTATTTAATGAAAATCCTGAAGAAATAGCATTTCATAAATAGCAAGAAACAGCATACTGCATTAGAACAACACCAGGGTGAGTAAATCATAATTTAATTTACATTAATGTTGCACTATCCATTTAAATGCACAATTATGTAAGATTTTTGGATTTGGATTTGGATTTTTTGGACACACAAAAAAAACTAGAACAATGTTATATATTTTGTTGACTTGTGTACTCACAATATCATCCCAAATGTTTCCAAGTTCAAGTTAAATTTTATTTGTATAGCATATTTGCAACAGCCACTAGGCTGACCAAAGTGCTTTACAGAACAACAAGATTAAAAGAAGATATAGCATGCATAACAAAAAAAAAAACAGAACGTTGGCAACCATAAAACCATTTACATCTGCCCATCTGAGCACTTCAGCACCAGTGAGATCGAGCTCACACTTCCAATTGGCTTTTGTATTGTTCTCTTCTCTGTTTATGTAGAAATAACACCGATTTACTTTAACATCTGCTGGCGTCTCACAGATCATCTTCACTGATCTGGGCTGCGTTTCCCAAAAGCATCGTAACTTAAGTAGCACTTAAAAATCATCGTAGATCTACGAGTGCTCTGGAGTAATCGTAAATCCCCAAGTGCATCGTAAGATGAGGTCATCTCCACGACAACCGGCAGATTACACCTTTAACTTTATTCAAATGCAATGTGATTATAATATAAGGTTTTGATTGTACTTTATTGTACACTTTATTACTTTTTTTATTTTTTTTTTATTAATGTATTAATTAAATAATTAAAAAGGTCAGAAAACAAAACAAAAAAAGTAAATAATTTAATCTAATAATTTTAATCAAAATTAAATGAATGAACAAAAAAATAAATAAAAGATGTAATATGCTTCAAAGACTGGGAAAAATAGGGATGAGCAAAAAAAAAAATCTGTCAATGACTTTGACATGCACGAAAACCAGCCATGTATTGGGCATTTCTTGGTTGGCCATCATTGGTCCCACCACCTGTTTTATTAAATGTTGTCCTCTGCAGAGCCCTTTTCCTTTTAGCAAGGCTGGCAAAGTCCTGCCACTTCCTGACCTCCTTCCCTGATCTTTTAATGCCCCTTGTTGCAGTCAGTTTTCTAGCAAAATCCTCCCAGATTTTTTGTTTTTGTTTATTTGTATGACTTCCCTTAAACCTGCTGAAAAATAATATGTTTGTATAGCTCCACCTCCTCTAAAATTACCTTAATCTCCTCTTTTAAAAAAAAGGTATTTTCTTTGTTTGTTTGTTTTTGGTTCAGCCATTTTGCTGGTGTCTTCACTCTTAGGTTTGTGCTTTTATAGATTATTGGCCTCGTAGAAAATGCACATCAGGTGAAAACAGTTAGAACATTTGAAATTGCAAGCGTGTGCTGCAATTACAAGCCATTCTACAACGTGACATTTCAGCACTTGACAAACGGACAGCGACTCTTAAGTAGCACTTGTAGCACTTAAAGCACAGCTGCATACCATCGTGCTAAGTGCATTTTTGTGAAACGCACGTGAAATGAACACGAACGTTCGTAAAGTCGCTCGCAGAAAATCCTCGTAAGTGCTAAGATCCATCTGGAAACGCAACCCTGTTTGGTTACCGACATTTTTCAAAATATCTTCTTTTGTGTTCAGCAGAAAAAAGAAATTCATACAGGTTTGAAACAACTTGAGGGTGAGTAAATGATGACAGAATTTTCATTTTTGGGTGAACGGCCCCTTTAAAGGTCCCGTTCTGCGTGATCCCATGTTTCAAACTTTAGTTAGTGTGTAATGTTGCTGTTAGAGCATAAATAATATCTGTAAAATTATAAAGCTCAAAGTTCAATGCCAAGCGAGATATTTTATTTAACAGAAGTTGACTACAAAAAACGGCTCGATTGGACTACATCCCTCTACTTCCTTCTTTAATGATGTCACTAGAACCGTTTCTTGACTAACCTCCGCCCACAGGAATGCTCCCTCAACTCTACTGGCTACTTGCGCACTTCTTATAACTTAGGCTACTGTGTTTACTCAGCTCTTACGGTGATTTTCTGAAGTAAAACTGACGCTTCATCTTTTGTGTGATGTACAATAAACTTTATTAAACTCATCAGTACATGTTTGATCATCATTCAGACAGCAGACTTGTAGGCTATTAATAAATAATGGATACATAGCCTACAAGCAGATGACAAATACGTTATAATAACCTATACTAAACCATACCTGTTTCATCTCTATACAGCACTCTGACTCTGTAGGCATTATTGTCCGACTCGAAATGAACGCCGTTACTGAGAGTTTCTGATATTATCATCATTCCGTGAGATGAATTTTTCCTGACAGACTGAGCGCGAGCTCATGAAGCTCCGCCCCCTGTGTCGTCCAGCAGCAGCTCATTTGCATTTAAAGGGCACACACTGAAACAGCTCGTTTTTCTGAGCCCCAAAAAATGTCAATTTAAACATGCTGTAAAAAATGATCTGTTGGGTATTTTGAGCTCAAACTTCACATACACACTCTGGGGACATCAGAGACTTATTTTACATCTTGTGAAAAGGGGCATAAAACGGGACCTTTAATGTCCTTATAACAGCACCAAACTACCAATGAGTGAAAAATGTAAAGGTTAATATTTTTGAAGCTTAAAATCTGTCAGTGAGTCTGCATCACTAAAGTCTAAAGATAACTTAAAGATGCTTTCAGCTCTGTTTAACATTTTACCAATATAAAATCAATTTTCTCCCAAAATCAAAATGTGGGAAAATACCTCCAAGCTCCCTTGGCCTGCTGATCAATATATGAATTCAGTAGCTACATACTGTAAATATACTATCATTCTTTCTGTACAAATAATTTTTCTCTTTTGAGGTGCAAGAAGTGAAGAAATGAAACGGTTCATCCATGTTTTGCGGAGCACACAGAGGAAGTTAACAGAGATGTTGTTTCCACATGACAGGAGCTGTAGATCACCTCTGTGAGAACATCATCAGAACCTGCACACATACACTTTATTATTATCATATGTTTCAAGGAGCTCAGTTTATGAATAACTTGTACATTGTACTTACTGTCAAAGTGGCAGAGACAGAGGAATCCCATGAGTCCAGACAGAAATAAACCAATACCAGTGAAAACCAGCACTACTAAAAGCCATGAGACTGTCAAAAGAAAGAATAAGGCTTTAATACATGTTTATATCTACTGTATATCAGACATATAATGTGCAGATTTTTTTATTAAATTCCTTTTAAATTAACATGCTACATCATATAATCATGAAAGGAGGAAATTTCAAGATTTGCTTTAGTTTCTACAGATATTCAGAATATCAGTTTTGTATTGTGTTGTGAGTGAATGAATAACCTTCAGAGTGAATGTGATCAGTAGGAGGAACAGCTGCAACAGAAAAGATCTCAGATTAAATCATATTACAATAAAAAAAAACTGATCTATTGCATTATGATTACAGACATCAGTGTTTCTAGATGATCTCACTGTCAGGAAAATTATTCCTTTTATATAACATTTAAAACAGATTTAATATTCTCTTATCAACAAAGCAAAAATCCACTTACATGTTTCTGACTCTCTGGTGGTTTCAGGCAGAGCAGAAGCTGGTATGAAAACAGCTGATAGAATCAACAGTGTGTCAGAGTGGGATGAGATATGAGAGATATGATACTATTAGCCTACAGCTAGTATGTAGTAAATCAGTTACCAGACAATGATCAATACAGTTTAGCTGTAATTTTACTGTATAACAATATTTGACTGCAAAATCCTGCGACTGACTAATCATAGTCACATAGGAAAGCTGTGCAATAAACTAAGAAAGAATCATTTTCACATTTAAAGTAATTTAAAGTGAAATGAGCAAAATGCCTCAGTTTGATTGTCAAGGATGTTTTATTTTCAAAATAAACTTCACTCACAAGTTCTTTTGGCCGTCAAAGTTTCACCAGTAGAGGTCACTGTTGAAGATGCAAAGAGAATTCAACGGTGTCAAAGTAAGCATTTAGTTTGGAAATAAAACTATTTGGTTGTGGCATTAATACAATATAACATACAAAAATACAAAAGTGAGCTGGGCAGAATCATTTAATGTGATAAACATTATACAGGCATGTGGTCATCAGCTAAAGACAAAAGGTGTGTTCGACTTGAAGCGGCGCTGCACAGATCGATTGGTGTATGACATCAGTGTACTGGGAGAGCGAATCGAAAGCATGCAGAGCCGTCAAATCTCCAATCGCTCTCACGGTACTCTGATGTCATTCACCGATCAGTTTTGGCAGCACCGCTTCATATCAAACACACCTAAAAATAGAGAAAAACCTAATCACGCCCCTAACCCCCAGCAATTATTATTATTTAAAAGAAATATATATATATATATATATATATATATATATATATATATATATATATATATATATATATATATATATTACTTTAATTTTTTTATTGCCACATATGATTCAATTCAAATGTATTTGTATAGCACTTTTCACAATACATATGATCATGAAAGGGGGGAATTTCAATGTTTGTTTTAGTTTTTACAGATATTTAGAATATCAGTTTTGTATTGTTTTGTGAGTGAAAAGATCTCAGATGAAATCATATAAAAAAATTTAAAAAAAAATATAAAAAAACCTGATCTACTGCATCATGATTACAGACATCATTGTTTCTAGATGATCTCACCGTCTGGAAAATTTGTATTTAACATTTAAAACAGATTTAATATTCTCTTATCAACAAAGCAAAAATCCACTTACATGTTTCTGACTCTCTGGTGGTTTCAGGAAGAGCAGAAGCTGGTATGAAAACAGCTGATAGAATCAACAGTGTGTCAGAGTGGGATGAGATATGAGAGATATGAAAATATTAGCCTAAAATCAGTTACCAGAGACGGTGATAAATAATACAGTTTAGCTGTAATTTTACTGGATAACAATATTTGACTGCTAAATCCTGCGACTGACTAATCATAGTCACATAGGAAAGCTGTGCAATAAACTAAGAAAGAATAATTTTCACATTTAAAGTAATTTAAAGTGAAATTAGCAAAATGCCTCAGTTTGATTGTCAAGGATGTTTTATTTTCTAAATAAACTTCACTCACAAGTTCTTTTGGCTGTCAAAGTTTCACCAGTAGAGGTCGCTGTTGAAGCTGCAAAGAGAATTCAACAATTTCAAAGGAAGCATTTAGTTTGGAAATAAAACTATTTGGTTGTGGCATTAATACAGTACAACATACAAGAATACAATATAAATATATAAAAAAACTGAAAAGTGAGCTGGACAGAATCATTTAATGTGATAAACATTATACAGGCATATGGTCATCAGCTAAAGACAAAAGGTGATCATATGTGGCATGTTCATTTAAAAAAAAAAAAGTTTAAAAAAAGTAAAAAAAATATATATATATGTATATATATATATATATATATAAAATATTATTATTATTATTATTTTTTAATAATAATAATTGCAGGGGGTTAGGGGCGTGGTCAGGTTTTTCTTAATTTTTAGGTGTGTTCGACATGAAGCAGCGCTGCACAGATCGATTGGTGTATGCTGCGACTGAAAAAGTATCCTTCAAGTTTGTTTTATGAAATATACTTAAAGCTGTAGTCCTGCAGTTTTTCCTCTTTGTCGCCATCTCTATTCAAAATCTGCAATTGCAATTATTCGCGGAATTATCAACTTCGGCATTACCCTGGTAATCCAGAGTTCTCGCGAGAGCACAAGTTGAATTTGCTCAGCGAGTTACTCTGGTGTTGAGTAATGATGCTCATTAAATATGCCCCTCGATCTAAGCTGCACCAATCACATCGGGTTATCTGATATAGGCGGGCCAAAGGCGAGCTAAACAGATGACGACAGCGCTGTGACATCGAAGTCATCAGTAAACATTGCAAGATGGCTATGGATGAATACCAGTTGTTTGAAACGGCTTTGGCCGCTACAATGAACGAGTTAGACTTGGCTTTTTATCTAAAAGAGGAACAGAAGACGCCGCTTGAATCGTTCCTTTGCAAGAAGGACGTTTTTGCCGTTTTGCCGACCGGATACGGTAAGAGAGTCTAATCTACCAGTTAGCTCCGCTGGTAGATAAGGTATGGGGTTTATTGTTGTGATTGGTCGTAGTGTTATCCAATTGCGTGCAGTGAGATTTTCAAATGCATGCTTGGTGCCGCCCCTCGAGCTGGCCGATTTTCATTAGTCGACACCAGACCATTAATCTTTTAGATTTAGGTCTGGATTTCCAGGCTACCTCGGCACGGCACAGTGCGGATGAATCCAATGTCTTGAGGAGAATGTGCGCCAATCAATCACCGCGCTCGTGTGGATACTGTCATTCGCAATCACAGATTCTACTTTTTGGAAGTATGACCAACATAATTTTCACCGGAAAATGTCGTCTGAACAAGTAAATAATATCCACTTTTGTTCTGACCAACTAAGGGGAAAAAAGCATTGCAGTAAATCGCGCCGATTAAATCTAACGATCGCTTATCATATCACGTCAGACCGTGCAAATTATACTTTGTTCTCAAATTGTTAATGTTAAAAACATCAGCATTGTTTGACTACATTTAATGCCCTTGTCCTTGTTTCCTAGCATGGGCCCGGTTACAGTCTCTTTTTTTCTCCGAAGTCTTTCGTGTTTTACAACGGGTGAATCTCCAGTTGTCACTGGTGATTGTCGTTTGAACCTTTCTGGATCCGCCATTAAATTGATAAGTTTAATTATATCAAGTGCTGTGAGAAAAGGCTATAAATCTCCACCTCCAACATCCTCACACTCATAGCCTACTAGCCGAGACTCCTTCTTTATGTGCACAGATGTGACGTAATGACGCAAAGACATGCTCAAATTTCCCACGGAAATCCACCAGTACCACTGGAATTAAAAACATTATTACAAGCTTACCGTTTTGAATCGAGCTAAGGCAAGCAGATAGTTTTGAACACTGGCTGGTTATGTACTGTACTCAAACATTTATTTTGGATATTTTTTAACCTAAAAAAGCTACGGACTGCAGCTTTAAGTAAAGTTCAAGTATATTTTTAAGTAGCTATACTTTATATAGTAAGTATACTTATACATTGAAGTAAAAGTTCTAGTAGTAAACTTGTAAGTGTACTATTTCAGTAGCCTACTGCTTGGAACTAAATTGGCCCACTTTTTAGTAGAAGTATACATTTAAGTGTATTAATTGTAACAGTAAAAACTTTAAGTGCCCTACTACGTTTCTCATTTGTACTGTATCTGTACTACAAGTGAACTTATAAGTAGTAGTTTACTATTTTAATACTTGTAGTACATTTTTTAGTTTATGAAAGGACATTTTGAAGTATACTCTCTGGAAACTACTAGTAGCTTTATGCTGCAAGTAGCCTATACTTGAACAACATCACACTTATAGTTAACTATTTATATATTATTTTTGCACTTTAAATACACTACTATGTTCCTATTTAGGTATTAATTTTTTATAGGCTACTTGAAATATAGGCCTACCTTTAACTGTAGGCTACTTTAACTCTTTCCATTTTAAAAACATGTTATAGCTTCATGCGTCCTTTTTTATTAACACTTGAATGTGAGTACGTTTCATTTAAAAAAGCAACATTTTAATCAGAAAATCGCATTTTTGTCAAAGACTGTGTCCCGGTCGGACTAAGAACGATGATCAAATCAGAGTAGATCGCTTCCATCAACATCCCAAAGCTTCACAGTCGTTTACTCTTCATGGGTTAAAAGTTTCATTCAGTAACATTAGGCAGTTTTGATTTATATGCTGTTTAATGTTTAATGATTGCGTTGTTTTACATTTGCGTAAGCAATCTTCTATCACTTTCTGCTTCTTCTACACCTGTTTTGTTTTGATCCGGAGATTCTGATTCTGTTCTCTTTCAGAATATGTGTAATAGCGCCCCCTACTGTATAACAGTGTAAACATAGATAGCAGGAAAATTCAAAAAGAGTAAAGATTTGAACGCGACTGACAAATCCGCCATTACAATAGCAAACCGCCATTGAACAAGCGCGGCTGCTCTTAAAGGGAATGTGAGATATCGCTCTGATTGGTTTATTTCACGTTACGCCCAAACCACACCTATGAATAATGAAGCTACTTCTGACCAACCCATTTTAGATTTGCTTCGGGCACAAGAGTCATTTATCCCGCCGGTATAATAGCAACAGCGCCCAAGACCAGCCCACAAAGCTACTTGCGTTTCGCGCTTGATACTTGCGTTTCAGGTCGTTAAAATAGGGCCCATAAGGTTACTCACTTGTTTTTGTGGCAGTTGTCAAAGTTTGACCAGTAGAGGCTATCACTGGACAAATAAAAGTAGATGTAAAGTAATTAATTTTTCTGTTTTTCTGTTGTAAATAAATAAGTTATGCATTAAAAAAAAACTTACTCTGGATTGTTATTGTCACTGGATCGGAGAGAGGAGATGGTGTGAGACCTTGTGACTTCTTCACAGTGTAGTCGCAGGTTATTCTCACAGATGAACTCTGACCTTCTGACCAAATACTGATCTGAGATCCAGTGAGTGAGAGCTGACATGATGAGCTCAGCTCTGATTTACTTTCTCTTCCATTTATGTTAAAGTAACACATCTCCATCTTCAGATCTTCAGTATTCTCACAGCTCAGCTGAACTGTGTCTGTTTCCTTAATAACTGAAGCAGATGCTGTTAACTTGGCCTGAGGAAGACCTAGTGAAGAAGAAAGAAAAAGACTGAGTATTAACCAAAAAGCAATGGGACATTTTGATCGCTTGGTTTCTGTTTTTAAAAATAGCTGGCAGAGAAACCTCATTGGTCCAAACAGTCTCATTGATTTTCAGGATTCACAAATGTTTGACTAATGAATTTCCATCACTTTTCCATTATCTTCCAAGTCATTCATGATTGTTAGATAATTGTATAATTACAGAAATATTTGGACATATTTATAAATGCCTTTCACATTTGACTTTGCAAGTAAATTCCACTCTACACGAGCTCTCACATAAACGAATATCCAATTAATTAGAATCTATATTCGATACATATATTTTTACTCATCTGCATGACAGGCCTGAATATTGCGATTTAAAAATGTATTTATTAATATATGAAATCTAAAAATGTATTTACAGTTTTGACATTGTCTAATGTTAAACACATTTGGACATGTTTTACCTCTGCATTTTACAAATACAGTGACAATATTAGTTTTGTTTACTAATTTATTTACAATTATAATATAAATTTAAATATAGCTTATAATGAAGTCCTCACCTGTGATGGTGTGTGTGTCACTGCGCGGTGATCTGATCTCAGGTTCAGTGTTGATGTAATAATCACAGCTCAGATGTCTGCTGTTCACTGATCGTGTGAAGAGTTCACTATAGCTTAAATAAAACACACAAAGATGAAATTCTCCAGACCGACTCTTCTGAATCTGAGAGACACTTCTGAGCAGAAGAACATCCTCAGTGTAGAGACTACAGGTGAAATCAGCTCTGACTGAAAGTGGTATTTCACAGGCTATGTTGATCTGGACATCATCGTCATTAACACTGATGATGGGTTTCTGAAGTGAACCTGTTTAAGTCAAATATTCCATAATTAATAAAAAAGAAAACATTGCAATAACAGTTTTCAAACTAGAACATCAGTGAAATCTCTCACCTAGAACCGTCACTGTAACAGCAGGAGAATGAGATGATGGTTTATCAATCCTGTGCTCAGTTATTGTGTAGAAGCAGTAAATGTCGACTGATGCAGGAGATTTTACATCTGCCCATCTGAGCACTTCAGCACCAGTGAGATCGAGTTCACATGATGGACTGACTTTTATATTCTTCTGTTCACTGTTTATGTAGAAATGACACTGTTTCACTGTAACATCTGCTGGCGTCTCACAGATCATCTTCACTGATCTGGACTCTCTTAGGACATCTGGAGATACTTTTACAGCAGGAGCTTCTGAAACAATTCAAAACAGATCAATTAATCATTACATCTCATTAACCATGTTTATTAATATTTACAATGTACAATAATATTCCGAAATTAATCACATATTTTCAGTTAAAAAATTTGAAAAGGCCGCTGCTATTTATTGCTGATGTATACATTAATACTCTAGTAAAACAAATATATCAGGTAGGTTGTAGTTCATGTTTGTATGTTCCGATTAAAACTATACACATATTACACATGTTGAAATATTTGAAATATACGTTTTTTTAATTGATTTTTACAGTATAAATCACATTTAACAATCCCCCAACCCTCACAGTCAAATCTCTAGAGTAGCGTCCATACTGACCGTTAATTCAGATAGGAATTGATGTAGAAAAACTAAGCATGCATACATACATGCCTACATCAGCCTCCAACCAAATATAAAGAACAGATACATGTACACACACTTGAAAGAGAGAGAGAGAGAAATAAAAAATAAAAAATATATATAATATATATATATATATATATATATATATATATATATATATATATATATATATAAAATTATAAAAACTAAAATAACTAAATTCAATTAAAAGAAAACTGTCAATAACAGGGCATTATTTGAGCAGACTTATCAATATAGTCAATAAAAGGGCGCCACATCTTAAAAAATTGTTTTTCCGATCCTCTTAAAGAATACCTATTTTTTTCTCAGCAGAGATAAGACAGCATATCTCTAATCCATAGAGTGGGTGGAAAGGGATTCTCAACTTTAATAGTATCGTTCTACGGTCTAACAAGCAAGAGAAAGCAAGGACTTTACACACTGATGCTGACAGCAAACAACTCCAAATAATGGCACCAGAGGTTCTGGCTCTAATCTGTGCTGAAGAACCACAGAAAGGGTGTGAAATATCGATTGCCAGTAACGCTCTAATTTGGGGTATGTCCAGAACATGTGAATCAACGTTCCCTCAGGACACTGACATCTATTGCACATAGGGCTAGTACCGACCAGGAAACATTTGAACTAGTTTAACTTTGGATATATGAGCTCTGTGTACTACTTTAAACTGTATAAGTGAATGCCGAGCACACATTGATGATGACCTGTTTAAGAACACAGTTCCATGTGTCTTCGGAGAGTCTATCAAGGTCTTCCTCCCAAGCTCTCTTAATGTTATCCAGAGAGGAAGATGCCAGATTGGCTATTAAATTATAAGTAATAGTAATTGAGCCCTTGACTTATATGTTGCATGAAAGGAAACTATCCAAAGGATTTTCGGAAGGCAACACTGGAAAGTCTGATACAAGTGACTTAATGTCTGTTGGTCTTGGTAAGACCAAAACGTAAAGCTAACTGTTCAAAGGAAGCAAATCAATTATCAATAAATAAATCTTTGAAACATTTTATCCCCTTGTCAGAGCAACTCTTAAATTATCCATTCTGCATTGGATAAAAAAAAAAAAAAAGATTACAGGCAACAGGGCTTATAAGAGAGGGATCCCTAAAACCAAATGATTTCCTGAATTGGGTCCAAATCCTCAATGAGTGTTTCACCACTGGGCAATCAACTGAAGTATAAGAAGTTAACTGCAATTTAGTTGCAAGAAGTGCTGGAAGAGAAATTTGCTTATAAGCATTTATTTCTATGTCCAACCAGGACGGTCTATTGGGCAAAAGGTGGTAATGCCACCAAAACAGTTTATTTCTCATGTTAGTAGTAAAACTTAAAATTAGGTAAGGACATGCCAGATAACAGAGTCCAAAGAATTAAAAAAGGACAGGGGAATAAAGGTAAACACTGAAAAAGATAAAGAAATTTAGGGACTACCACCATTTTAATGTAATTAATGCGCCCAATGAGAGAAATCTTTAAATGGGACCATTTTGAAAGGTATTTTTTAATCCGTTCAAGAAGCATGTCAAAATTATGTTTAAAAAGATGCTTATGATCGCGAGTGATACAGACCCCAAGATAAGTAAACTTATTTTTGACTAGTTTCAGTGGTGTATTAGAATAGTTGCGCATCTACCTTGTTAATCTCTTGTGCAGATTAAGCCTGTAACCAGAAAACTGACCAAAATTCTCAAGCAAAGATAGAGCTGCGGGTAAAGAAGTTTGTGTATTAGAGATAAATAGCAATAAATCGTCTGCATATACAGTTACCTTATGCACGGCCTCACCTCGGGTAATTCCAGTAATCTGCTGACTCATGTTGGGCAATTGCTATAGACTCAATAGCTAGAGCGAATAGTAATGGGCTTAGCGGACAACCCTGTTGAGTTTCGCGGTGCAAGTTAAATGGCCTAGAGTGGAGACCACTGGTCAGGACTACTGCAGAGGAGCACTATTAAGTAATTTAATTCAAGAAAGAAAGACCGGGCCAAATCCACATTTTTCCAAAACTAAAAAAAAGATACTCCCACTCCACCCTGTCAAACGCCGCCTATACGTCTAAAGAAACAACACACTCCAAAATGGCCTGATGTTGAGAGTATACCACATTAAGTAAGAAATATTTAATAAAACTTTGTTCACTATAAATGTAGACTTATTTTAAAAGACATTAAACAGCATAAATCACTTACTGTAAGACTGAACCTCCATAAGAAGCTGAAAAGCGATGAAGATGAACAACTCCATTACAGCGAGTGTGAGAAAAGAGACGAGTCAGACAATGGTTGAATTATAAAGTAACACATCAGACCACCGGAAACCATATTATGCTCTGAGCAGTTTTAAGTAGGTGAAAGTAGATCAAAATACTACACTGATAGCCATGTGCAATGTAATACGTATCATAGGATGTGCATAAGAATTTCTCATGTAAGTTTATAATGTCCAATGAATACTGACAACCATACTGGCGACTTTTAGAGTTAAGTAGAGTTATCTAAAGCTATCCATTCTCTGACTAATAAATCCTCTTGTTAGTGTTCTGCATATTATCTATAATAGAATTTTGTACTTTTTGTAAACCTTCTGAATAGAAAACATATAGTGCACAAATCTTATTGTAATGTACAGCAGTGATGATCAGTAACAGAAGTTAAAATGTTCATGCATGATATAGACAAACAATATCTTCACTTTGCATCTTAATGAATTGAAAGAGTGAGAAAAAATATAAAATTAAGAGATCAGATCCTGCTGAAATGATGTTAAGTTTAAAGGGATATGTAGCAAATTAGTTTTAGAATTGACTTTAGCAGAAGTATGATTATTTAATCAGTTCGTCCATATAGCTCTAGATTTTTAAGTGACTTTGATTTTGTGAGTGGCAAATACAGAGACAATAAAGCATGGATATAATGGTTTAATAAATGAAACTACGGGTAGGCTACACACACAACTAAACAAAGCAAAGTTTATAAACAGAATAAAGAAAGTATAGAAAAGTAAAGAAGAGAAGAGCATGGCAAGATTACAATCAGTTAACCACAACGTACGAGAAACAAAGAATCAGGGTCATCTTAAAGGGGTATAACTTCGAAACGCATCTAAAGGCTGTGAACGAGTGCTTGCATTGACTTCAGTTGCTGAACAACTCCAGATGCAGTAGATTCTGGAGATTCTTGATGATCTTGCCAGGAGTGCGCTGAAGCGTTCGTTTGGGTTCTTCAGGGTGGTCTACATTGAATCCAACAAAGTTAACTTGAAGATAAAGTTGCCGGAAGGAGACAGGAAACACAGTGTCTCAAATGAGATCTGAACTGATCAGAGAACTCTTAAAGGCCTGTGGAAGAAATGTTAACTTTAAGATGTGTGACCATCATATGACAGTAAAAGAGCACACACAATCCTTATTCTAATATGGAATTGTAATGGAATGGTAAAAGGGTGTTGGTACGTGACAGGAGGGCTTCCACCAAAGGATAGAATATAATGAACAAGTCTAAGAATGCTCATATATGGTTGAAAGTACCATCATTGACCTAGAGAGATAACTCAGAGTTGAGGCTATGAAAGAGGAAGGATGCCGTCCCCTCACTGTCACACTCTGTGTGGCTGTATGAGTGCTGACCTTTTCTTGCAAGAAAATAAATCTCATCAAAGACAATTAGTCTATTTGTCTCTTATTCAGAATTGTTTATTGTTTATTTGCCACAACTGGCCCTATCAGTTCACACCCATTTGGTGAGGTGACCAATCAAAGATGACCAGTTGAAAGTCTTTGTTCCATCTTATCCCTATTTGCATGTTTATGGTGGCATGGAGAATTTGTGAAGTTTTTACACAAAGGTTTGGTAAAAATATTATGATGCATTTTATCATAACATACTATCACAGAATGATCCCACATGACATGTGTCATATATTCCAAGTGTTCTGGGGGGTTATGACAGGGTTTGAGGAAAAACAAACTAATGTATTTAATGAAAATCCTGAAGAAACAGCATACTGAATTAGAACAACAACACCAGGGTGAGTAAATCATAATTTAATTTACATTAATGTTGCACTATCCCTTGGCAACCAACCATAAAATCATTTACATCTGCCAATGAGCACTTCAGCACCAGTGAGATCGAGCTCACACTTCCAATTGGCTTTTATATTGTTCTCTTGCTGTGAGTGTGTCTGCTTCTGTGCTGTAAGCTCCGTCTTAGCCTCGTATTTCCTTGTTTTGAACCATCATTTACTACAATTTCTAGTTGTTTATACTACTACTAAATACAGCTTACCCAACATCGCTAGCTTTCGTTACTACTAGCACAACACGCTACTAATTCGCTAGCCTGTTAATGCGCTACCCGTGCGCTCAGCTATTTTTATTTATTTATTTTCTCTCGCGCCTTTGAGTTTATAAAAGCTCAGGTGAGTAAGAATCACTCAACAAACACGGTGAGTAATGTCTTGTCCTGTTATTATCATGCGTCGCGTCTGAATACGTTGTTGTTTTTGGAGCTCTATCGATTTGATTTATAACGTTAATTCTTGATTTTTCTCTCTACCTCGCTGCCTGCTGTGAGTGTGTCTGCTTCGGTGCTGTAAGCTCCGTCTTAGCCTCGTATTTCCTTGTTTTGAACCATCATTTACTACAATTTCTAGTTGTTTATATTACTACTAAATACAGCTTACCCAACCCTGGCATCGTTAGCTTCCGTTACTACTAGCACAACACGCTAGTAATTCGCCACCCGTGCGCTCAGCTATTTTTATTTATTTATTTTCTCTCGCGCGCTCGCGCCTCTGAGTTCATAAAAGCTCAGGTGAGTAAGAAACACTCAACAAACACGGTGAGTAATGTCTTGTCCTGTTATTATCATGCGTTGCGTCTGAATGCGTTGTTGTTTTTGGAGCTCTATCGATTTGATTTATAATTCTTGATTTTTCTCTTTAAACTCGCTTACAACGAACATTTTCTACTTTTCCTCACTGAGAAGCACTAACGTTACTGCTCAAACCTCATTGTTACAACGCGGACTGTTGAGCAGACGCGTCTCAAGCCTATTAGTTATCCAACGCTGCATACTCTTAAAGGTTACGTCCGTGGATCACGGCTGAACGCGTCTTCTCCACAATCACTTATAAACAAACATTTTTTTTTTTTTTCGCATATCGTGCGTCTACTCTACACCCCTACCACTAAAAAACCTAAAAAACCTCATAGTTACAACGCGGACTGTTGAGCAGACGCGTCTCAAGCCTATTAGTGATCCAACGCTGCATACTCTTAAAGGTTACGTCTGTGGATCACGGCTGAACGCGTCTTCTCCACACTCACTTACAAACAAACTTATAATATAAATTAGTATTAATATTGATAGCATCACTGGTAGCTTCGTTGCTAACTCACTGTCCATCTGTTAAAATGGCGAATATATCAGATGTAAGTAGTCTACCGCTTGGTGCAGGTGAGGACACATTTGAGCTGCACGCACTGCAGTCTGAGCTGGAAGCTGTTGAGAAACAGATCCACAACCTTTTATTGAGACAGGCCGAGCTGAGAGACCGGTGTTTGGCTCTTGAAACATCACGCGCCGATGCACACAAATCAGTGTTTAACGTTACTAACCCGCTGACTCCGACCGCGTCTACTCCGTGCGTTCCTCAGCATCGGTCGCAATCAGCCATGGTCTCGTTCACTCCGGCTCCAACACGCCACCACGAAGCCTGGGTGGTTCCGCAGCGGAAGACGCGAGTCAGGTTTAGACCAAGACTTTCTCCGACCCTCCCGGTTTTCGAGTTATCGACACAAAACCGCTTCTCCCCTCTACGCGAAACAGAACGCGATGCTGTGATCATCGGCGATTCCATCGTTCGGCACGTACACGCTACGTTAGGTAAAAGTAAGGTGCAAAGTCACTGCTTTCCTGGTGCTCGTGTTTCTGAAATCGCTGCTCGCGTTCCCGAGATCCTGAACGATGACGAGCGCGTCGGAACTGTGGTCCTGCACGCGGGAGTGAACGACATTAGATTCCTGAAGTCTTTCTTCAGATGCCTGATTGATACGGTACGCAGCACATCGCCTGAAACAACGATCATTGTGTCAGGACCGCTTCCCACTTACCGACTAGGGCATGAAAAGTTCAGCAGATTATTTGCGCTAAATGAATGGTTAATGTCATGGTGCAATGAGCAGAAACTGCTCTTTGTAAATAATTGGAATCTGTTTTGGGAGCGTCCTAGGCTTTTCCGTGCTGATACACCCAAGCAGATTCGGAGCGGATCTTCTGTCAGATAACATCTCCAAATTGTTAAATACCCTTTGACTAGTAACCAAAAGTCCAAATCATAGTCTCTGCTGCACCAATTCAACTGATATAAATACTAGTGTAGAACATTGCATAGAAACCGTGTCTATTCCTCGTTTAGTGAGACCAAATAATAAATCTAATGCAGGATCTAGGAAAAATCTAATTGTTATTAAAACAGAAAATGTTGCTATTAGTAAACAAAAACTATTTCTAAAGCTAGGTCTTCTAAACATTAGATCACTCACACCTAAGGCAGTTATTGTAAATGAAATAGTCACAGATAATAGCTTCGATGTACTTTGCCTTACTGAAACCTGGCTTAAACCAAATGATTATTTCGGTATTAATGAGTCTACTCCTCCTGGATACTGTTATAAGCATGAGCCCCGTCTGATTGGTCGTGGCGGAGGTGTTGCAACCATTTATAGAGATATTCTAACTGTTACCCAGAAAACGGGTTATAAGTTTATTTCATTTGAAGTACTTGTACTAAATGTTACGCTCTTAGATGTTAGAAAAACATCCCTATTATCTCTAGCCTTGGCTACCGTATATAGACCGCCAGGGCCTTACGCTGATTTCCTAAAAGAGTTTGCAGATTTTCTCTCAGACCTATTAGTCAATGTCGATAAAGCACTAATTGTTGGAGATTTTAACATACACGTAGATAATCCAAATGATGCGTTAGGAGCTGCGTTTACAGATTTATTAAATTCATTTGGGGTCAAGCAAAACGTCACCGGACCAACACATCGTCTTAATCATACACTCGATTTAATTATATCACATGGAACCGATCCAACCGATATAGATATCATTCCACAAAGTGATGAAGTCACTGATCACTACATGGTAACTTGCATATTACGTACTGCTGTAATATGTCATGCGGCGTCGCGTTATCAACCAGGCAGAACAATCCTCCCATCCACCATAGATAATTTCTCAAATTGCTTATCTAATCTGTCTCAGCTGCTGCCTGAACCCAAACAAACAGATGAACTAGAAGAACTAACTAGCACTATGAGCACCATTCTCTCTAGAACATTGGACGTGGTTGCACCTATTAAATTAAAAAAGGTCAGAGAGAAAATTAAAGCACCATGGTATAACAATACTACGCATGTTTTAAAGAGAGAAACCCGTATTTTAGAGCGTAAATGGAAACAAACTAATTTAGAGGTCTTTAGAATCGCGTGGAAAGACAGTATGTCACGTTATAAAAAGGCCCTAAAAGCGGCCAGGGCTGAGCACCTCCGCAAACTAATAGAAAACAACCAAAACAATCCAAGGTTTTTATTTAACACCGTGGCTAGACTAACAAATAAACAGACGTCACCCGAACAAAATATCCCGTTACAGTTCAGTAGTAATGATTTCATGAACTTCTTCACTGAGAAAATTTAAAGCATCAGAACCACAATTGTAAACGTTCAATCTTCAATCGCGCCTTATAATTCAGCTTCAATTATCACCCCCGCAAGAACAATTACAGTGCTTTACAACTATAGAACAAAAAGAGTTAAATAAACTTATCACTTCGTCTAAAACAACAACATGTTTATTAGATCCTATACCAACTAAACTACTGAAAGAAGTGTTACAGTACCTGTAGTGGAAGAGCCTCTCCTCAATATTATTAACTCGTCTTTATCTTTAGGTCATGTTCCAAGAACATTTAAACTGGCAGTTATAAAACCTCTCATTAAGAAACCACAATTAGATCATAATAATCTAGCAAATTATAGACCAATTTCAAATCTTCCATTTATGTCTAAAATATTAGAAAAGTGGTGTCCGCTCAACTGGGCTCTTTCTTGCAACAAAATGATATCTATGAAAAGTTTCAGTCTGGATTCAGACCGCATCATAGCACTGAAACTGCACTTGTTAAAATCACAAATGATTTACTTTTAGCTTCTGACCAAGGCTGTATCTCAATACTAGTTTTACTTGATCTTAGTGCTGCGTTCGATACTATAGATCACACAATACTCTTAGATCGACTACAAAATTATACTGGTGTTCAAGGGCAAGCACTAAGCTGGTTCAAATCATACCTATCTGACCGCTACCATTTTGTCTATTTAAATGGAGAAAAATCGATCATAACTCCAGTAAACTATGGAGTGCCGCAGGGATCTGTATTAGGCCCTCTGTTATTTTCAATATATATGATGCCACTTGGAAATATTATAAGGAAACATGGAATTAGTTTCCATTGTTATGCTGATGACACTCAAATATATATTTCATCACGGCCGGATGAAAACGCAAAATTTTCCAAATTGACAGAGTGTGTTAAAGATATAAAAGATTGGATGACGCGTAATTTTCTTTTATTAAATCCAGACAAGACAGAGGTAATACTTATCGGTTCAAAAAACCGCCCACAAAACCTCGCACAATACAACTTTAACATCATAGGATGTCCTGTTACTTTATCCTCTACAGTAAAAGACCTGGGTGTTATACTCGATTGCAACCTGTCTTTTGAAAATCATATTTCATATGTTACAAAAACAGCCTTTTTCCACCTTAGAAACATTGCTAAGCTACGTAATATGCTATCAGTTTCTGATGCAGAAAAGTTAATTCATGCATTCATGACCTCGAGACTGGATTACTGTAATGCTTTATTAGCTGGTTGTCCTGCATCCTCAATAAACAAGCTACAGTTAGTCCAAAATGCCGCCGCTAGAGTTCTTACGAGATCAAGAAAATATGATCATATAACACCGATTTTATCATCACTGCATTGGTTACCTATAAAGTTCCGTATTAATTACAAGGTATTGCTACTGACTTATAAAGCCCTAAACGGCTTAGCTCCAGTCTATTTAACGGATCTTCTATCACCCTATAATCCATCGCGCTCTTTAAGATCACTAAATTCAAGGCTTTTGGTCATACCTAGGATATCCAGAACCACCAAAGGAGGGAGAGCATTTTCACATTTGGCTCCAAAACTCTGGAATAGTCTTCCTGATACTGTTCGTTGCTCAGACTCGCTCTCCCAGTTTAAAACTAGATTAAAGTCGCATCTCTTCAGCCAGGCATTCATATAATCCCACAGTTCAAACTACAATCCGGCCTCTAGCTCATAAATGCCAGAGGAGAACTGGCCCCCGACTGAGCCTGGGTTCTCCCAAGGTTTTTTTTTTCTCCATTAGGTCACCTGATGGAGTTTTAGGACACCATTAGGTCACTTGATGGAGTTTTTCGGTTCCTTGCCACTGTTGCCTTTGGCTTGCTCAGTTGGGGATATTTTGGGGATATTTAATTTAATTTTATCAATCAATAAATTCCTCTTGAAACAAACTTTGTTGTATTATTTTAATTTAATACTGTGAAGCTGCTTTGATACAATCTGTATTGTGAAAAGCGCTATACAAATAAACTTGACTTGACTTGACTTGACTTGACTCTTCTTTGTTTATGTAGAAATAACACCGATTTACTTTAACATCTGCAGGCGTCTCACAGATCATCTTCACTGAGCTGGGCTGTGTTTCCCAAAAGCATCGTAACTTAAGTAGCACTTAAAAATCATCGTAGATCTACGAGTGCTCTGGAGTAATCGTAAATCCCTAAGTGCATGTAAGAAGACAGAGTTATGAGGTCACCTCCACGACAACCGGCAGATTACACCTTTAACTTTATTCAAATGCAATGTGATTATAATATAAGGTTTTGATTGTACTTTATTGTACACTTTATTACTCTTTTTATTTTTTTTGTTAAATTAATGTATAAATTAAATAATTAAAAAGGTCAGAAAACAAAAAAAAAAAATAGAAATAATTTAATCTATAAATTTTAATCAAAATTAAATGAATGAACAAAAAAAATAAATAAAAGATGTAATATGCTTCAAAGACTGGGAAAAATAGGGATGAGCAAAAAAAAAAAAAAAATCTGTCAATGACTTGCTGACATGCACGAAAACCAGCCATGTATTGGGTATTTCTTGGTTGGCCATCACTGGTCCCACCACCTGTTTTATTAAATGTTGTCCTCTGCAGAGCCCTTTTCCTTTTAGCAAGGCTGGCAAAGTCCTGCCACTTGTTCCTGACCTCCTTCCTTGATCTTTTAATGCCCCTAGTTGCAGTCAGTTTTCTAGCAAAATTCTCCCAGATTTTTTGTTTATTTGTATGACTTCCCTTAAACCTGCTGAAAATAATGTTTGTATAGCTCCACCTCCTCTAAAATGATTAAAAAAAAAAATTTTGGTTCAGCCATTTTGCTGGTGTCTCCACTCGTAGGTTTGTGCTTTTATAGATTATTGGCCTCGTAGAAAATGCACATCAGGTGAAAACAGTTAGAACATTTGAAATTGCAAGCGTGTGCTGCAATTACAAGGCATTCTACAAGGTGACATTTCAGCACTTGACAAACGGACAGCGACTCTTAAGAAGCACTTAAAGCACAGCTGCGTACGATCGTGCAAAGTGCATTTTTGTGAAACGCACGTGGAATGAACACGAACGTTCGTAAAGTCACTAGCAGAAAATCCTCGTAAGTGCTCGTAAGATCCATCGCTCTCTACGTGCAAGGTTACGAACGCTCGCCGCAATTCCACGCGCGTTTCCCAAAAATGCACTTAACATGAACGCGCGAGAACGCGTTTTACGTGCTACTTAAGAGTCGCTGTCCATTCGCGAAGTCCTGAAATATAACCTTATATGGAATCGTATTCTGGTCCGTGTAACGCTTTGCAGTTCTCTGTTCAATTTGCACCATCAAAATTAACCAAATGAAAAATTGGCTTCAAACTTTCATTTTCCATTTCTTTGGAATAATTCACAAACGGATAATTGTTTCTCAGTTTAATTTTCAATTCTACAAGCTGGGTTATTGCGCCCGAGTCTGATTTTTGAACAAACATAAAAAAATTACTCATTGCTGTGATTTTCCATTTCTCTGTGTTTTGCTCGCGGTTGGACCGTACCAGTTCCACTGGGGGGTGGAGCGGGGGGTGGGTGTGTGGATGCATAGGCATTAGAGCGCTGTAGCATTATGTGTAGGCTATGGCATGTCTGAGTCTGTCCATGATTTATCCATAGGTATACGCCGTATACCCACTAGAAAAGGCCAAGGATTTCCGTATACCCACATAAAAAAGCGTGAGGATACGTAACAACTTCGTTTTGTGTCAGAACTTTCACACTTTCATTCATTAATTCACCCCGTCTGTGTTTGCGAAGCGACACGGATCGAATCGCGGAATCCAGTCACAAATGGAGCTTGCTAAGCAGAACGTCACGGAATTTGGCTATTTTTGAAGGGTTTTGAATGAATAAATCAAAAGTAGGGCTGTACAATGAATCAAATCTCGATATGGACTAGTGTATATGAATATTAAAGTTAAAAGAGACTGCAATTGTTCTACGCGTCTCTGGGAATGAGCGCTCAATGTGTGCTCCACTCGCGCTCCACTACACACACACACACACACACACACACACACACACTCTGAAGCACGCCCGACTCACGCTCGTGGTGTTTTCAGCGTTTCACTGTATTGAGACATGATGTAGGATACACATACATGTGCACTTTCATCGCAGAGCTGCTATGAGAGTCACTTCATGCGAATTTCACCATTTCATTTGACAAAACTATCGTCATTCATTCGTTTCATATACATACAGAAACTGTAATGTCTTTATGACAACCTGTCAAAATAAAAGTTCGATATAACTTGAAGAAATTATAACAGAAATATATTACTATTGCACAGTAGAGTATACTTCAAGTAGTCCTAATAATAATAATAATAATAATAATAGTTTATTAACACACAGAAACTCAAATGTCTACAACCCACCAAAATAAAAGTTCGGTCTAACTCAAAGAAATTAGAAAGAATTATTGGGGGGTTATATTACAGTATAGGCTACTCACTACAAAAAAATAGACACCACTGATTTATCGACATGTCAGACACGCCAGCTTTCAGACACCACATTCTTCTCTTCTTTAGCTATAGTTCTTTTGAGGCAGTTTCTTTCTGTCGTGTAATTTTAATAACGACTGTCAAGAGCATATTATTGTAACACTTGAGTGGTTGTTAATGCGCAAGAGCGAATCTCTTCGCAGGCGAATTTCCTTCTCTCTCACACGAATGTCGGGTCGCACTTTCAAAATTCGCTCTGCATTCGCTGACTCGCTGAGATATTGCGCGTGCACGCTCAATCTTGGTCCTTTTGACTCAATCTCCATACTTTTTATATAATTATCTAACCTCTTTTATTTAATGTGTTTATAAGTTGTCGACAAACAGAATAAGCCATCACCGATTAAATAACATAAGGATTTATTAATAGCTACTATTATAAGTCATCATTAGTAGGCTATTATTGTTTTAGGTCAGTGATGGAGTACTCGAGTCCGACTCGAGTCCCTATTCTCTGGACTCGAGTCCGACTCGAGACTCTATTCTCTGGACTCGTGACTTGACTTGGACTCGCGGACTGATGACTCGTGCTTGGACTCGGACTTGAGGATAACCTAAAATCGGACTTGAACATTCATCAAATTAATGACGTTGGATGAAGTTTCTGACCAAATAGGTTATAAAATTTTGATTTAAGATGTTACACTTTTCCTGTTTCGGGCTCCAAGACTGGCCGGGATCTCTTTTTTTCCCGCACAAGAACGAGCGGAGAGAAAGCCCCGGCCGCGCGCGCACTCACCATCTTCAAACGCTACAGCGCCCTGCCTATGGTTAATGCATCCCCACCCCCCGCTCCACCCCCCAGTGGAACTGGTACGGTCCAACCGCGAGCAAAACACAGAGAAATGGAAAATCACAGCAATGAGTATTTTTTTTTTATGTTTGTTCAAAAATCAGACTCGGACGCAACAACCCAGCTTGTAGAATTGAAAATTAAACTGAGAAGCAATTATCCGTTTGTGAATTATTCCAAAGAAATGGAAAATGAAAGTTTGAAGCCAATTTTTCATTTGGTTAATTTTGATGGTGCAAATTGAACAAAGAACTGCAAAGCGTTACACGGACCGTATTCTGAACGTTTAGCCTTAATTATTAGATTTAACCTAATAATCGTCATCTGTGGATTAGCAATCAAGACAAGTCTAAAGTCTACATTCAGGCGGAGATAGCCTACTGACAAAATGAACAAAAAAACAAACAAGAAAAGATACCTTTAAAAAAAGATGAAATTAATGTAGGCCTAATTTTAGAGGAGATAGAGCGAAACAAAGATGTTATTTAAAGGACACCATACAAATAAGGAAAAACAAAACATCTGGGTGGACATTGCAAACTAACTGCAACCTGGGGTGTTCAAAGATCAGGGAAGGTGGTCTGCAAGAAATGCCCAATACATGGCTGGTTTTCGTGCACGTCAGCAAGTCATTGACAGATTTTTTATTTTTATTCATCCATATTTTGCCCAGTCTTTGAAGCATATTTCCCACATTACTTCATTCTTTTATGATTTTTTTTCATTAATTTAATTTAGATGTGTATTTTTTTCTTCCCTTTTTTATTATTTAATTTATACATTCATTTAAACAAAAAACAAGTACAATAAAGTGTACAATAAAAAAAGTACAATAAAAACCTTATATTTGTACTCACTTTGCAGTGTAATCTGTTAAATCTAGATAAAAGTGTAATCTGCCGGTTGTCGTGGAGGTGACCTCATAACTCTGTCTTCTTACGATGCACTTGGGGATTTACGATTACTTCAGAGCACTCGTAGATCTACGATGATTTTTAAGTGCTACTTAAGTTACGATGCTTTTGGGAAACAGACCGTAATATTAAGATCAGTCGTACGATCGTTTTTACGAACTACTTAGGCTTACGATGCTTTTGGGAAACGCAGCCCTGGACTCTCTTCGGACATACTTAGGAGATACATTTAAAGCTGGAGATTCTGAAACAACCTAAAACAGACAAATTAATTATTAAATCTTCTACTTGACCGCGTTTACATGCATCATTTTCCAACTACGGTCCATGTTTTGGTTTAACCTTTAAATAAATGAATGCCTGGTTTCACAGACACGGCTTAGTCCCAGACTAAAATGCATGTTTGAAAGCAACTTAAAATATTAAAATATGTCAGTGCCATTGTTTTGTCTCAAGATGCACACCAGTAATATTTTTTTCTAAGGCACATTTATAAAAGATACTTAAATGTCCTAAATTATAAAGCCTATACTGGCTTAATCTAAACCCTGCTGTGAAACCAGGTCTTAAACTCATTAATGTCCTTACAACAGCACCAAACTACCAATAAAATGTATGGGGAAAACTATATTCCAACTCCATTACAGCGAGAGTGAGAAAAGAGAAAATGATGAACACATTAGACCACAGGAAACCATTTAATGCTTGTGCATTCAGAACTATGAAAATGAACGTACATCATGAGACCACATGTTCAGCAGATCTGGGTCACCGGTAACATTTTTTGTAGGCTCACAGACTACAGGCACATAATGTCCGTCACGCTCTCCCTGTTTTACTTCAGTTTTCATGGACTTTTAGTTTGTTTCTCTTATTATCCTGTTTCCTGTGTTTCTTTGTTCCCGCCAGTCCTTAGTTGCTATGGATATTAATTTAATTAGCACACCTGTCAGTTTGAGTTCATCACCCTGTGTATTTAAGTCCTTCAGTTTCCTCAGTTCATTATCTGGTATTGTTTGTGCATTGCACGCTGTTTGTGTTATCATATTGGATAGGCTGAGATTTGCTTTAGTTAATAAAAAAGCTATTATTTTGATATACCTCATCTATCTTCTTCATCTTTTGATTAAAACGTTACACAAAGTCAAGCAGTTCAGTTGTTCATTGAACAGTTGACATTGTTTAACATAAAATAAAACTGCAAAACAATCCTGTCATTATTACAAAGCTGTGGTTGCCATAATTCTGTAAAAATGCAGTAAAAATGTTAAGATATTTATAATATTAAAACTAATTTACAAAACACACACACACATTTTAGACCAGTAAATCCGACAGCCCTTTTCATCTGAATGATCAAGGTCACTCTGATACTAAGATCTGTTTTATACTTTTAACATATACCGACATCCACCATAATAACACTAACAGTAAAGAGAAAGTCACATGATGAATCAAAGTTCATCACAAGCAGCTTTTCCACAAGCTGATGTAAATACTAAAATAGAGAAGGTGAACGCAGTGTCATGCACACACTAATATAATGCAATAAACATTACTTTAATAACATACGATGCAACATTAAACCCTGATGTACATAACTTATATTAAAAAACTAAGAATAAACATAATTATTCAAATTAAAAAACATCAAATGTGAAGCGGTACACAGAGAATGCCAATATATGCTAATTCACTAAATTATAAGATGATTTGTTCTTTTTTACTTCCAGAAATGGCACATTTAACAATATTTTACTGTAAAATTACATGAATGAAATGTAGGTAGGTTATAATTTCATATATATAGTACGGGAACTTGATGTTAACCAATTAACATGGCATCTTTTACATTATTTTTTACAATGAATACAAACTGAACAAGTTGGGCACTATATTCTAATTTTGTGAAATTATTTAAAGCCTAACATGCTGCTGTTAAAATGCAACTTTACTGTTAGCACTCAATAGTTGATTAAAAAAAGTGTGAAAACTATAGAAATTACATTTAATATTTTTAAAGCTTCAAATCTGTCAGTGAATCTGCATCACTAAAGTCTACAGACGACTTAAAGATGCTTTCAGCTCTGTTTAACATTTTACCAATATAAAATCTATTTTCTCCCAAAATCAAAATGTGGGAAAATACCTCCAAGCTGCCTTGGCCTGCTGATCAGTATATGAATTCAGTAGCTACTGTAAATATACTATCATTCTTTCTATAAAAATCATTTTTCTCTTTTGAGGTGCAAGAAGTGAAGAAATGAAACGGTTCATCCATGTTTTGTGGAGCACACAGAGGAAGTTAACAGAGATGTTGTTTCCACATGACAGGAGCTGTAGATCACCTCTGTGAGAACGTCATCAGAACCTGCACACATACACTTTATTATTATCATATGTTTCTATCATGGAGCTCAGTTTATGAATAACTTGTACATTGTACTTACTGGCAGAGTGGCAGAGACAGATGAATCCCATGAGTCCAGACAGAAATAAACCAATACCAGTAAAAACCAGCACTACTAAAAGCCATGAGCCTGTCAAAAGACAAAAATAAGGCTTTAATACATGTTATCAGATATGTATCAGATATATAATGTGCAGATTTTTTATTAAATTCCTTTTAAATTAACATGCTACATCATATAATCATGAAAGGAGGAAATTTCAAGATTTGTTTTAGTTTTTACAGATATTCAGAATATCAGTTTTGTATTGTGTTGTGAGTGAATGAACAACCTTCAGAGTGAATGTGATCAGTAGGAGGAACAGCTGCAACAGAACAGATCTCAGATGAAATCATATTACAATAAAAAACAAAAACAAAAAACTGATCTACTGCATTATGATTACAGACATCAGTGTTTCTAGATGATCTCACCGTCTGGAAAATTCGTATTTAACATTTAAAACAGAATTAATATTCTCATTATTAACAACAAAGCAAAAATCCACTATCATGTTTCTGACTCTCTGGTGGTTTCAGGCAGAGCAGAAGCTGGTATGAAAACAGCTGATAGAATCAACAGTGTGTCAGAGTGGGATGAGATATGAGAGATATGATACTATTAGCCTACAGCTAGTATGTGGTAAATCATTTACCAGAGGTTATGGTCTATTATACAGTTTAGCTGTAATTTTACTGTATAACAATATTTGACAGCTAAATCCTGCGACTGACTAATCATAGTCACATAGGAAAGCTGTGCAATAAACTAAGAATCATTTTCACATTTAAAGTAAATTAAAGTGAAATGAGCAAAATGCCTCAGTGTGATTGTAAAGTTTCACCAGTAGAGGTCGCTGTTGAAGATGCAAAGAGAATTCAACAATGTCAAAGGAAGCATTTAGTTTGGAAATAAAACTATTTGGTTGTGGCATTAATACAGTACAACATACAAGAATACAATATAAATATATACAAAAATAAAAAGTGAGCTGGACAGAATCATTTAATGTAATAAACATTATACAGGCATGTGGTCATCAGCTAAAGACAAAAGGTGATCATATGTGGCATGTTCATTTTAAATAAATGTAGTAAAAAAAATAATTTAATATTTTTTTTAAATAATAATAATTGCAGGGGGTTAGGGGCGTGGTCAGGTTTTTCTTCATTTTTAGGTGTGTTCCACTTGAAGCAGCGCTGTATGCTGCGACTGAAAAAGTATCCTTCAAGTTTGTTTTATGAAATATATTTAAGTAAAGTTAAATTTTTAAGTAGCTATACTTCATATAGTAAGTATACTTATACATTAAAGTAAATGTTCTAGTAGCCTAGTAAACTTGTAAGTGTACTATTTCAGTAGCCTACTGCTTGGAACTAAATTGGCCCACTTTTTAGTAGAAGTATACATTTAAGTGTATTAATTGTAACAGTAAAAACTTTAAGTGCACTACTACGTTTCTCATTTGTACTGTATCTGTACTACAAGTGAACTTATAAGTAGTAGTTTGCTATTTTAATACTTGAAGTAAATTTTTTTGTTTTTGAAAGGACATTTTGAAGTATACTCTCTGGAAACTACTAGTAGCTTTATGCTGCAAGTAGCCTATACTTGAACAACATCACACTTATAGTTAACTATTTATATATTATTTTTGCACTTTAAATACACTACTATGTTCCTATTTGGGTATTCATTTTATATAGGCTACTTGAAATATAGGCCTACCTTTAACTGTACTTTAACTCTCTCCATTTTAAAAAACATGTTACAGCTTCATGCATCCTTTTTTTTATTAACACTTGAATGTGAGTACGTTTCATTTAAAAAAGCAACATTTTAATCAGAAAATCGCATTTTTGTCAAAGACAGTGTCCCGGTCGGATTAAGAACGATTATCAAATCAGAGTAGATCGCTTCCATCAACATCCCAAAGCTTCACAGTCGTTTACTCTTAATGGGTTAAAAGTTTCATTCAGTAACATTTGGCAGTTTTGATTTATATGCTGTTTAATGTTTAATGATTGCATTGTTTTACATTTGCGTAAGCAATCTTCTATCACTTTCTGCTTCTTCTACACCTGTTTTGTTTTGATCCGGAGATTCTGATTCTGTTCTCTTTCAGAATATGTGTAATAGCGCCCCCTTACTGTATAACAGTGTAAACATAGATAGCAGGAAAATTCAAAAAGAGTAAAGATTCCTATGTACACTACCAGTGGACTAGCCAACACAAAAATTTACATACTCAGAATTAGGAACATATCTGTTTTCTTTATAAATAATTTTTTTTTCAACAATGTTAGTTTATAAGATTGTAATTAAAACTATGTGAAAAAAGTATAGGCTATACTCAATCAAAAGAAGATTAGATTAAATATAGTTTTAAGTATATCTTGATCAAAAGATTGAGCACAAGTATAGGTCAAATATACTTAGACCTTTCTGTCAGTATAAGTCAAGTATACTTAAGTGCAATTTCAAGTATATTTCTGAGAAAGTCTAGCCCTAGACTGAAAGTAGGCCTATACTTTCTTAATTTTAGTTTAAAAGAAGTATATGGCCTACTAATAGCACACTTAAACTTATTTTTCGTAAGGGTAATCATAGTCACATAAGAAAGCTGTGCAATAAACTAAGAAAAAATCATTTTCACAATAAAGCAAAGTGAAATGAGCAAAATGTCTCTGTGTGCTTGTCAAGGATGTTTAATTTTTAAACTAAACTTCACTCAAAAGTTGTTTTGGCTTTCAAAGTTTCACCAGTAGAGGTCGCTGTTGAAGCTGCAAAAGTAAATTCCACTCACAAGCTCTCACATAAACGAATATCCAATTAATTAGACTTTTTTTAAAAATCTATATTCATAAACAGTTAAACATTAAGAAAAGCAGCGTAATCGAAGTAAAGAGACCTTTCATGCTGCTCAACATTTGGAAACTTTACCTGTGTAGAGTTGAGCCTTGGTTGAGTAAATGGATCCCACATATATTTTTTAATTCAACATAGGCCTAGTGATTTTACCAATGAGGAAGAGTGGATGCACTTACGTGTGGTTTTCTTTGTTTTGTTGTTTGGCAGTTTTGACTTGGAAAGTAAGTCTACAAATATAAAAATAAATAACAAATTGCAAGGAGAATCACCTTTGAATCACATTTTCAATTTTAATTCAGAATAACCAGAAAAGGTGTTATCAGTAACTTACCAGCTGTACTGTACGTTTCAGAAGTGGACATTAAAGGTAAAGCTGTTAAAAAACACATTGTAAAATTTGCAGTGATGTATAATAAAATGTTCAACCGCAACAGATAATAATGAGCCTGACAGAACAATTGCCACATCATTCAATGTGGAATAAGAATTATGTATTTTTGATTTTACAAACTCAATTACTCACAGGTTTTCATGGCTGTTGTAACATGTGCAGTTGGTGTTGAAACTGTAAAGACAGTTTACCAGTATTACAGGGAGAAATTGCAAAATTTAACTTTAAAGCAAATGTCAATACAGTCTGTTATTAAAGGCACAGAGCCTTCAAATACAACTTTATTCCCACATTATGCCGTATGATGTAATTCTGCTCTGTATTAGTTTATATCCAATAAGGATATTACAGAACCAAAGAACCAGCACTGTAACATGAGTTTATACAGTTGTATATAAACTGACACTAATTTTGTTTTCAATAATCCTGCTGTACAGAGAAACATTACAAGAATGAACAGCCCATATCATAGATTCATAAAGTAAATCACAGTGGATAGATGTATGTAAAGGATTTTGGTGTTTGTTTTTTGATAGAAATAACCTTTTAAACACATTATCAACACATAAATATCTCAAGACTCACTCTGGATTGTTATTGTCACTGGATCGGAGTGAGAAGATGGTGTGAGAACTTGTGACTTCTTCACAGTGTAGTAGCAGGTTATTCTCACAGATGAACTCTGACCTTCTGACCAAATACTGATCTGAGATCCAGTGAGTGAGAGCTGACATGATGAGCTCTGTAGTGATTTACTCTCTCTTCCTTTTATGTTAAAGTAACACATCTCCATCTTCAGATCTTCAGTATTCTTACAGCTCAGCTGAACTGTGTCTGTTTCCTTAATAACTGAAGCAGATGCTGTTAACCTGGCCTGAGGAAGAGCTAATGAAGAAGAAGGAAAAATTGAAATGTATTCATCTCTCAGATTAGAAGCAGATGACTCTTCTGAAAGTTGCAAAAACTGGAAACAAAACAAAGAAAAAAAACAGTGTCTTAACTTTCATCATGTTAGTCTTTTGTCATTTTAAACTATTAAAACTGTTAAAAAGCAGTTAATGACATCATCCTTCAGGAAGTTACATTATTTTGGAGGGAAAACTACAGCACAAACGTCAGCATTAGCATTTGACTTATTTTCTGTGATGGTTTTTGGTATTAGTTGGTTCGACAAAATACAAAAATATTTTATTTTGATGGTTCCTTTTGCATGATAATATCATCACTTTAAGTTGTTTTAAACTGACCGTCAATCACTCACTGTGCAATGGTTCTTTATTTGCATATATGTAAAAATCCTAATTAATCCAGTATCAATGTCATATGAGTTTAACCAGATCAGAGCATATTTCTGAAAGATACTTAAATTGAAATACTTCTACTTCAAGTGTATTAATTTGTGTATTAATAGAAAGAGTTCAAGAAGTGCTGCAGAACAGGAATAAAAACGTACAAAGAAACTTTTAAAATATTAAATAATTTGCTTGCCGTTTCTCCTCTTACCATCATATTAGATGTGCAGAAACAAGCTTCTTTCTATAGATGTGTCAGATGTTGTCTAGCTCTCTGACATGATCAGCTGAAGCGACTCTTCCTTCCTGCCTAAATATATCAGTTCACTTGCTGAAGTCACACTGGTTAAGCGTTTGTCTGAGAAGAACCTACAAGTTATTCAGTGTAAGAAGATTTCACAGATCTCTGTCTACTGACTCACTATCTTACAGCGTCCCACAACTGCTAGAATCAGCTTCACTATGTTGTTTCTGACTTCATAGACCAATAATGATCAATACATTTAGTGTATTTGACCTTTCAGTGTTGTAAAGGGTGGTTGTAAATAGTATCCGTCAAGAAGTGCCATAAATGTAATACACAATATCATTCAACTTTTCTCAAACGTTTTATTTGTTGTAAATACTGACTTTTTCTTTTACTGATCAAACTTTCATGTTGTAATGAACTACATAAATAATATTGGCTGAAGAATTCTACAGGTGTCTCTAAAAGTGCTCATAAAAAATTATTAGTATAGTAAAAAGTCCTCACCTGTGATGGTGTGTGTGTCACTGCGCGGTGATCTGATCTCAGGTTCAGTGTTGATGTAATAATCACAGCTCAGATTTCTGCTGTTCACTGATCGTGTGAAGAGTTCACTATAGCTTGGATAAAACGCACAATGATTCTCTCCAGACTGTCTCTTCTGAATCTGAGAGACTCTTCTGTGCAGAAGAACATCCTCAGTGTAGAGACTACAGGTGAAATCAGCTCTGACTGAAGATGGTATTTCACAGGCTATGTTGATCTGGACATAATCATCACTAACACTGATGATGGGTTTCTGAAGTGAATCTGTTTAAGTCAATTAATCCATAATTAATAAAAAGAAAACATTTCAATGACGGTTTCCAAAATAGCAGTGAATAGCTCTCACCTAGAACCGTCACTGTAACAGCAGGAGAATGAGATGATGGTTTATCAATCCTGTGCTCAGTTATTAAGTAGTAGCAGTAAATGTCGACTAATGCAGGAGATTTTACATCTGCCCATCTGAGCACTTCAGCACCAGTGAGATCGAGTTCACATGATGGACTGACTTTTATATTCTTCTGTTCTCTGTTTCTGTAGAAATGACACTGTTTCACTGTAACATCTGCTGGCGTCTCACAGATCATCTTCACTGATCTGGACTCTCTTAGGACATCTGGAGATACTTTTACAGCAGGAGCTTCTGAAACAACCCAAAACAGATCAATTAATCATTACATCTAATTGACAATGTTTATTAATATTTACAATGTACAATAATATTCCGAAATTATTCACATATTTTCAGTACATTTTTTTGAAAAATTTCAGATCCTCTTAAAGAATACATATTTTTTTCTCAGCAGAGATAAGACAGCATATCTCTAATCCATAGAGTGGATGGAAAGGGATCTTTCCACTTTAATAGTATCGTTCTACGTGCTAACAAGGAAGAGAAAGCAAGGACTTTACACATTGATGCTGACAGCAAACAACTCCAAATAATGGCACCAGAGGTTCTGGCTCTAATCTGTGCTGAAGAGCCACAGAAAGGGGGTGAAATATCGATTGCCAGTAACGCTCTAATTTGTCAGGAACATGTTAATCACCGTTCCCTCAGCACATTGACATCTATTGCACATAGGGATAGTACCAGGAAACATTTGAGCTAGTTTAACTTTTGGATATACAGTATGAGCTCTGTGTACTACTTTAACGTATAAGTGAATGCCGAGCACACATTGATGATGAGTGGACCTGTTTAAGAACACAGTTCCACGTGTCTTCGGAGAGTCTATCAAGGTCTTCCTCCCAAGCTCTCTTAATGTTATCTAGAGAGGAAGATGCCAGATTGGCTATTAAATTATAAATAATAAAAAATTGAGCCCTTGACTTATATGTTGCATGAAAGTCTGATACAAGTGACTTAACATAATGTCTGTTGGTCTGTTGGTAAGACCAAAACTTAAAGCTAACTGTTCAAAGGAAGCAAATAAATTATCAATAAATAAATCTTTGAAACATTTTATCCCCTTGTCAGAGCAACTCTTAAATGATCCATCCTGCATTGAAGGCGAAAAAATACATTATGGGCAACAGGGCTTAGAAGAGAGGCAGGGCTGGACTGGTAATCGACGTGCTTTTTTTTTTACGGCCCATAAAACTCATACATCGGCGGCCCATTCGTTTTGTTTTGTTTAATTGACGGCGCTGGGTTAGTGCCGGTGTAATGCATTGGTCAAAAAAAAAAGTAAGCGTTCGTTTTTTTTTCCACTGACAGACCGGCCCATGAAACGCGTAGATCAGCGGCCCATTGGTTGTTTTCTTGATTGACACTGGGCTGGCCCAATCACATCTTTAAACACCTCCCCCTTTGGGCTTTGAGTGAGCGTGCAATGTCAGTGTGTATCTGTCAAAACAGTCTGAGACATGGAGAAGAAACGCAAGGAATGTGCAGAGAAATAGCGTGAAAAATAGATACAGGCCCTTCAAGCAGACGCTGTAAAATGTGTCAAAATATATGTTTTCTGCAGCAGCAAGACCTTCATCAGCTCCCGTGGCTGATGAGGAGGATAGTGAGGAGGATCAGGAGAGAGATGAGAAAGGGTAGAGTCTGCGGTAAGCAGAACTACGTTCAAAACACTTTGGCTATGAGTAGGAACCCATTACCCAGTTACGCATTATTTCCACATCTGCATAGTTGACGATTAAAGAAATTTACTAGAAGTTTAAAGAGACGCGTTTTTATCCATGTTTTCCGCCAAAATAAAATCTTGATGCAGTTTCCGTCAAAATAAAAGACCATGTGCTTATCTCTTTCAAGTTTAGAAATTAGCACAAAACTAATTATGAAAGTTTTCTTTATTTTTCAGTGCATTTGTTTTACAATATATGGCTATTAGGCTACTCTCATGAGATTAATATTATAATTATTATGTAGTAGTAGTGTAATATAGACAGACACTGTTACTGTTGCCTTTGGCTTGCTCAGTTGGGGATATTTTGGGGATATTTAATTTAATTTTATCAATCAATAAATTCCTCTTGAAACAAACTTTGTTGTATTATTTTAATTTAATACTGTGAAGCTGCTTTGATACAATCTGTATTGTGAAAAGCGCTATACAAATATACTTGACTTGACTTGACTTGACTTGACTAAAAGAAGTTTGATTTTTTCTTTGTTTAATTTGCACACTGAATATGGGTTGGAGCTTTTAATTTCGAACCCTCAAACTGCACCAGATTGATGAATATAACATTAAAATGCACAAAATTTTCTTAGGGGGAGCCTGCCCCCAAACCCCCCTAGAAGGACTGAGGTCCACCCACCACAGTTTTACCAAAAATCCTGTGAGAAACACTGGTATTGCTATGCCAATGCAGCTTATAGCTTGTTTTTTGGATGCATCACTGTGGAGTATAGTTCAATTGTATTAATAAATTACAATTTTGTACTTATTTCATCTGTTAACTCTCACTCGTTTATACTCACTCATTACATGATGGCATTAGTGGTTTTAATGAATAGGAGTTGAACAAAAACATATTCAACGGCGTGCAAAGATGGGTGGTGTTTATGATCATATGTAGTGGGCCAGTCTGGGCCAAAATGCCAGGGCCGATTTTCTGTCCCAGTCCAGCCCTGAAGAGAGGGATCCCTAAAACGGTGTATTTCTCATGTTAGTAGTAAAACTTCAACTAAGGTAAGGACATGCCACCATTACATCTAGATCTCTGAAGTTATGCTTTACGCAGGCGGGGGTGCTTACCATTCCAAATAAAAGTAAAGATAACAGAGTCCAAAGAATTAAAAAAGGACAGGGGAAAAAAATTAAGGTAAACACTGAAAAACATAAAGAAATTTAGGGAGCACCACCATTTTAATGGAATTAATGCACCCAATGAGAGAAATCTTTAAAGGAGACCATTTAGAAAGGTCCTTTTTAATCCGTTCAAGAAGCATGTCAAAATTATGTTTAAAAAGATGCTTATGATGGCGAGTGAAACAGACCCCAAGATAAGTAAACTTATTTTTGACTAGTTTCAGTGGTGTATTAGAATACTGTAGTTGCGCATCTACCTTGTTAATCTCTTGTGCAGATTAAGCCTGTAACCAGAAAACCAACCAAAATTCTCAAGCAAAGATAGAGCTGCGGGTAAAGAAGTTTGTGTATTAGAGATAAATAGCAGTAAATCGTCTGCATAAAGAGTTACCTTATGCACAGCCTCACCTCGGGTAATTCCAGTAATCTGCTGACTCATGTTGGGCAATTGCTATAGACTCAATAGCTAGAGCGAATAGTAATGGGCTTAGCGGACAACCCTGTTGAGTTTTGCGATGCAAGTTAAATGGCCTAAAGTGGAGACCATTGGTCAGGACTACTGCAGAGGAGCACTATTAAGTCATTTAATCCAAGAAAGAAAGACTGGGCCAAATCCACATTTTTCCAAAACGAAAAAAAAAAGATACTTCCACTCCACCCTGTCAAACGCCGCCTATACGTCTAAAGAAACAACACACTCCAAAATGGCCTGATGTTGAGAGTATACCACATTAAGTAAGAAATATTTAATAAAACTTTGTTCACTATAAATGTGGACTTATTTTAAAAGACATTAAACAGCATAAATCACTTACTGTAAGACTGAACCTCCATAAGAAGCTGAAAAGCAATGAAGATGAACAACTCCATTACAGCGAGAGTGAGAAAAGAGACGAGTCTCACACAGTGGGTGAGTTAGGAAGTAACACACCAGACCACCGGAAACCATTTAATGCACTGAGCAGTTTTAAGTAGATAAAAATACTACACTGATAGCCATGTGCAGTGTAACACGTATCATAGAATGTGCATAAGAATTTCTCATGTAATAGTTTTATAATGTCCAATGAATACTGACAACCATACTGGTGACGTATAGAGTTAAGTAGAGTTATCTAAAGCTATCCATTCTCTGACTAATAAATCCTCTTGTTAGTGTTCTGCATATTATATATATTAGAATTTAGCATTTTTGTAAACCCCCTGAATAGAAAACATATAGTGCACAAATCTTATTGTAATGTACAGCAGTGATGATCAGTAGGAAACAGAAGTTAAAATGTTCATTCATGATATAGACAAACAATATCTTCACTTTGCATCTTAATGAATTGAAAGAGTGAGAAAAAATATAAAATTAAGAGATCAGATCCTCCTGAAATGATGTTAAGTTTAAAGGGATATGTATCAAATTAGCTCAAAAGGAAAATATGTATAATTAATTATAAATATTTGGATCAGTTTTAGAATTGACTGTAGCAGAAGTATGATTATTTAATCAGTTTGTCCATATAGCTAGATCAAGATGTTTAAGTGACTTTGGTTTTGTTTCATAAAAATGAAAAGACACACCATGTTTCCTTAGAATAAAGCCCAGAGGTAGCATGTAGAGAGAAAATAGAGAGAGAGGCACAGGTCAGAGGTGCTGTGGAGGAGGAGAAATTACCCATCATTACTAAAAACTTTCTGTCAGACAGGTATGACTGAAACCATTTCAGAACAGTAGCTTTTAGACCCACCCAAGACTCTAGTCTAGATAATAGAGTAGGGTGGTCAATCGTATCAAAAGCAGCCGAAAGATCTACAAGAATCAGAACCACAGTATCTCCGGAATCAGATAAATATCGGATTAGTTCACTTCAAAATGAACATTTCCTGATAATTTACTCACCCCAATGCCATCCAAGATGTTCATGTCTTTCTTTCTTCAGTGGAAAAGAAATTAAGTTTCTTGAGGAAAACATTTCAGGATTTTTCTCCACACAATGGTCTTCAACGGTAACCAAATTGTTGAAGTCCAAATCAATGCAGTTTCAAAGGGCTTTGAAGTGCTTCAAAGGGCTCTGTACGATCCCAGCTGAGGAATAGGGTCTTATCTAGCGATCGGTCATTTTCTAAATAAAATAAAAGTTTATATACTTTTTAACCACAATTGTTCGTCTTGTGATGGTCTGCGACGCGCCATGGCATTACATAATCACGTTGGAAAGGTCACAACACTGAGTGTTTTTAGGGTGATTCTGACCTGTGGATTCGTATGATATAATCTGTGATTTTGAGTGTTTGATATTTTTGTCCTTTGTGCTTTATAAATTAAACCAATAGGTTTGTATTCTGGTTCATTGAGGTGAACGGTTTGAAAGATTTTAAATATTAATTGTGATTTAATTTCTTAAGTTTTAGACTGTTTGTATTAGTTTTTTTGTTTTAAGTCTCTGTTTGTATATCCACATGTTAATGTCCGACGAGCTGTGATGCTGAAGCTTAACAGAACGGGGAGTTTATATTTTTTTGTTTGTATGGTTTCTTTTTCTTCTTTTGGGGTTGTCACTTGCTTTAAGAGCTTCAAAGCAATGAATATGAACAACTCCATTACAGCAAGTAGTTGAATTAGGAAGTGACATATTAGACCACAGGAAACCATATAATGCAGTCAGTTCTATGAAGATGAACATACATCATGAGACCACATGTTCAGCTGTATTCACTGTAACAGAGGGCAGTTCTGGCCACATGCATTGGCGTAATTTACATGTGGGACATGATGTCTCCACCACTTTTTGCCAGGGTCAGTATTGTCCCCACCACTTTCTGAAACATCTCACGGCTCAGATATACCTAATACAAAAGAAACATCTCCAGTTGATTAGCAAACCTGTATAAATTTCTTTCTTCTGCTGAACACATAAGATATTTTGAAGAATTTGGGTAACTATACAGTTGATGGGCCCCATTGACTTCCATATTATTATTATTTTTTCCATGCTATGGAAGTTAATGAGGCCCATCAACTGTTACCCATATTCTTCAAAATATCTTCTTTTGTGTTCAGCACAAAAAAGAAATTCATAGGTTTAGAGAAACGTGAGGGTGAGTAAATGACAGAATTTTCATTTTTGGGTGAACTATCCCTTTAACGCTGATATAGATAATGAACTGAATACAAACAGGTGATCTAATTAATGAATAACCATGGTGACAAACTAGTGGCGGGAAACTGAGAACAAAGAAAAACTAACAAAGGCAGTAAAAACAGGAACTGAACACTGAAAATTAAACCAAAACTGAGCATAACCGTGACATCTCTGTTATCCATTTTCCACCAAAATTGTGCTGGTTCTCGTGCCAATTATTTAAAGTCATACATTTTTCTCTCTAAAGCTCTTTTCACACTTGAAATAGTTAACCCTGGGTCATTCTAAACCGTGGGTAAACTGAATCCTGAGTTATCTTGCTTCACGTTTCACACTTCTCGTAATTTACCCGGGGTTAACAATTAATCCTGGATATTAATAAGCTGCCGTTTTACACTGTATATTCTTAAACCATGGGTAAACATCCTTATTTACATAATTATGGTGTCAGGGTAATTGATTGGATGAACGTGATATGTTTAAAGGATTAAGCATTGCACATCCTCATATTCACTACTGTATATATTGCCAAAGTACTACAAGTTTATCCTGAACAGACCTTTTGGACTATAAATGTAAAAATGTAACGCAATATTTCTGTGACTGTCTAAAGCGTGTGAATTTGACAAATGCCATTCACTGCAAATGACATCCAGCTCCAACTCCCCATCTCTGGACGTAATATGGGTGGATCTAAACCAAACTAGGTCAAGCTATAGACCCTTTTACAGCCCACGTGATCAAATAGTTGCGCGCGCATTTTGGCAACGGAAGTGGTGTTTTTCCCCACTGGCTCTAACGTGTTAGCAACTCCGAAAGTTTATCAAAACGGTTTCCCAGCATCAAAATGTCTGGTTGTTGCGTTTACGGTTGCACTAATCGATATTCCACCAAGGGGCTTAAGTTTTATATTATTCCGACAGGATCACGGCCGTTTCAGAAGAGTGGCTGCAGGCGATTAAACGTGTTGATTGGAGCGAGGACATAATCAAAAATGCTCGCGTCTGTTGTTTAATCCGCTCGCGTAGCTTGACACGCTGCTGATTCTCGCCATACTTCCGTTGCCAATATGTGCGCGCATACGTCATCATTGTGTACAAACAGTAAAAGGGTCTATACGGCTCTGAAGACCTAGTTAGGTTTAGGGATAGAGGATAGGGTTATGGGTAGGGTTATGGTGTGGCTGGACCTTCAAGCTCCACCCATTACATCCAGAGAGGCTAAGCTAGATGTCAGGCTCCACCCATTGGCTCTAGCTGTAACATTCTTCTAACACCGCAACGTTTCACAAAGCACAAGTTTGGCAACACAATGTGGGGTTAACACTGCAAAAGCTGGATTTCATAACCCAGAGTAAAAAGCAGTGCTGACCTTGCTTCTAAATTATAAGCGTGAAACGTTTCTTTACCTTGAGTTAAAAACGGGGTTTTAAATAGACGATTGAAGACGATAACCCGGGGTTTAGCACAGTGTTGAAAAGCCCTAAAATGGACTAGATTGGACCTGCCCCCCAACAGAGACAGAGGTCCAACCCCTATATCACAAAGTCCTGTCAGAAACACTGTACATAAACCCCACTGACCCTTGCAAACTCCTCCAAAACACGCTTCTTCGGGCGGCATCCATTTTAAAACTCGGCAGACATGAATTTTCTTTACTGAAATTATGAAAATATGTTTGTGAAAAAAGAAAAAAAAACATTCATCATTACATGTTTTAATTCAATTTAGTTCAGTTTATTGAATCCCAAGCACTTCTCACAAGGCAGTATTGGGCTAGAGAGCCTTGCCAGAGAAAGTCTTCTGCGTGGTCACAGAGGTCACAATGCATTTCACACCAAACACTAAATGATGAAAATAAAAACCTATTTGTCAGCAAGTAAAGATAGTTTATTTATGTACATAATGAAACACGACTTGAGACTCATCAGTGCATCTTCACCAAACTGTAGACTTGATCTCCTGCGTTTGAGTGAACTGGTTTGTCAGGGATCGTGCAGTACAGGTGGTAAACATTCTTAAGGAAGACAACAGAAAGACTGATAAGACAGACAAGATAAATGCGTTTGTAATCTGTTCATGATAGACTTCTCATTTTTATGTGGGTTTGTGTGTGACTGTTCACATATTACCTCATTTTCCTCTGTATTGCCCTCTCTCTGTTGAGTATTGACCAAGACTTCTGTAAAGCAGAAGCGTCATTTCACTTTAAATAACATGTTTTGACTGTCAAGAACAAGCTCTCTGTCATAAAACTTGAATGTATTTTAAGCTTTGACACTTTACACAGCAGAATTATCTCTTCTCAGACTCATTGTGCAACAGTGTTTTGATGAATTTAATATTTTTCCCACTTCTTCCATATGAGCTTATCGTGATTGAGTGGGCCAAGTTTCTCAATGCTTTCGGACTAGTGAGGAAGTTTTAAGTTGTGAAACCACAGTGTGTTTTTATAGTAAAGACCGAGAACGATTTGATTTGTCATGAAATGACCACTTTAATGAAAAATCTTACCTGAGGGCTGGTAAATTGAATTCTCAGACATAATGGAAGAGTCAGTTGCTGTGGTATCTGTTGTGCTGTCCTGATGGGACTCTGGGTGTTCGAGGCCTTTGGAAGAACAGCATGATGAAGAGGGTCAAACAGAGTCAATAGAAAACCATCCAAAACAAGAGGACAAATGTCAAATGGCTTCGCATAAAAAATTAAACGTGTAATTTTAGAAGCTTTACGGCCCCTCATCACGGCTTCTTTCATTGGATAGGCAGTGCAAACATTCTACAAAATAGCTCATTTTGGCATGAGCTGTTCCTATAAGAGAAGATGTGGCTATTAATGCTGATCTGCTGAAGACTTGAAAGAGGAAATGGTACCAGTTTCCGAGAAGCTGTGGTCACTATATGGTGTTCTTTAACTTTATTTGTAATTCTTGGTGACATCTGTTACTAAGCGTCACGTTATCTGAGATCATTAACTGAGAACGATGTTCTCTCACCTACAGAGATGGGCTGAGATGTGACTGGTACAGAAGTGATCAGAGAATAAATCTCTGCAGGTCCAGAAGTCTAAAAGACAAAGAATAATTAAGGTCATTCTTACTCATTACGGTATTATAAATATTTATTACTTTGTGATTTAAAAGATTAATATCAAAGATACTCACCATACCAATTCCTTGACTGGGCACATCTGATTTTATTGATCTCATTTTATTGCTAAGAATCAAATATTGATCTTTATGGCATCTTTTCATACATACATATATCAGAAAAGGTGCTAAACATTTAAACATACAGCTCCTATAGACTACAAAAAATACATTTTTTTTTACTAAAATAAAACCTACAATTAGGGTTATTAAAGTTAACTAAAACTAAAAACTATTTAAAAATAATAAATAAAACTTACTGTTTTCTTCTTTTTTTACCTAGAAAACAATGATCTACTGCATTATGTTCAGTTATTACTCCTTTACAACATTTTGGTCAACTCTGTTGTTTTAATGATAAATTCACATGATCATTTCTATATTGAACAGCATGTACAATTGTAAACTTTACTTACATGCAAACCAGCACAGACAGATGAATCCAGTCAAAATGACACCAACACCAGTGGAAACCAGCACTATAAACCATTTGTCTGTGTCAAAACCAACACATTATGATGTTATTATGTATTATGGTACAGTTTAAAACACAAAAGAATTGCAAAAATGAATGTATACTGTATGTAGATTTGTTTTACGTCTGTTGGGTGCCTGGAAATAAGTAAATGTTCTACAGAGATCTGAAAGAGAAAGCTATGGTCTAAATAAATAATTTCAAATATGGAAAAGGATTTATAATAAAACCTGTATGTGCGGGTGGATCAGCTGTTGAAGTGTGAACACAAGAAACCACTGCAACAGAAAGAACTCAAATGATACAAGATGAATATACACAGCAGTGTTTCAGTGTCTGTAAAATACACTGTAAAAATCATGTTCATTATATGGGTTTCTACAGATATTTATTAAAGTTACCAGTTCTGGTGGATGCTGGGGTTATAGAAGTGGAAATGGCAGCCAATGTTGCTGAATTTGAAATGGGAAAATAATGAACTATATGAAATTATAATAAACACTATGAAAGAAAACTTTTATTGTCGGGTACGTTACTCACATGTTTCGGTGTTTGTTTCTGAAGTTTTTTGAGTGGATGTTGCTGTTGAAACTGAAGTAAGAACATCTTTAGTTGTATTTAAAATAAACATTGTCTTTACAAAGACTGGCAAAAAAAAATTCAAAGTTGTTTTGAAAGAGAAAGCTATGATCAAATAATTTCAAATATGGAAAAGGATTTATAATAAAACCTGTAAATTGTGGTTTGAGTGGATCTTTAGGATCAGCTGTTGAAGTGTGAACACTAGAAACCACTGCAACAGAAAGAACTCAAATGATACAAGATGAATATACACTGCAGTGTTTCAGTGTTTGATGAAGTCACTGTAAAAATAATGTTCATTATATGGGTTTCTACAGATATTTATAAAAGTTACCAGTTCTGGTGGATGCTGGGGTTATAGTAGTGGAAATGGCAGCCAATGTTGCTGAATTTGAAATGGGAAAATAATGAACTATATGAATAATAAACACTATGAAAGAAAACTTGTATTGTCGGGTACGTTACTCACATGTTTCTGTGTTTGTTTGTGAAGTTTTTTGAGTGGATGTTGCTGTTGAAACTGAAGTAAGAACATCTTTAGTTGTATTTAAAATAAACATTGTCTTTACAAAGACTGGCAAAAAAAATGTTTTATGTTGTTCTGAATTAATCATTTCAGTAATAACCATGATAACAGGTAATTGGAAAATGGAAAATGGAGGATAGGTACGGTGGCCTAGAGAGCTCAACTCCCTGCAACTGAAGAAAACACATGCAAATAGAAAAAACACCCTCAAATTATGAAAACATTAGTTTTACAACATGTGTGCTCCAAATACTCACAACCAAATACAGAAACACGCTGCAAATAGCACAGACCCCAATGGAAATGTTTCCAGGGGACCCTAATAAGTGACGAACCCGGCTGGGACATGCTTATAGCTCAAAGTCTACTTTTTTACATTTTATTTTAAACTTTTTTTTTTGTGCAAAACATACAGAGATTACATGTTTATGACATATAACTTTGTATACAATATACAAAATGTATTAATATGTTAAATGTCATCAGAATACAAATGAGAAAAGAAGAGTTAACAATGAGCTGGAAAAAAAAGACAGAGAAAAAGAACATGAGGGTAAGATATTAATCTATACATCAGTTACATTATAAAAATGTTGTCATGCTATGTTTAAATAAGTTTCATAAGAAATGTTAGGTAATGCAGAGTCCAAAGATGAGAAGGCAAGTTTTAAAGTTGAGACACTCACACACAGATATATAACGCATATTTAAAAAAAAATTTTTTATTTGTTTGCAACAGTTATGTTTACAGCAATAATAAGAAATGTCTGTCGTAAGAACAGCTATTCAGCTGATGGAATGTCATGGGAACATCCCAGGTGAAAATAATGAGGAAATTACGATGTCTTTCATTGCTCCCTTCACCAAGTGCGTTCCAAACGGCTACATAATGGCCCACTTCAAGGCTCTGCCCTTCGAAGCAAGTAGGGCACAGGGATGCTCACCATAGACAGTATATAAACTGGACACAGCGACCCCATAGGTTTCAACGGAGAAAAGTGAAGCAAATTAGAAGCACTCATTTCCTGATTGCCGAGCGAACTGCGCAGACTCAAACTGAGCTTGACGACGTGGATGTGACGTGAGCAGCCTGTCTGACAGTTGTAAGTCTTCTAGGAGATGTGCCAAGAGAAATCTGAATCATTCCCTTCCGAAACTTGCAGAGACGGAGAGCGTGAGTAGGAGCTGTCCATGAGCTAGGAGCAGGAGAAACTTTATGACTCTCTATGGGCTTCTCCCTTGACTTTATCGGACTTTATGCCTCCACGTCCCCCCGATTGACTGCGAGCTTCTCCTCCTGTCTCTACGGTAATTTCCAGAGAGTCGCGTGGTTATGACGCAATCGTTAGCCTGTTTTTACAAAAACTGCTTCTACGGGGCCATAACGTAAGATACAAGGTAATGGAGCATTTTATACATTGTCGTGTTTCTTTAGAAATAAATAATGGACAAATGGAGTCTTTAAACGCCTCAGATGTAAAGTTATTCGCTGTCAAAGTGACGCCAAATGAATGGGAGTCAATGGGATGCTAACAGCAGGTGAAGGCTTGTTAGCCAATGGCGGCCGCCGGGGGTGGCACGGAAATCGAGAGCTCGATTACCCCCCGGGGATGCTCACGAGCAATAAGCATGTCCCAGCCGGGTTCGTCACTTATTAGGGTCCCCTGGAAACATTTCCGTTGTGGTCTGTGCTATTTGCAGCACGTTTCTGTATTTGGTTGTGTTGTGAGTATTTGGAGCACACATGTGTTGTGAAACTAATGAAGATGTTTTCTTAATTTGCAGGTGTTTTTCTATTTGCATGTGTTTTCTTCAGTTGCAGCGCGTTGACCTCTCTCGGCCACCGTACAAACATATTGGATGAAACATGCAATGTTCCTCCGGTATGACTTTACATTTTGAACAGACATAATTTGAGCAAAACAATTTTGACATTTGCTTTACAACTGGACAGCTACATACCATGTTCTGACATAATGTTACCAGTCAGACTAGAAGTGCAAACTGCAGAAAAAAACATAGTGCCACAGCATTTAGTTATAGTAAATAGATGGTAAAAAAAAAAAAAAAAAAATCATAAACAATTAGTAGGCCTGTTGAAAAAAGCAGAACCACCATAAAGCCTTGACTTTTTGAATTCTCTGTGTACTTCCCGCTTACCTTAAAAGACTACCACTAGTTACAGATGTACAGATAGGCCTGCTTTGAAAATGGATCCGTTTTATTTTTTAATTCTGACAGTTGAATCCACCATTTTAATTCTACACAGTGACTTTTACCATTGATGAAGATTAAAAGAACTTACACATGGTGTCCTTTGCCTTGTTTGTTTGCAGGTTTGACTTGGAATGGAGGTCTACTAATATAAAAAAAAAATAATAATTTCAGAGGGCAATTGTTTCTCAAATTGAATCTACAATAACCAGAAAATATGTTACACTGTCAGAAAAAAAGGTACAAAAGCGAGATGGTCCTCACTGCAGAACATGAAATCCACGGGGAGGAGTCGGATCTAGATCCAACTCCTCCCACCTTACATATACCTAAACCTACCCATCTCCACCCCCTGATCCCTAAACCTACCCCTAAACCTACCCATCTCCACCCCTTAATCCCTAAACCCACCCCTAAACCTACCAATCTCCACCCCTTTATCTGGATCCAACTCCGCCCCCCCGGATCTCGTGTTCTGCATTGAGGTGCTACTGACAAAAGCTGTCACTGTGGCGGTACCTTTTCAAAAGGTACACTTTTGTACCTAAAGAGTACATATTAGTCCCTCAAAGGTATGTACCTTTGAGGGACTAATATGTACTCTTTAGGTACAAAAGTGTACCGTTTGAAAAGGTACCGCCACAGTGACAGCTTTTGTACCTTTTTTTCTGAGAGTGTATTACTAACTTACTAGTTGTCATGGCTGTTGTAATAGTATGTGCAGCGGTGGTTGTTGTGGAACCTGCAGAGACAATTTACCAGCATTATATGGAGTCATTTTACAAAATTCTTCTTTTTTTTTTCTTTTTTTTTTGAAAGTACAGATCTCACAAATACAAAATACCATGTCACATACTTGTGATGTAACTTGACATCACAACCCATACTGGTTCACGTTAATATATTAATAAAAACTTACTGTGGACTGTCACTGGATCGGAGTGAGGAGAAGGTTTTTGACCTTGCGACAAATTCACAGTGTAGAAGCAGGTTATTCTCACAGATGAACTCTGACCTTCTGACCAAATACTGATCTGAGATCCAGTGAGTGAGAGCTGACATGATGAGCTCTGTTCTGTATTATTTTCTCTGCCATTTATATAAAAGACAGTTCTCCACCATGTTCATTTTATTGCCATTGTGTAAAAATCATAATTAATCAAGTCATAATTAATAAGCATATTTCTGAAAGAAAGTTTCATTGAAATACTTCTGACTTCAACATTTATTTAACATTAACATGAATTTTTTGTAGTCACAGAGTTCAAAAGGTGCTGCAGAACAGAATGACACAATCATCTTAGATTTGTCATCAGACATTGTCTGGCTCTGACATCTCAACCTTGATCACATGATCAACACATTCATCTCTTCCTTCCTGCCTAAATATATCAGATTGTTCACTTGCCAGTTACACTGAGGTCAAGTGTTTGTCTGACTTATTTATTATGTGTAAGAAGATTTCAGTACTGATTCAGTAACAGCATCCCACAACTGTTGTTTCTGACTTCATGGATGATAATGACCTACAATTAATGAGTCTCAACACACCACAGGGATTATGATTAAATCAACTCTTTCCTAGATTTACAGTAATATATTCCATTCAGTGTTGTATTATACAGCTTATTGAATGGGTCTTTATAAAATAGTATCCATCCAGAAGTGCCCTAGATGTAATACAGATATCATTCATATTTTCTCTTTTTTTCTTTTTCTTTTTTTGTATATGACTTTCTTTAATTGATCAAACTTTCATAATATTCTAATGACCTACATAAATCATATTAGCTTGAGAAATCTACAGGTGTCTCTGATTAAAAATGTAAAAAAAAACTGATTACAGTAAAAAGTCCTCACCTCTGATGGTGTGTGTGTCACTGCGCGGTGATCTGATCTCAGGTTCAGTGTTGATGTAATAATCACAGCTCAGATGTCTGCTGTTCACTGATCGTGTGAAGAGTTCATTATGAGTTAAATAAAACACACAAAGATGATTCTCTCCAGACCGACTCTTCTGAGAGACACGTCTGTGCAGAAGACCATCCTCAGTGTAGAGACTACAGTTGAAATCAGCTCTGACTGAAGATGGTATTTCACAGGCTATGTTGATCTGGACATCATCGTCACTAACACTGATGAAGGGTTTCTGAAGTGAACCTGTTTAAGTCAAATAATCAAAAATTAAAATAAAAAAAACATTGCAATAACAGGTTCTAACCCAGAAGAACAGCAGTGAAATATCTACTTTAGAACCATCACCGTGGCAGAAGGAGAATGAGATGATGGTTTATTAATCACATTTACCATAACTTTTTATTCCATGACAGAAACAAGCTTCAGTTCTGCAGTTTCAAAACGGGCTATATCAAGTAACACCCAGAATGATGTTCCTTTTTACGTGCAGATGTAAATACAGTGGATATTCCAAATAAGGTGTTGACATGACCAAGTCCAATTAATATAGCCAAATATTGGCTTAATCAGGTTATTGCAATAGTGAATTAATTTTCATGACATAGCTGATGTAAAATTAATATACCTTAAAGCAGAGAGTTTGTAGGTTTGTGGGTTTGCCATGTTCTACTAAAGCATGTACAGTACTAATCACACATGCTGAAATATTTTTGATTATTGACAATTAAAAGTTTCACTACAAATGTGGACATACTGTATTTTATCGACATTAAACAACAGAGATCACTTACTGTAAGACTGAACCTCCATAAGCAGCTGAAAAGCAATGAAGATGAACAACTCCATTACAGCGAGTGTGACAAACGAGACAAGTCTCACACAATAGTTGAATTAGGAAGTAACACATTAAACCACAGGAAGCAATTTAATGCAGTTCTATGAAGAAGAACGCACCGCATGAGACCACATGTTCAGCAGATCTGGGCCACTGGAAACATTTTTTGTAGGCTCACAGACTCGGAAAGAAGCTTTATAAAAGTAAAATTTAAATGTGCCAAAAATAACTGAACCATTAATAGACTTTATGAAAGACTAAATCATAATATAAAAATGAATAATGTGGAATAGCTACATTATTCACTCAGTGGTTACTTTAACAATGTTGTCACATAAAACCACTGAAGGCGAGTTATAGTTAAGAACTAATGTGCAGTTTTATTCGATGAACATGAGCAAAGTACAAAATAAAAAAGCGCTTAAAGGCACAATATGTAATTTTTTTGCTTTAAAAATAGCAAAAATCACTATATCTATGTTATATATATTTTTTAGTTGTGTACTTACATTATCCCGACTGTTTCCAACAACTTTCAAACCAGGAGAAATTTTAATTTAATTCGAAGACACGGCACGTTTCTTTATTTCCGTTTTGTCGCAGTCAATGGCGTCATATCCGCGTTGTCCCTGGTTTCCGCTTGTACTGCCATGGTAACCAGAGCTATGAACCAGAGCCCTCTGATAGTAACCAAGACGACAGACGTGGACCACTGTAGTTCGCAATGTCTATCTGCACGCTGTTGTTATTTCGTTCAAACATTATGGACCATGGCAAGCAGACTTTGGATAAAAAAGGAGAACTAAACTGAGAATCAATATCAGCGCGGTGTTTTCGAGATGCCTAGAGCTCCCATAGACAGTATATAAACGAGAGCTCCACGTCCGAGACTTCGACCGCTTCTACATGTACTTTATTAAACAGGTGAGCACATTTACATAAAACTAATCAATGTTATATAGTTCAACAATGATAAAATGTCAGAATATGATCTGTATGTTATTCTAATGTTGATCTAGCTTACTGCTAGTCTCATACAGACAAACTAACACATACATTTCAACACATTCAAATGCAGTTTAGTGTGATAGTGTAATGGTAGACCAAGTGAAACAGTGCTGCGTTAACGTTACCTCACAAGTTTAATTTGTCTAATAAACTGACCTGTGAGTAGTAATTCTGCACTTGCGTGTAGTTCGGTAGAATGAGATGTCCATTCCTTTTATATCCGCGGGACTCGCGTCGCGTGTGGAGCTGATAGCTGTCTCTTAGCAACCCCGAACTGCTTCATATCACAGTCATGATAAAAGCATCGATGTATTCAGTCATCCATAAACATTATTAGATCGGTCGGCTTGACGTTGACGACAAGATCCATAATTCTTAGCAAATGTTGCGTCATCAAACTACGCCTTTGTTATTGTAAATATGTTAGCGACCCCTAGTGGAGAATAAATTCCATAGTGTACGTTTAACTGGGCACCGCCATTGATTAGCAGACCATCACCTGCTGTTAGCATTCCATTGACTCCCATTCATTTTGGCGTCACTTTGACAGCGAATAACTTTACATCTGAGGCGTTTAAAGACTCCATTTGTCCACTATTTATTTCTAAAGAAACACGAAAATGTATAAAAGGCTCCATTACATTGTATCTTACGTTATGGCCCCGTAGAAGCAGTTTTTGTAAAAATAGGCTAACGATTGAATCATAACCACGCGACTCTCTGTCGCACTATGAGATAATAACTAATGCAATAGGTTACCGCCAATTCATGGTCATCCTCGAAGATTAACAGCTACATCCGATCCCGAACCTCACTGTCTGCTGAACTTGTGCAGAAACATTAAAATAGACATAACCAGCTTTTTAAAATTGTTTTGAAAACTTGACTATAGTGCTAGGTGACATCACCTCGTCCCATAGGATCCACAACAAGCCGTAATTAGAGCTTGATTAAATCAATTCTTCGTTTATAATAGGGTGAACGTCTTAAGCTATGAAACTTTGAAAACTAAACATCTAGACTATTTTAGCACAAATTATGAGCTTATTTGCCGATTTGTAATAATTCTTGACAAAATTAAAATATCTTAAAAGTTTATTTTATTTTTGAAGAAAAGTTTTGGGTGGTCCTGTTGAAAAGTGGGTGGTCCCCAAGGCCTGTCAGGCCCACCCATAACGCTGTGCCTGCACGTGACTGTGACGTATACCATCAAAGTACCGCGAGAGCAATTCGAGAGCAGCCGGCTGGTTCATTCTGCGCAGTTTCTCTAGAGCGGCTGCACAAGCTCTGATGACGACACAACTGTTCCACGATTGGCCGAATCCACCGCATGACAACGATCACGTGTGTTTCGTGTTTATTCGATTACCTTCTGTTCCACTAATGCTCACAAATAATCTTTTTATAACAGTAAAAGCTCTTTGCATGTAGTCGCGATGTTATATTTTGTCATGTTTATCAAAATAAAACTGATAAAAAAAGTAGACCCCACTACATTGGTATTTAAATAGTATAGGCTTATGTTGAACTTTATTCTTGTACAAACAGGCGCTGTATTAAGCAGTACATAAAGTATTAAATGGAAACGTATCTGAAACGTCTGTGTATTTGATATTAAAATATTGCATTTATTTCACTTCAGCTGTGGTAAAGTATGTAAACGCAGCGTGAAAGTCACTAGGGAAAGCAGAAAGTGTCTGTTTCAGCTCCTCCCCGCCTGTACACGGCAACTCTCGCCGATCGGTTACATCCAGCCGCAGCCGATGTCGAACACACCTCAAGTCTTATGTGTCATGTTCTCATTGGTTGTTCTGGTCATGTGTCCTGTTTTCTCATTGGTTCATTGTTTGATTGTTCTCAGGTGTTCCTTGTTTAGTGATTAGTCCTTGTGTATAAATAGCCCTCATGTTACCATTGTCTTCTGTCTTGTTTGTGGTGCCCATTGTTGGTGGGTTAAGCGATTTACAGTGCGCTTAACAGTGAGGATCGGGATCGGGATCGGGATCGGGATCGGATCGGATGTAGCTGTTAATCTTCGAGGATGACCATGAATTGGCGGTAACCTATTGTATTAGTTATTATCTCATAGTGCGACAGAGAGTTGCGTGGTTATGATTCAATCGTTAGCCTATTTTTACAAAAACTGCTTCTACGGGGCCATAACGTAAGATACAATGTAATGGAGCCTTTTATACATTTTCGTGTTTCTTTAGAAATAAATAATGGACAAATGGAGTCTTTAAACGCCTCAGATGTAAAGTTATTCGCTGTCAAAGTGACGCCAAAATGAATGGGAGTCAATGGAATGCTAACAGCAGGTGATGGTCTGCTAATCAATGGCGGCGCCCAGGGAAGCTTACATTTTTTATGAAACATTGCCCCCCTGGCTAAAGCACAGCCAGGTATGATGCGTAATGGAGATTCCAAAGCGCTTTTCTTTGGTCAGAACTAAGAAGAGCGATCACGGATATCCGTCCTATGCACCGAAACTTTTTAAAATGCAATAAAATATTTAAAGAGCATCAAGCTATTAAAATCTCTTATTAGTATATATAACAGTATATTAGTCAGGCATTTTTATTAGGTTAAACAGTGATTTGATAACGTTTTTAATTTAAGGCCCACCCACAATTGGTCTGGCCCATCCAAAACTGGAATCCTGGCGCCGTGCCTGGTCACGTGGCGTCGGCGCTGTCTCAAGTTGGACACAATTTCTAACCGGTGTGGTGAAGTACTGAGTCCCAGCTTAGGACCCAAGCAATCCAACTGGTTCAAAGCAATGTTTTATGGCATGCACTGCTTCAAGTCAGCCGCCTGTATGAAGTCAAACAAGCCTTTGGAAAGACATGATCACATGAGGGAAAGGGAATCACATGACTAGGAATCAAGAACCAAACTACAAAATAAAAGACATGAAACATGAAAATGAAACAAAACCCAAAACCAAATGTGTCACATGTTTACTATTTGATGTTTAAAAGCTTGCAGACAAAAGTCAAGTGGTTCAGTTTGCTCCTCGAATGGACGGTTGTTTAACTGAGAAAATAACATTGCAAAAAAATCCTTTACAGAGCTGTGGTTGTCAGGATAATTCTGTAAAAATGCAGTAAAAATCCAAACATTTGTGGAACAACCTGTAAAGCGTATAAATTAAAACTGATTTACAAAAAAATTAAAAACAAACTAAAAATCCTTTCAAACCAGTAAATCCAACAGCTCTTTTCTGTTGAATTAGCAAGGCCACATTAAAGTCTCTTTATTGGACAGGGCTAACTATTACAGTGCCCTGTATTTAGCAGACTGGAGAGAGACGCTATCCGCCGATGTCTGCTGTGTGCATACCCACAGCTGACGGAAGCGTTGATGGCCACTGCAGAGCCTGAGCACTCGCCCACAGCAGGAAAGGAGCCTGAGCCCACCGCTGGAGACCGTGTTGACGCCCACCACGGACCCTGAACCCATGCCAATGCCCACAACAGAGCCAGAGCTTGTCCGTTCCGTAGCCGAATGTCGCTGCCATCTGACCAGGTGTGTGTGCCGACTTCTACATATGAGCCAATGGGAAATAGAGAGGAGCTTGAGGATGATGACAACCTTCCACTGCTGATTCCACACAGTCCAGAGCCTTTATCGCTGCTGGCACTGTCCAGCACACAACCCTCATCACCGCTGGTTCTGCCCAGCTCAATGACTTTTTCATGGCTGGTCCTGACCAGCTTAAAGCGTTCATCGCCTCTGGTCCAATTTGCGCACTGTAAAAAGTTTTACGTAAAAGCAACAGTAACTTACTGGCAACAAATAGCCAGCAAGCTTCTGTATTTTATACCACAGTAAAATTACTGTAAAACTAACTACAGTATAGTTTTAAGCATTTGCCTACTGTAAAATAAAGTACAGCATTATACTGTTATTTTTTTTATTATTTTATGAATTCTTAATTATTTCATTTATTTTACTGTTATATAGTCAATAACACCACTTATTGCTTCACATCAACAGCCTTATTCAGGTTTCATCTTTTATATTTCATAGCTGAACTTCAATAGAATATACAGATTTACCAGATCTAGTGTTTTCTCCAAAATAAAAGCTCAAGGGTTTATTTCTTGCAAGTGAAGAAATTAGGACTAAAGTATTGTAATTTTCCTATACTATAGTGTAATGTAAAATATACTTTTGAAATATTAATTTTCATTTATACAGTACATTTATAGGCTATATGGATTTTATGTCATAGGAATACTTCCCGCCTGCATTAGTTGTCATGGTTACTCGCTATGTTACTAATTAACACACCTGCTTTGTATTGAGTTCGTTTACCAGTGTATTAAAGTCTTTCAGTTCATTTCAAACAATTGACATGTTTTTATTGTAGCATTTTTACAGTCTTTTAAAGTTAAAATTACAATAATTTTTACAGTGACTACAAATTCAACAAGCAGGGCACTAACATTCTGTGGTTAAAATTCAACTTTATTGTTTAGCACTCAATAGTTGATTAAAAAGTGTAAAAACTATAGAAACTACATTTAATATTTCTGATGCTTCAAATCTAACATTGAATGACACTGAATCACTAAAGTCTATAGAATACTTGAGGATGCCTTCAGTAACATTTAACATATTTTACCAATATAAAATCAATTTTCTCTCAAAATCAAAATGTTAAAAGAAAAAGCTCCACAGATTCTGCCTGGGCCTGCTGATCAGTATATGAATTCAGTAGCTACATACTGCAAATATAGGCTACTATCATTCTTTCTGTACAAATCATTTTTCTCTTTTGAGGTGCAAGAAATGAAGAAAAGAAACGGTTCATCCATGTTTTGCGGAGCACACAGAGGAAGTTAACAGAGATGTTGTTTCCACATGGCAGGAGCTGTAGATCACTTCTGTGAGAACGTCATCAGAACCTGCACAGATGCACTTATTATTATCATATGTTTCTATCATGGAGCTCAGTTTATGCATAACTAAACTTGTACATTGTACTTACTGGCAAATTGGCAGAGGCAGATGAATCCCATGAATCCAGACAGAAATAAACCAATACCAGTGAAAACCAGCACTACTAAAAGCCATGAGACTGTCAAAAGAAAGAATAAGGCTTTAATGTTTATATCTATATCAGATGTATTATGTGTAGATTTTTTTTATTACATTATTTGAAATTAACAAGACACATAATCATGAAAAGAGGGAATTTTAAAGTTTTAGTTTTTACAAATGTTCAGAAAATAAGTTTTGTATTGTGTTGTGATTGAATGAAAAACCTTTAAAGTGAATGTGATCAGTATGAGGAACAGCTGCAACAGAAAATATCTCAGATGAAATCATATTACAAAAACAAAAAAAACTGATCTACTGCATTATGATTACAGACATCAGTGTTTCTAGATGATCTCACTGTCAGGAAAAGGATTCTTCTTATTTAATATTTAAAACAGATTTAATATTCTCTTATCAACAAAGCAAAAATACTTACATGTTTCTGACTCTCTGGTGGTTTCAGGCAGAGCAGAAGCTGGTATGAAAACAGCTGATAGAATCAACAGTGTGTCAGAGTGGGATGAGATATGAGAGATATTAGACTATTAGCCTACAGCTAGTATGTAGTAAATCAGTTACCAGAGTCAATGGTCTATAATACAGTTTAGCTGTAATTTTACTGTGTATATTTGACTGCTAAATCCTGCGACTGACTAATCATAGTACTTTAGAAAGCTACGCAATAAACTAAGAGAGAATCATTTTCACATTTAAAGTGATTTAAAGTGAAATGAGCAAAATGCCTCAGTTTGATTGTCAAGTATGTTTTATTTTCAAAATAAACATAACTCACAAGTTTTTTTGGCTGTCAAAGTTTCATCAGTAGAGGTCGCTGTTGAAGATGCAAAGAGAATTCAACGGTGTTAAAGGAAGCATTTAGTTTGGAAATAAAACTATTTGGTTGTGGCATTGCTACAGTACAACATACAAGAATACATTATAAATATATTTTTTTTTTAAACTGAAAAGTGAGCTGGACAGAATCATTTAATGTGATTAACATTATACAGGCATGTGGTCATCAGCTAAAGACAAAAGGTGTGTTCGACTTGAAGCGGCGCTGCACAGATCGATTGGTGGATGACATCAGTGTACTGGGAGAGCGATTCGAAAGCATGCAGAGCCGTCAAATCTCCAATCGCTCTCACGGTACTCTGATGTCATTCACTGATCAGTTTGGGCAGCACCGCTTCATGTCGAACACACCTAAAATGGAGAAAAACCCTCACGCAACCCTTTAACTCACACCCCTAACCCCCTGCAATTATTATTATTGATTTATTTATTTTTTTATCAAATTAAATAAGATATATATTATGTGCAGATTTTTTATTAAAATAATTTAAAATTAACATGCCACATCAAATGATCATGAAAGGGGGATATTTCAATGTTTTGGTTTTTACATTTACCAGAGACAATTGTCAATTAAACATTTATACATTATATTTGACTGCAAAATCCTGCTACTGAAAAATAAGTATAATTAAGTTCATTTTATTAAGTATACTTAAGTTTACTACTAGCACACATTGACATTAGTAGTATACTTACTACATACTTAAACCTAAGTGTACTATTTAAATACAGCTTGGGACTAAATTGGCCCACTTTTTAGTAGAAGTATACGTTTAAGAGTAATATAAGTGTAACAATAGAAAACTTTTAAATTCAGATTCCGAGGCTTTTTCATGCCTGGTGAAGTTGTCCCAGCAGGCACACAACGTCATATGACGTTGATATTCGGTTGAATTTTGGTTGCGACGTCGGATGACTAAAATCCAACATCAACTCAACGTCTAATGTCAACGTTAAGCTGACGTCCAATACCGACGTCAGCTGACGTTGATATTTTGTTGTTTTTAGGTTGTGTTGTAAAGTTACCAAAATCCAACGTCTCTTTGACGTCATAATGGTAACGTCCACACAACGTCAAATTCTAACATCATTAGACGTAGAAGTTTTGTTGGTTTTAGGTTGTGGTATTTACTAACCAAAATACAACGTCAAGCCAACGTCTCAAGACAACGTCATATTTACGTCAAACACTGACATTCAGTCGTGAGGTATGGTGACCAAAACTCAACGTCACCTTGACGTCATAATGTTGACGTCCACACAACGTCAAATTCTAACACCATTAGACGTTGATATTTTGTTGGTTTTAGGTTGTGGTATTAACTAACCAAAATACAACGTCAAGCCAACGTCGCAAGACAACGTCATATTTACGTCAAACACTGACATTTAGTCGTGAGGTATGGTGACCAAACCCCAACGTCACCTTGACGTCATAATGTTGACGTCCACACAACGTCAAATTCTAACACCATTAGACGTTGATATTTTGTTGGTTTTAGGTTGTGGTATTAACTAACCAAAATACAACGTCAAGCCAACGTCTCCTAACAACGTCATATTTGCGTCAAACACTGACATTCAGTCGTGAGGTATGGTGACCAAACCCCAACGTCACCTTGACGTCATAATGTTGACGTCCACACAACGTCAAATTCTAACACCATTAGACGTTGATATTTTGTTGGTTTTAGGTTGTGGTATTTACTAACCAAAATACAACGTCAAGCCAACGTCTCCTGACAACGTCATATTTACGTCAAACACTGACATTCAGTCATGAGGTATAGTGACCAAAACTCAACGTCACCTTGACGTCATAATGTTGACGTCCACACAACGTCAAATTCTAACACCATTAGACGTTGATATTTTGTTGGTTTTAAGTTGTGGTATTAACTAACCAAAATACAACGTCAAGCCAACGTCTCAAGACAACGTCATATTTACGTCAAACACTGACATTTAGTCGTGAGGTATGGTGACCAAACCCCAACGTCACCTTGACGTCATAATGTTGACGTCCACACAACGTCAAATTCTAACACCATTAGACGTTGATATTTTGTTGGTTTTAGGTTGTGGTATTAACTAACCAAAATACAACGTCAAGCCAACGTCTCCTAACAACGTCATATTTGCGTCAAACACTGACATTCAGTCGTGAGGTATGGTGACCAAACCCCAACGTCACCTTGACGTCATAATGTTGACGTCCACACAACGTCAAATTCTAACACCATTAGACGGTGATATTTTGTTGGTTTTAGGTTGTGGTATTTACTAACCAAAATACAACGTCAAGCCAACGTCTCCTGACAACGTCATATTTACGTCAAACACTGACATTCAGTCGTGAGGTATAGTGACCAAAACTCAACGTCTTCTTGACGTCATAATGTTGACGTCCACACAACGTCAAATTCTAACACCATTAGACGTTGATATTTTGTTGGTTTTAAGTTGTGGTATTAACTAACCAAAATACAACGTCAAGCCAACGTCTCAAGACAACGTCATATTTACGTCAAACACTGACATTTAGTCGTGAGGTATGGTGACCAAACCCCAACGTCACCTTGACGTCATAATGTTGACATCCACACAACGTCAAATTCTAACACCATTAGACGTTGATATTTTGTTGGTTTTAGGTTGTGGTATTAACTAACCAAAATACAACGTCAAGCCAACGTCTCCTGACAACGTCATATTTACGTCAAACACTGACATTCAGTCGTGAGTTATGGTGACCAAACCCCAACGTCGTCTTAACGTCATAATGTTGACGTCCACACAACGTCAAATTCTAACACCATTAGACGTTGATATTTTGTTGGTTTTAGGTTGTGGTATTAACTAACCAAAATACAACGTCAAGCCAACGTCTCAAGACAACGTCATATTTACGTCAAACACTGACATTTAGTCGTGAGGTATGGTGACCAAACCCCAACGTCACCTTGACGTCATAATGTTGACGTCCACACAACGTCAAATTCTAACACCATTAGACGTTGATATTTTGTTGGTTCTAGGTTGTGGTATTAACTAACCAAAATACAACGTCAAGCCAACGTCTCCTAACAACGTCATATTTGCGTCAAACACTGACATTCAGTCGTGAGGTATGGTGACCAAACCCCAACGTCACTTTAACGTCATAATGTCGACGTCCGCACAACGTCAAATTTTAACATCATTGGACGTTGATATTTTGTTGGTTTTAGGTTGTGGTATTTACTAACCAAAATACAACGTCAAGCCAACGTCTCCTGACAACGTCATATTAGCGTCAAACACTGACATTTAGTCGTGAGGTATGGTGACCAAACCCCAACGCCACCTTGACGTCATAATGCTGACGTCCACATAACGTCAAATTGTAACATCATTACACGTTAATATTTTGTTGGTTTTAGGTTGTGGTATTTACTAACCAAAATACAACGTCAAGCCAACGTCTCCTAACAACGTCATAGTTGCGTCAAACACTGACATTTAGTCGTGAGGTATGGTGACCAAACCCCAACGTCACCTTAACGTCATAATGTTGACGTCCGCACAATGTCAAATTCTAACATCATTAGACGTTGATATTTTGTTGGTTTTAGGTTGTGGTATTAACTAACCAAAATACAACGTCAAGCCAACGTCTCCTGACAACGTTATATTTGCGTCAAACACTGACATTTAGTTGTGAGGTATGGTGACCAAACCCCAACGTCACCTTAACGTCATGGGGCCCTATTTTAACGATCTGAAACGCAAGTGTCAAAGCGCAAGTAACTTTGTGGGCGGGTCTTGGCGCTGTTGCTATTTTCCCGGCGGGATAAATGACTCTTGCGCCTGGCGCAAATCTAAAAGGGGTTGGTCTGAAGTAGCTTCATTATTCATTGGTGTGGTTTGGGCGTAACGTGAAATAAACCAATCAGAGCGACATCTCACATTCCCTTTAAGAGCAGGCGCGCTTGTTCTAAAGCGGATTCCTATTATAACGGCGGATTTGCCAGGCGCATGACAGGAGCGGTTCAAGGCCGAGGAGACCGACGTTCTCGTCAGGGACGTTGGGGATGGAGAAACACACCCAAATTAACTTCGGTTAAACAGGCGTATGATAATTTGGGTAAATGTGTAAGCTAGATGTATGCTTTTATAATAAAATGTCTATCTATCTATCAATCTATCTATCTATCTATCGTAATAATGTATGATTTGCAAAAATGATAACTGCTGCGTCTGTGTGTAGATGAGAGAATCAAAGTGTATGTGCGTTGTGCACACGCTACATTGTTTAAGGCCAAGCATGCGCCCTTAAAATAGCATATGAATAACATGCGCAACGCGCCACTGACTTTAAACTGGGTTTTTTTCGGTCAGTGGCGCAATTGTTTTCTAAACCTGTAAAATAGCATGAGGGAACGTTTGCGCCGGAACACGCCTCCTCTTTGCGCTGAACCGCCCCGGGGAGCGCAAGTGTATTTCTTAGTTAACCGACGTGCATCTGTGGAGGGAAAAGTCCGCTTTGCGCGGGTGCAAATTAGGAATGATACATGCGTCGGTGTACAAAGTCAATTGCGCTGGGTGCAAGATAGGGCCCATAATGTTGATGTCCGCACAACGCCAAATTCTAACATCATTAGACGTTGATATTTAGTTGGTTTTAGGTTGTGGTATTAACTAACCAAAATACAACGTCAAGCCAACGTCTCCTGACAACGTCTTATTTGCGTCAAACACTGACATTTAGTTGTGAGGTATGGTGACCAAATCCCAACGTCACCTTAACGTCATAATGTTGACATCCGCACAACGTCAAATTCTAACATCATTAGACGTTGATATTTTGTTGGTTTTAGGTTGTGGTATTAACTAACCAAAATACAACGTCAAGCCAACGTCTCCTGAGAACGTCTTATTTGCGTCAAACACTGACATTTAGTTGTGAGGTATGGTGACCAAACCCCAACGTCACCTTAACGTCATAATGTTGCCATCCGCACAACGTCAAATTCTAACATCATTAGACGTTGATATTTTGTTGGTTTTAGGTTGTGGTATTAACTAACCAAAATACAACGTCAAGCCAACGTCTCCTGACAACGTTATATTTGCGTCAAACACTGACATTTAGTTGTGAGGTATGGTGACCAAACCCCAACGTCACCTTAACGTCATAATGTTGACGTCCGCACAACGTCAAATTCTAACATCATTAGACGTTGATGTTTTGTTGGTTTTAGGTTGTGGTATTAACTAACCAAAATACAACGTCAAGCCAACGTCTCCTTACAACGTTATATTTGCGTCAAACACTGACATTTAGTTGTGAGGTATGGTGACCAAACCCCAACGTCACTTTGACTTCATAATGTTGACGTCCACACAACGTCAAATTCTAACATCATTAGACGTTGATGTTTTGTTGGTTTTAGGTTGTGGTATTAACTAACCAAAATACAACGTCAAGCCAACGTCTCCTGACAACGTTATATTTACGTCAAACACTGACATTTAGTCGTGAGGTATGGTGACCAAACCCCAACGTCACCTTAACGTCATAATGTTGACGTCCGCACAACGTCAAATTCTAACATCATTAGACGTTGATATTTTGTTGGTTTTAGGTTGTGGTTATTAACTAACCAAAATACAACGTCAAGCCAACGTCTCCAAACAACTTCATATTCACGTCAAACACTGACATTTCGTCATGAGGTATGGTGACCAAAACCCAACGTCTCCTAAACAACAATGTTAACATCCACACAACATGAAATTCTAACATCATTAGACACTGATATTTTGGGGGGTTTTAAGTTGTGTTGTAAAGTAACAAATATTCAACATCTTTCCAATGTCAACATCTGCTAATTCTAACATACGCCTAGATATTTTCTTGGTTTTAAGTTGTGTTGTAAAATCCAACATTGTGCCAATGTCTCAAGCTAACGTCATATTGATGTCAAATACTAAATGTGAATGAATGTGTTGTTGGGTCACAATCTCACTTCTAAATTGTCGTGAGGTATGGCGGTCTAAACCCAGCTATGAGACAATATTAACATCTAGGCAAACAACATTCCATTATTAGATGTTGTTGTTTTGTTGACTGCACATCATGGTTACTAACCAAAACACAAACGTCAGCATGCTAATGTATATACATCTAGAATAGGATACAGGCAACATTAGACAAATTTGAAACGATTTCAGTTATGGTGTTGGGTAAGATAAATCAATGTCTCAAATACCCCAACTTCAAGCTTCCTGTAAGCATGGCTCTTTATTTTATTTAAGGTGATAGTTCAGATTATCCATAGATTTTCTGGTCCATGCAAGTGTAATAGATCAAGTTGACCCAGTGTGTTCCCTGTCAGAAGAACAAGCTCGACTTCACCAGGAGTGTGCTGATCTAAAATGAATGAACTACCTGCAAGCAAGCAACTGAAAGACTGTTGTGCGCACAACAACACACATTGGTTCGGGATTTATTAATGGTTTATACTTATTTCTACAATTATATAATGAATCCTAAACCACCTTGTGTTGTTTTGCATTTTTTTATATAAATATATCAGCTGGGTTGCTGCTCAAAATTATGTTGTTTGCAGGTGTATACACTATATTCATTTTGGAGCAGCACACTCCCAGTAAGGTGTTCATTCTCACAAGAGAAAATGGTTCAAATTGGGATGATCTACATTATGGAACAGCAAATACACTGTGTGGGTGAAATGTTTAAGTTGTGCCTTTTGGTAATGATCAAAATCTCCTAAGTCACAATACAGCAGTTTGTCAGCGACTAATGAATACAGGTAGTGACAGCGTAACAGTAATCAACATCTGTATAGCATACGTCAACCACCTGACAAAAGTTTTAGCTGTTTTATCAGGGCTACTTATCAGGTGAGTTGGACCTCATGGCACTGAAATTTTGGTTATAGCGTTTATAACACATGGCCTTAATTTGGATTCCATGAGACACAGACATACATTGCACCCATAATTTATTTATCAGGTTGTGCTTCATAACAGTGCAGCTGTCAGACAAACGCAGTAATTATTATTAGTATACAATAATGATGATAATATGAACAACAATAATAATAAAATCAATTTAGCCTATTGACGTGTGTAAAAACAAATTACTGTAGAATGTTGCAGGTAACCCAAGAAATTTGAAAGTAATTCCTAACCAATAACAGTTAGGCATCAATTTGAAAATAATTCCTAACCAATCACAGTTAGGCATCAAAGACCTCACGTTTCCTCTCCAGCTGTTGTACTGGCGGGCTGGGCACTGCACACACAGTGCACACATTTCAACATCCTGACACACCTGCTGTGGACGATGAGTGAACAGAGGTAAGGAAAATATAAATAGATATTGGTGTTTATTTGTTTTTTTTTTTCTCGTTTTTTTTTCTCTGTGAGGCAGCAATGGATTTTTGTGAACTGGCGCGATTCTCCACCTACTATTTAACTACCAGAGTAGGCCTACCTTCAATAATGTAGTTAAAAGTGACTTAAATATAATAACTATATATAATGTAGTACAAGTAGTGATAGGAATGTCGCCTCAGCGCACATTTTTCTGACTGAACTGCACGTGCGCCGGCTGTCCGGTTCGCTGGGGGTACCGCTGTTGTTGAGGGAGTCGGGGAAACGTGACTAGCACGTGAAATAAATGCATTTATTTATATCATTTTTACGGAGCCCTCCACATGACACGCATAATAGTGGCCATAGCTGTCCTTTGCCGTGGATTCTAGATCTAGAAAAAATAATATCTATTGCAATTGTTCTAACATTAAGACTGTTGTGTACACATAAATACTGAGTGTTTATTCATATCGTAGCCTTAAAAAATGTCATGTGGTGCGACCGTGATTTATCATTTTATTTCCTTTAACATGCTTAACAATTTATTTTTTTACGAGTTCTGGTAACACTTTACAATACGGGTGCACTAATATGCATTAATTCATGCACAGATAATCATGAGTTAATGTATGACACAATTATTACTGCATCAGCAACTAATATGGAGTCTAAATGATTAATACTGTAGATGAATTAATATATGAATAGTAATTAATTAAATCTGTCATAATGTATTAATTCCATAATAATATATTTTATTAACTAATAGTGTCAATTAATGTGTTCATTACCACAATGGGTCAAAGCTAATGATTTGCAAAGGTATCATTATGTGTCCATTAACTAATTGTTAAGTAATATGTCATAGTAAAATCCATAGTGTGGATGTCAAAACCAAAATGACAAATTACAATTTGTTAATCATTTGTCTTAAGCTGTAAATTTACTCTCTGATTTTTGTAGCCCCCCGGCAAATTCAGAAGCCCATCTCAGAAAAGCAGACCAGACCACCTTCTCAGGGAGGACCATTTCTCCAAACAAAACAAAGTTGAAGATCAGGTTCACCTGTTGATCAGCAATCTACGCAAAGTCAACCAACACATGGGAAACATTCCCCGTACTCAATCCCAGAAGCAAGTAAGTATGTAGTAGTAGTTGTGTGTGTATGTGTGTGTAGAAATGTCAAATCATTTGAATGGGTTAGTGTTAAAAACTTAGACCCACTTAAGGGCCCATGTCATCCTCAGTTATAATATAAGGGAAAAATATGATTTGTGCATTTTACTTTTGCTTTCAAATTGGCGCCAATTGCTTGAATGGTGGGTTCATTATTGATCTTAATGTAAAACAAAATAATACAGTACAATGACAAACTTGCTTAAATAGGCGCTTTTACATTTCGTTTTCAAACCTAAATCTTCCGTCATCATCTCGTCAGTCAGCTCCTCACTAACGCTGCATTGAGCAGACAATTTCAGGTTTTAAGTGTAGCGTCTGTTCTCTAACTTTTTCTCACAACACCCTCCCCCTGTCGGTGATTGGTTGGAACACTATTTGTTTTTGTTTTGAGTGTTTGGTGAAACCATTTGTTTTTGTGTGCAGATCTCAGAGCCTAGGCTGCCTACAGAGACGCGTTTTTTTGACGGCATGCTTATGGGGCGGGCAGCTAGCGGATCGTTAGAAAAAAATAAAAAAATAAATTTGGGCCTGAAATCACTGATACCACCTTTAAGTGTAAAATACAGATTACAGATACACTATTTTTATTCACATTTTTTTAAGCGATTTCTTTTATATGTGAAAAATTCGGTAATAGCCTATAATTACAGAATTAAGAAGTTACAATCTAAAATAAGGCTGTTTAATTTATAGATTATTTTTTTTTACTTTTTAAATAAATTTTCAGATTATTTATTTAAATATGAATTCATATCTTAGTATATCAGATTGGTATCGGTCGATGCCAGTCTGAATTTTCTTGATGAGAGTTCATCTCAAATTTGGGAAGATCACGATTATGATCATGGATCGTGATTGTTTCTTATAAGATCGTGATATGAAATTTTTGTAAGATCCCCCACCCCTACTCTAACTGTTGTTTTTACATTCATTCTGATGTCTTTTAAATGTTCATTTAGCTTAAGACACTCTGCAAAAACACTTAGGCTTTGCACCTGTACATTCACATTTTTCTGCTTAGAATGTCTGATCGCTATTTGTGAACAGCATCAAAAGTTAAAATTTCTCTCTTTTGATGAGTTACAGCATGTACATGCAAGAATGTTACATGTGTATGGCCCTTAAAGCTAGGGTAGAAATTTTTTCCAGAAACTGGTTGAAAGTGTGTTCCTCTCTTGGTAGAGATATATATATATATATATATATATATAGGATGTCCTACCTGTTTGTCAATATATACATTTGCATACCTCTACGCAACTTGTTTGCAAAAACAAACATGTCATCAGCGTGTTCATTGTGCAGAGAAAGTGAGAATAGATACCAAACATTAGCAGTTCCTCTTGAACCAACAAGTGAAAAAGGTTTTATAAAAAAAAAAAAAACTTATGACATTATATTATTGCAAAATGTTTTTTTGTTTTTTTTTACTTTTTTTCATTATTCACATTCATTATTATTGTTATGTCTCACCAGTGAATAAGACATGAGGTAATCTAAAAGCGTTGCACTTTCCTCCACCAACTCTGTCTCTCCTCCTGGCTCTTTGCAGAGGAGGCATGGCTTTGGAGACACTCTGAAGGGAGGGTGGGATCGTATGCTTTCAAAGCTAGCTTGCTATTGCTAGCCTCTGTGAAATTTCCTACCCTAGCATTAAGACTGTTCGCAATATTTATTGTTTTAATGCTTACTGTAGTGCATCATATCCTATATTCCCCATACATTTTAATTTTCTATTTCTTTTCAGAGAGTGTCCAGAGGACTTCAAAGGACACGGAGGCAAACATTGGAGCGGTTGTCGCCTTATGTTTAAAATATGCCCCAGACAGGGTGGGCGGAGATGGCAGGAAAAACATTTGTACGATTTTAGAATAAGGATAATGTTAAATATAAATGGTTATTGTTGAAATTCTTCTGTTAAAATTTATCTAATAAACAACATTTGTGGATTCCAGTTTCACTAAGATTTTTAAGTTACTTTTCTGTTTGCTCTTGTCTTAAGATAAATACTTTTGGGTTGTCTCGCATTGGATCTTGCCCTCTGTTCGATCTTGTTGTTACATGAAGTTTCTTTGTATGTTGATTTTTATTTTACAACGAAAACCTGGCTTTGCCAATGCCAATGCCAACAAAATAACCATATATTTCTTTAAGTTGGAATTTGACAGCTGATGTTGTGATTTGAATGATATCTGGCCCAACATGTGAGTTTGATGTCTAGCTTAACATTGGGTTCTGACGTCAAACTGATTTCCATTTTCAACCAAAATGCAATGTCCAACATGGGAGGTTTACCCAACATCTAGTTGACGTCATAACCCAACGTCAGACTGACGTTTACTTTCAATGTTGGACAGACATTGCATTTTGGTTGAAAATGATAATCAGGTTGACGTCATAACTCAACGTTAGATTGATGTCTACATCAAACGTTGGATAGACGTTGCATTTTGATTGAAAATGAAAATCGGGTTAACGTCATAACCCAACGTCAGTCTGATGTCAATATCCAACGTAGGAAAGACGTTGCATTTTGGTTGAAAATGAAAATCGGGTTGACGTCATAACCCAACGTCTGACGTCAATATCCAACGTAGGAAAGACGTTGCATTTTGGTTGAAAATGAAAATTGGGTTGACGTCATAACCCAACGTCAGTCTGACGTCAATATCCAACGTAGGAAAGACGTTGCATTTTGGTTGAAAATGAAAATCGGGTTGACGTCATAACCCAACGTCAGACTGACGTCAGTATCCAACGTTGGAAAGACGTTGCATTTTGATTGAAAATTAAAATCGGGTTGACGTCATAACCCAACGTCAGTCTGACGTCAATATCCAACGTAGGAAAGACGTTGCATTTTGGTTGAAAATGAAAATTGGGTTGACGTCATAACCCAACGTCAGTCTGACGTCAGTATCCAACGTTGGAAAGACGTTGCATTTTGATTGAAAATGAAAATCGGGTTGACGTCATAACCCAACGTCAGTCTGACGTCAATATCCAACGTAGGAAAGACGTTGCATTTTGGTTGAAAATGAAAATCGGGTTGACGTCATAACCCAACGTCAGTCTGACGTCAGTATCCAACGTTGGAAAGACGTTGCATTTTGATTGAAAATGAAAATCGGGTTGACGTCATAACCCAACGTCAGTCTGACGTCAATATCCAACGTAGGAAAGACGTTGCATTTTGGTTGAAAATGAAAATTGGGTTGACGTCATGACCCAACGTCAGTCTGACGTCAATATCCAACGTTGAACAGACGTTGCATTTTGATTGAAAATGAAAATCGGGTTGACGTCATAACCAAACGTCAGACTGACGTCAACTTCCAACGTTGGACAGACGTTGGATATTGACGTCAGACTGACGTTGGGTTATGACGTCAACCCGATTTTCATTTTCAATCAAAATGCAACGTTTGGGTCCAACGTCAATCTAACGTCATATTGACGTCCGGTGCCTGCTGGGGTGAATCGCGAGCTCATTAGCAAGGCTATTATTGGTCATTTGGGCTCCTATATGTGACGTGATTTTGTATACCAAAACAATGGCCGCGCAAACGCCTACAACAACCACGCCTTACGAGGAGTTCGAAATCTACACTCCTGACTATTTGAAAAGCAACGTGTGGCGCTACTTTGGGTTCCCAAAGAAACAGGGAAAAATCACGAGTATGGACAAAGTGATGTGTAAAATACCAATATAGGTCTTACTGAAGGCATTTAATGGTCAAAGTATTATTAATAAATATTCGAATATATTCGAATATTAATAAACAAACGAACTTCGAATATGATTTTTGGGCAAAAGTCAAAGCCCTAGTTTACACAAATCCCTTCACTCGATTGGGATGTTCTCTTTATTCTGGACGGCAAGGGCAGTGACTGTAACATCAAGTGTATGTTGCAGCATTAAACACTGTAATGGGAGATTTTTGATTTTCATTACTTACTTTGATTTTCATTAACATACACTAGATTGACTACTATGTGTGTTGCTGACTATGTGATATAATGATTGATGTGAAACGCCTGCGAAGCAGGAGAAAGAGGGGGAGAGCTTTGAAGGCTGAAGCCCTGACCCCTAAGGTCAAAGGGCTGTCCAATTTAGGACTTGCAGGCTGTAAGTTAAGCTAAACTAAAGTTCAGTATAATAGGATCACTGGTGGTGTCTTATCCATCTCTGGAGTTTAAAGAACCTTGGAAGATAACAATAACAGAGTATAAAGACTGGCCTGCCCCTCCCTCCTGGTCGCACTTGTTTCACAGACTGTACTGTCTACCTCTGTGTGGCAATTGGGCCTCTTGCAAGACAATAAATTACTTTTTAATGATCATTTGATTCCAGACTATCTCTTATGCCAAAGATGATTGTTTAGTGAATCAAACTGCCACAACAACACGTATACCGATTTCATCAAGCTCTGAAAATTCTTCAAAAAGAACACAAAGAATGGCCTTCTCAGCTGCCATAGTTGCAACTCTTGCATCATCAGAACAGGGTGTTCGAGGCACCACTGTTTCCTTTTTTTTTAACCCTTGTATGGTGTTCGGGTCTGTGGGACCCGTTTTCATTTTTTATCAAAAGAAAAATGATACGATTAATTATTTTTTCAACCTCAGACTCATTGGCCTTGGCTCATTTTCTGTGAAGAACATGTATCAGAACACATTTTCAATGACCACACACTGTAGTGAAAGTGAAAGTGACACGTGACGGCCAAGTATGGTAACCCATACTTGGAATTTGACCTCTGCATTTAACCCATCCAAGTTAATGCACACACATTAGGAGCAGAGTAGTGAGTAGTTAACACACACACACACACACACTGCAAATGTGGATACACACACCCAGAGCAGCGGGCAGCCTTTGTGTGGCACCCGGGGAGCGATAAGGGGTTAGGTGCCTTGCTCAAGGGCACCTCAGTCATTTCCCACCGGTTCTGGAATCGAACCAGCAACCTTTGGGTTACCAGTTCAACTCCCTAACCACTAGGCCATGTACACCCCCCCTACACATTTATATTACACAAAGGATGTTCGGGTCCACTGGACCCGGGGCTAATAAAAGTGTGGACATTTTAGGTCCTGTGTACCTTTACTCTGTCCTCCTCCTGTCAGTGCTTGCTGTTATTGTGTGTGTGTGTGTGTGTGTGTATGTGTGTGTGTGTGCAATGAGTGTGTGCATGCATGTGAGAGAGAGAATGGGTCTCATTAATGAAACATTCGTAAATATACGAGTAAATATGTGAGTGATTTGCGCGTAAAGAGACATTCCCGAAAATTCTTCTCCTGATTCACAAATACTTCGTAAACGTCAGATTTGATAGTGAAATGTGTGTGTGGGTTAATGAATTCCAATCAGTCGTAAATGGGACGTGCGTGCACGTTCATTCTCTCAATTACCATAAATCCCGCCCATTAAAACCGACTGACAACTATATATGGGCATTATATTATGACACGAAACGAAGGATTTCATATGTCTTCTCAAAAGCGAATGAAGAAGATAAATTTCTCAGATGCAGAAATTGAAGTTTTATTATCAGAAGTTCATTCAAAACGCCACATTTTATTTTCAAGCGTACATAGTGGCGTATCAGGTCGTAAAAAAAAGGATTTTTTAGGTAATAATGCTTTTACCTAAATGCTTTAGGTAAAAATGTTTGGCAGATGCAGTTAATGGAGTTTCATCTGTTAATCGAACAGTCCCAGAAGTGAAAAGAAAATGGTTCGACATGAAGCTTGACTGCAACACTTGTGACTTGCGGACTTAAAAATGAATAAACAGCTTGAATATAAAAAAAAAAAAAAAGACTTGCGGACTTGTGTTCCGTTTGCAGATGCTATTACTGGCTCTCGTAATAAAAGTAAAAAGAAAACCCGTATGTAATTACTATATATAATATTTTTTCAAAATGCTGTGTAAATATGTACCCGATTAAGGTGAATTAAAATGCAGCCTTATTAATGAGCAAAACGTTCGGATGTTAAACGCACTATTTACGCGTGGCTGGGAGCAGGTGTAGATTTCTTTCGTACCAACTAACATTTGGAAAATACGAACATTTTAATGAATCCGAAAATTTACGCCAGAACCACTTTACACACGATTTACACAAAAATTCGTTCTGCTCGTGTTTCATGAATGAGACCCATTGTGTGTAAGTGTGAGAGAGTGTGAGTGCAAAAGTGAGTTTTGTTTCTACCCCTGCCGTTCCCGCACAAGGTTGCAATTCTTAAATGTGATCTAACAAAGGTAAAGAGAAAATATTAACCACACTCTAAAAACTAATTCAGAGGACCTTTAGTCATTACTTAAATATATATATTGTTGTGAAATAAAAAATCCAGTTCTGAGATGCTGTTAGACTTTTTACTTGTAATTGTTATTTTATTGAGCTGGGATGACACACAAATTATGCCTATTGATTCAATATCATGACTTGTCAGAGTTGAACATTTTCAGTTAATCAAAAATTAATTTAATTTTAAGTTCTGTTAATGTAAAAAACAATTTGATGACGTGTAAACGGTCCAGTTTCCTTGCGCATGTTTAAGGCCAGAGGAGTGTGGCCACAGCTGAAACTCGCTGAAGCGTAACGTGGTGAATGGTAAGTAATTTTATGCTTACACATATTCGCATTCGCTCAGGATTCTGTTGGTGATAGCCTACTGTAACCGAATACCGAAATCTGGAAGTCCTTACTCTGAAATTTGAGCAGTGTTGATAGTATACGTTAGTCTGTGTGCCGAGGTTAAGTTAGCTAGTAGCTGTAGCCTGTCACTGATTGAGTATAGCTAACATTATACTATTTGTTCAGATACTTTGCTCAAAACAAGTCGGAGTTATGTAGGGCCCTATGAATTCCGTTTTCGTTTTCCAAATTTCGTTTTTATTGTTTACAATTGTGACAGGCGCCCGCATGTTACTGAGAGAACGAGCAGAGAGAGAGATACACCCTCCTCCGGCCGCGCGCGCGCATTCTCACAGTCTTCAAACTGTCTTGCTCTCCCTCCCTCGCGCATATTAACGTTAATCAAAATTGATATTACCATCAAAATCAATAGAGAATTGACACCATGGTAATAGGTCGGAAGTCCGAAGTTTCACGTTAAGCATTCAGAGATTTTTTTTTCTCAGAGTTACCGCTGGGTGTGAATTGTACTAAAATAACGTTGCCTTATCTTCTCTGAAAAGCGTTCGGCACATTCAGCTGACGAACGAAACCTATCCAGTGATGAAATGTTTTCTGTGTTCAAACTTCACAGAGGCAATTTATGAGATCAATGTAGATCGGAGGAGAACAAAAAAGTGTTGGCTGATTTTTATTGACAGATTGTCACACTCTACAGCCAATGATATCGTTAACAGTGTGCGCGCCTGTCCAATGACAGTGTAGTGACCATACATTTCAATTGAATGTTTGATTTGAAGTGATAAGTACACAGGTTGATTTCTAAGAAAATGTATGCTTTACGTTGTATTAGAAAGGACATGGTAATACAGTTCATTTAAATGTTTTGAAAGGGAAATATATTAAAAGATGAATGTTACATGTATGTTTAAAAGAGTAATCAACTTCAAATCAAATCAAAAGGGCTCAACTTAACTCTTGCAGAGATCAACTTAATTATTAAGTTCATGTTACTTAGAAATGTGTTTTATTGTGGCCAAAAAACTCCTTCACCTAACTTAAAACATTATGTTGGATCAACTTAATTACTTGCATTCATGTTGAAAATTATTAAGTTCATGTTACTTAGAAATGCATTTTATTGTGGCCCAAAAAAAGTAATTCACCATACTCAAAACATCGCTTTGAATTAATGTAATTCTGCCAGTAGTCTTAACATAAAAATTCTAGTGGAAAACGTTAACATATTTTTTTTTGTTGACCCAATGTTTTATTTTTTAGAGTGCATATATGTAGTTTATATTGCTTGTAATTGGGATGAAGTAAACATCTGTTGAGTATTTTAACAGAAATTGTTTGATAATGTTGAATTAAAAACCCCAAAATGCAGCGGGTCCACCAGACCCACGAACACTGGCTGAATAACAAAAATATGAACACCACACAAGGGTTAAAACAACAACTTTTTGTCAGGGCTGAACATGATTGCGAGTGAGTGGAGGCGGGGTTAATTTGCATATTCATAGAACCGCGAATATTACATTTCTAAATACTAAATTTCGAGGAAAAACATTTTAAATATGTAATTTTGGTGGTCAAAGGTGAGATGTAAGGGATAAATGAGTGACTACAGGAGGACTTTGAACTACCTTTCTCATTTGTACTGCATCTGTACTACAGGTGAACTTATAAGTAGTAGTTTACTTATGCATAGTGCATAACTATAAAAAAAATATCTGCTGTAAATCTGTGCAATATAACATGCAGTAGGCTACTTCAAAAATGTATAAAAAATACCTAGCAGAGAAGTGATATGAACATTTATTGCTTAAATATGTTCTTGAGCACGTGAATAATAATATCTGCCATAGATTGACATAATAACATCTGTTTTAGTAAATAATTATTATTTTTTTAATCACTTTTCAGCACTGCAAGGTTTTTATTCCCATTGTACACACAAAACCCAATGGCCAGGGCTTGTAGGCTATTTGGTAGCCTATTATGGACTTGTCACCGTGCTTTTGCTTTAAAATGTAAAATCAAACACACTTTTGAATTTATCCGATGTCTTACTGAAATGCAGTGAATTATCATCATTTGTGTAAAATCCCGAGTTTGTGTTTATCCACCGATCCTAATGGAAAAATGAAGAAGCCTAAATGAATGATGTACAATTACGGAGCCCTGCATGACATGTGGACAAAATTGTCTACTATCAGTCTATAGAAAATATCTCTCCTTTGCAATGATTTCATGCAGTCATGCTCATTGTTCACTAAAAGTGGCACTGACTTATCTGCTGACTAAATTAATAAATATAATATAGCTAAATCTCAAACAGTGTATCATTTATATCAGCAACATATTTTGTGATATCGCCCAGCCCTAAAACTGCTCAATATTAAAGCTCATACAATACGGCTTTTTGTAAAGCTGCTTTGAAACGATTTGAATTGAGCACTATACAAATAAATTTGACTTGACTTCACTTGATATAGTCCTAGGTCTATATAGGCTATCCTATATTAAAGGGTTAGTTCACCCAAAAATGAAAATTCTGTCAGTAATTACTCACCCTCATGTTGTTCCAACGCATTCTCATCCTAGGGCGTCATATACTGACGCTTTTGACATTTCGTCTACATCGAACGCACATGGCACCCTTTAGCGTCAATATGAGACGCACAGAGCTTTGTTCGGTTATGGGTAGGTTTAGGTCTGGGGTAGGGTTAGGGTTAGACCGCTAGGTGGCGCCTTCTGGCCCATATCTATCTGCGTCTCATATTGACGCTAAAGGGTGCCATGTGCGTTCCATGTAGACGAAATGTCAAAAGCGTCAGTATATGATGCCTTGGGATGAGAACGGGCTGGTTGTTCCAACCCTGTAAGACCTTCGGAACACAAATTAAGATATTTTTGATTAAATCTGAGAGCTGTCTCACTCCTCCATAGGCTTCTAAGACATTATAACTTGCTGGCCCAGAAAATGCATTAAAGACATTGCTAATATAGTCCAAGTGACTACAGTGGCTCAATCTTAAGTTTATAAAGCGACGAGAATACTTTTTGTGCGCAAAAAAAACACAAAAATAACGACTTTATTCCACTATTCATTTCCTTCTCTCTGGGCCTCGAGTTTTTTCACGTAGTGTAATAGCGCAGCGCGTCTGTGTTGCACGTCACCACGTAGGCTCACTATTGGCCGACACTGGTCATGTGTGTCATGCGTGTGACATACAACACAGACGCGCTGCGCTTAAACACTACGTGAAAAAACTCGAGGCCCAGAGAGAAGGAAATGAATAGTGGAATAAAGTCGTTATTTTTGTGTTTTTTTGCGCACAAAAAGTATTCTCGTCTTCTATGTCTTAGAAGCCTATGGAGGAGTGAGACAGCTCTCAGATTTAATCAAAAATATCTTAATTTGTGTTCCGAAGGTCTTACGGGGTTGGAACAACATGAGGGTGAGTAATTACTGACAGAATTTTCATTTTTGGGTGAACTAACCCTTTAAGTATTCGTTCCCCAGATTTAGCAGCATGTATTACAAGCCGTTCTGCCTGAATCAATTGTTTGTACAGTAACTTCATCTAACTTGATTCGTATTGATCGTTACTGAAATCGGCATGTTTATCACTTCATTTTTATGTAGTACGGCCAAACAGCGTATAGATCATTCATAAACTAGTAAATATACGATGCCAAATATAATTAGACCTTTCTGTCAGTCAAGTATAGTTAAGTGCAATATCAAGTATATTTCTGAGAAAAGGAGACTGAAAGTATGTCTATTTTTAGTTCAAAAGAAGTATACTAATAGCACACTTGAATAAACTTCTCTTTTGTAAGGGTAATCATAGTCACATAAGAAAGCTGTGCAATAAACTAAGAAAGAATAATCTCCACATTGAAGCAATTTAAAGTAAAATTAGCAAAATGTCTCTGTGTGCTTGTCAAGTATGTTTTATTTTTAAATTAAACTTGTTTTGGCTTTCCAAGTTTCACCAGTAGAGGTCGCTGTTGAAGATGTAAAGAGAATTTAAATTATGCATTTGGTTTGGAAATAAAACTCTAGTTGAAATAGTACTGGTATTAATATTATAGCATAACATACAATATAACATAATATCAGAAATACTCTATGATAATCCTCTACAGGAATATTGAAACATAAGGTTACTCACTTGTTATTGTGGCAGTTGTCAAAGTTTGACCAGTAGAGGCTATCACACATTGGACAAATAAAAGTACATTTTACTTTTAATTTGTGTTTAAGAAAAGTGATTCAGTTTTACTGTTGTATATAAATCATATTCAACATATTTAAAAAACTTGCTCTGCATTGTTATTGTCACTGGATCGGAGAGAGGAGATGGTGTGAGAACTTGTGACTTCTTCACAGTGTAGTAGCAGGTTATTCTCACAGATGAACTCTGACCTTCTGACCAAATACTGATCTGAGATCCAGTGAGTGAGAGCTGACATGATGAGCTCAGTTTTGAGTTACTTTCTCTTCCATTTATGTTAAAGTAACACATCTCCATCTTCAGATCTTCAGTATTCTCACAGCTCAGCTGAACTGTGTCTTTTTCTTTAATAACTGAAGCAGATGCTGTTAACTTGGCCTGAGGAAGACCTAATGAAGAAGAAAGAAAAAGACAGAGTAATGACCTAAAAAGCAATGGGACATTTTGATCGGTTGGTTTCTGTTTTTAAAAATAGCTGGCAGAGAAACCTCATTGGTCCAAACAGTCTCATTGGTATTTTCAGGATTCACAAATGTTTGACTAATGAATTTCCATGACTTTTCCATGATCTTCCCAGTCATTCATAAATGTTAGATTGTTGGATAATTACATAAATATTTGGACAGATTTATAAATGACTTTCACATTTGCCTTCGCAAGTAAATTTCACTCTACACAAGCTCTCGCAAAAAAACGAATATACAGTTGATTAAAAAAAGAATTTGAATCTATATTCGATACATACATTTTTACTCATCTGCATGACTTTTTGCAGTATACGTAAAATGTATTTATTAATATATTAAATCTAAAAAAATGATTTACAGTTTTATCATTTATCATTTACCTCTGCATTTTACAAATACAGTAACAATATTAAATTGTTTTGTTTACATTTACTATTATAATATAAATATAGCTTATAATGAATGAAGTCCTCACCTCTGATGGTGTGTGTGTCACTGCGCGGTGATCTGATCTCAGGTTCAGTGTTGATGTAATAATCACAGCTCAGATGTCCGCTGTTCACTGATCGTGTGAAGAGTTCACTATGAGTTAAATAAAACATACAATGATTCTCTCCAGACCGACTCTTCTGAGAGACACGTCTGTGCAGAAGAACATCCTCAGTGTAGAGACTACAGGTGAAATCAGCTCTGACTGAAAGTGGTATATCACAGGCTATGTTGATCTGGACATCATCGTCACTAACACTGATGATGGGTTTCTGAAGTGAACCTGTTTAAGTCAAATAATCCATAATTAATAAAAAGAAAACATTGCAATGACGGTTTCCAAAATAGCAGTGAAATCTCTCACCTAGAACCGTCACTGTAACAGCAGGAGAATCAGATGATGGTTTATCAATCCTGTACTCAGTTATTGTGTAGAAGCAGTAAATGTCGACTGATGCAGGAGATTTTACATCTGCCCATCTGAGCACTTCAGCACCAGTGAGATCGAGTTCACATGATGGACTGGCTTTTATATTCTTCTGTTCACTGTTTCTGTAGAAATTACACAGTTTCACTGTAACATCTGCTGGCGTCTCACAGATCATCTTCACTGAGCTGGACTCACTTAGGACATCTGGAGATACTTTTACAGCAGGAGCTTCTGAAACAACCCAAAACAGACAAATCAATCATTACATCTCATTGACAATGTTTTTTAATATTTACAATGTACAATAATATTCCGAAATTATTCACATATTTTCAGTAACATTTTTTGAAAAGGCCGCTGCTGATTATTGCTGATGTATACAATAATTCTCTAGTAAAACAAATATATCAGGTAGGTTGTAGTTCATGTTTGCATGTTCCTAAAACTTCACACATATTACACATGTTGAAATATTTGCTTCAAAGTTTTTATTATTGATTTTTACAGTATAAATCATATTTAACAATCCACCAACCCAGTCAAATCTCTAGAGTAGCGTCCATACTGACCGTTAATTCAGATAGGAATTGTATGTAGAAAAACTAAACATAGCCTACATACATGCCTACATACATCAACCTCCAACCAAATATAAAGAACAGAGAGAGAGAGAAAAAAAAGTAAAAAAAAAAAAAACCTATATGTATGTATGTATGTGTGTGTGTGTGTGTGTGTGTGTATATATAGAGATAGATAGATAGATAGATAGATAGATAGATAGATAGATAGATAGATAGATAGATAGATAGATAGATAGATAGATAGAAAATAAATAAAATAAATAAATTAAATTAAATTAAAAAGAAACTGTCAATAACAGGGCATTATTTAAACGTCAATAAAAGGGCGCCACATCTTAAAGAAAAATTTCCGATCCTCTTAAAGAATACATATTTTTTTCTCAGCAGAGATAAGACAGCATATCTCTAATCCATTGAGTGGGTGGAAAGGGATCTTTCCACTTTAATAGTATCGTTCTACGGTCTAACAAGGAAGAGAAAGCAAGGACTTTACACATTGATGCTGACAGCAAACAACTCCAAATAATGGCACCAGAGGTTCTGGCTCTAAGCTGTGCTGAAGAACCACAGAAAGGGGGTGAAATATCGATTGCCAGTAACGCTCTAATTTGTCAGGAACATGTTAATCACCGTTCCCTCAGCACACTGACATCTATTGCACATAGGGCTAGTACCTACCAGGAAACATTTGAGCTAGTTTAACTTTGGATATACAGTATGAGCTCTGTGTACTACTTTAACGTATAAGTGAATGCCGAGCACACATTGATGATGAGTGGACCTGTTTAAGAACACAGTTCCACGTGTCTTCGGAGTCTATCAAGGTCTTCCTCCCAAGCTCTCTTAATGTTATCTAGAGAGGAAGATGCCAGATTGGCTATTAAATTATAAATAATAGAAATTGAGCCCTTGACTTATATGTTGCATGAAAGTCTGATACAAGTGACTTAACATAATGTCTGTTGGTCTTGGTAAGACCAAAACATAAAGCTAACTGTTCAAAGGAAGCAAATAAATTATCAATAAATAAATCTTTGAAACATTTTATCCCCTTGTCAGAGCAACTCTTAATGATCCATCCTGCATTGAAGGCGAAAAAATACATTATGGGCAACAGGGCTTAGAAGAGAGGGATCCCTAAAACGGTGTATTTCTCATGTTAGTAGTAAAACTTAAACTTAGGTAAGGACATGCCACCATTACATCTAGATCTCTGAAGTTATGCTTTACGCAGGCGGGGGTGCTTACCATTCCAAATAAAAGTAAAGATAACAGAGTCCAAAGAATTAAAAAAGGACAGGGGAAAAAAATAAAGGTAAACACTGAAAAACAAAGAAATTTAGGGACTACCACCATTTTAATGGAATTAATGCACCCAATGAGAGAAATCTTTAAAGGAGACCATTTAGAAAGGTCCTTTTTAATCCGTTCAAGAAGCATGTCAAAATTATGTTTAAAAAGATGCTTATGATGGTGAGTGATACAGACCCCAAGATAAGTAAACTTATTTTTGACTAGTTTCAGTGGTGTATTAGAATACTGTAGTTGCGTATCTACCTTGTTAATCTCTTGTGCAGATTAAGCCTGTAACCAGAAAACCAACCAAAATTCTCAAGCAAAGATAGAGCTGCGGGTAAAGAAGTTTGTGTATTAGAGATAAATAGCAGTAAATCGTCTGCATATACAGTTACCTTATGCACGGCCTCACCACGGGTAATTCCAGTAATCTGCTGACTCTCATGTTGGGCAATTGCTATAGACTCAATAGCTAGAGCAAATAGTAATGGGGTTAGCGGACAGCCCTGTTGAGTTCCGCGGTGCAAGTTAAATGGCCTAAAGTGGAGACCATTGGTCAGGACTACTGCAGAGGAGCACTATTAAGTCATTTAATCCAAGAAAGAAAGACCGGGCCAAATCCACATTTTTCCCAAACGAAAAAAAAAAGTTACTTCCACTCCACAAACACCTTCTCTACGTCTAAAGAAACAACACATTCCAAAATGGCCTGATGTTGAGAGTATACCACATTAAGTAAGAAATATTTAAAAAAAACTTTGTTCACTATAAATGTGGACTTATTTTAAAAGACATTAAACAGCATAAATCACTTACTGTAAGACTGAACCTCCATAAGAAGCTGAAAAGCAATGAAGATGAACAACTCCATTACAGCGAGTGTGAGAAAAGAGATGAGTCAGACACAATGGGTGAATTAGGAAGTAACACACCAGACCACCGGAAACCATTTAATGCACTGAGCAGTTTTAAGTAGATGAAAATACTACACTGACAGTGTAACACGTATCATAGAGTGTGCATAAGAATTTATAATGTAATAGTTTTATAATGTCCAATTAATACTGACAACCATACGGGCGACTAATTGAGTTAAGTAGAGTTATCTAAAGCTATCCATTCTCTGACTAATAAATCCTCTTGTTAGTGTTCTGCATATTATATATATTAGAATTTAGCATTTTTGTAAACCCCCTGAATAGAAAACATATAGTGCACAAATCTTATTGTAATGTACAGCAGTGATGATCAGAAACAGAAGTTAAAATGTTAATGCATGATATAGACAAACAATATCTTCACTTTGCATCTTAATGAATTGAAATAGTGAGAAAAAATATAAATTAAGAGATCAGATCCAGCTGAAATGATGTTAAGTTTAAAGGGATATGTATCAAATTAGCTCAAAAGGAAAATATGTATAATTAATTATAAATATTTGGATCAGTTTTAGAATTGACTGTAGCAGAAGTATGATTATTTAATCAGTTTGTCCATATAGCTAGATCAAGATGTTTAAGTGACTTTGGTTTTGTTTCATAAAAATGAAAAGACACCCCATGTTTCCTTAGAATAAAGCCCAGAGGTAGCATGTAGAGAGAAAATAGAGAGAGAGACACAGGTCAGAGGTGCCATGGAGGAGGAGAAATTACCCATCGCCATCGTTACTAAAAACTTTCTGTCAGACAGGTATGACTGAAACCATTTCAGAACAGTAGCTTTTAGACCCACCCCAGACTCTAGTCTAGATAATAGAGTAGGGTGGTCAATCGTATCAAAAGCAGCCGAAAGATCTACAAGAATCAGAACCACAGTATCTCTGGAATCAGTAGAGAGATAAATATAGTTTAAAGGATTAGTTCACTTCAAAATGAACATTTCCTGATAATTTACTCACCCCAATGACATCCAAGATGTTCATGTCTTTCTTTCTTCAGTGGAAAAGAAATTAAGTTTCTTGAGGAAAACATTTCAGGATTTTTCTCCACACAATGGTCTTCAACGGTAACCAAATTGTTGAAGTCCAAATCAATGCAGTTTCAAAGGGCTCTGTACGATCCCAGCTGAGGAATAGGGTCTTATCTAGCGATCGGTCATTTTCTAAATAAAATAAAAATGTATATACGTCTTGTGCTGGTCTGCGACGCGCCAGGCATTACGTAATCACGTTGGAAAGGTCACAACACTGAGTGTTTTTAGGGTGATTCTGACCTGTGGATTCGTACGATATAATCTGTGATTTTGAGTGTTTGATATTTTTGTCCTTTGTGCTTTATAAATGAAACCAATAGGTTTGTATTCTGGTTCATTGAGGTGAACGGTTTGAAAGATTTTTAAATATTAATTGTGAGTTCATTTAAAATATTAAAAGTTTTAGACTGTTTGTATTAGTTTTTTTTGTTTTAAGTCTCTGTTTGTATATCCACATGTTAATGTCCGACGAGCTGTGATGCTGAAGCTTAACAGAACGGGGAGTTTATATTTTTTGTTTGTATGGTTTCTTTTTCTTCTTTTGGGGTTGTCACTTGCTTTAAGAGCTTCAAAGCAATGAAGATGAACAACTCCATTACAGCGAGTAGTTGAATTAGGAAGTGACATATTAGACCACAGGAAACCATATAACGCAGTCAGTTCTATGAAGATGAACGTACATCATGAGACCACATGTTCAGCTGTATTCACTGTAACAGAGGGCAGTTCTGGCCACATGCATTGGCGTAATTTACATGTGGGACATGATGTCTCCACCACTTTTTGCCAGGGTCAGTATTGTCCCCACCACTTTCTGAAACATCTCACGGCTCAGATATACCTAATACAAAAGAAACATCTCCAGTTGATTAGCAAACCTGTATACATTTCTTTCTTCTGCTGAACACATAAGAAAATGTTTTGAAGAATTTGGGTAACTATACAGTTGATGGGCCCCATTGACTTCCATATTATTATAATTTTTTCCATGCTATGGAAGTTAATGAGGCCCATCAACTGTTACCCATATTCTTCAAAATATCTTCTTTTGTGTTCAGCAGAAGAAAGAAATTCATAGGTTAAGAAAAACGTGAGGGGGAGTAAATGATGACAGAATTTTCATTTTTGGGTGAACTATCCCTTTAACGCTGATATAGATAATGAACTGAATACAAACAGGTGATCTAATTAATGAATAACCATGGTGACAAACTAGTGGCGGGAAACTGAGAACAAAGGAAAACTAACAAAGGCAGTAAAAACAGGAACTGAACACTATGAAAATTAAGCCAAAACTGAGCATAACCGTGACATCTCTGTTATCCATTTTCCACCAAAATTGTGCTGGTTCTCGTGCCAATTATTTAAAGTCATATATTTTTCTCTCTAAAGCTCTTTTCACACTTGAAATAGTTAACCCTGGGTCATTGTAAACCGTGGGTAAACTGAATCCTGAGTTATCTTGCTTCACGTTTCACACTTCTCGTAATTTACCCGGGGTTAACAATTAATTCGGGGTATTAATAAGCTGCCGTTTTACACTGTATATTCTTAAACCCTGGGTAAACATCCTTATTTACATAAGTATGGTGTCAGGGTAATTGATTGGATGAACGTGATATGTTTAAAGGCTTTAGCATTACACATCCTCATATTCACCTATTGCCAAAGTACTACAAGTTTATCCTGAACAGACCTTTTGGACTATAAATGTAAAAATGTAATGGTTTCTTGATCACTCCAATAGTCACGTTTCCCTCAAATGCTGGAACTACTGTTTATTCTTCACGCAATGTTTCTGTGACTGTCTAAAGCGCGTGAATTTGACAAATGCCATTCACTGCAAATGACATCCAGCTCCAACTCCCCATCTCTGGACGTAAAATGGGTGGATCTAAACCAAACTAGGTCAAGCTCCGGCTCTGAATACCTAGTTAGGTTTAGGGATAGAGGATAGGGTTATGGGTAGGGTTATGGTGTGGCTGGACCTTCAAGCTCCACCCATTACATCCTGAGAGGCTAAGCTAGATGTCAGGCTCCACCCATTGGCTCAAGCTGTAACATTCTTCTAACACCGCAACGTTTCACAAAGCAAAAGTTTGGCAACACAATGTGGGGTTATTAACACTGCAAAAGCTGGATTTCATGACCCAGAGTAAAAAGTGGTGCTGACCTTGCTTCTAAATTATAAGCGTGAAACGTTGCTTTACCTTGAGTTAAAAACGGGGTTTAGATAGACGATTGAAGACGATAACCCGGGGTTTAGCACAGTGTTGATAAACCCTAAAATGGACTAGATTGGACCTGCCCCCCAACAGAGACAGAGGTCCAACCCGTATAGTATCACAAAGTCCTGTCAGAAACACTGTACATAAACCCCACTGACCCTTGCAAACTCCTCAAACACGCTTCTTCAGGCGGCATCCATTTTAAAACACTCGGCAGACATGAATTTTCTTTACTGAAATTATGAAAATATTTTTGTGAAAAAAGAAAAAAAACATTCATCATTACATGTTTTAATTCAGTTTAGTTCAGTTTATTGAATCCCAAGCACTTCTCACAAGGCAGTATTGGGCTAGAGAGCCTTGCCAGAGAAAGTCTTCTGCGTGGTCACAGAGGTCACAATGCATTTCACACCAAACACTAAATGATGAAAATAAAAACCTATTTGTCAGCAAGTAAAGATAGTTTATTTATGTACATAATGAAACACGACTTGAGACTCATCAGTGCATCTTCACCAAACTGTAGACTTGATCTCCTGCGTTTGAGTGAACTGGTTTGTCAGGGATCGTGCAGTACAGGTGGTAAACATTCTTAAGGAAGACAACAGAAAGACTGATAAGACAGACAAGATAAATGTTTGTAATCTGTTCATGATAGACTTCTCGTTTGTTTATGTGGGTTTGTGGTGTGACTGTTCACATATTACCTCATTTTCCTCTGTATTGCCCTCTTTCTGTTGAGTATTGACCAAGACTTCTGTAAAGCAGAAGCGTCATTTCACTTTAAATAACATGTTTTGACTGTCATGAACAAGCTCTCTGTCATAAAACTTGAATGTATTTTAAGCTTTGACACTTTACACAGCAGAATCATCTCTTCTCAGACTGACTGTGCAACAGTGTTTTGATGAATTTAATATTTGTCCCACTTCTTCCATATGAGCTCATCGTGATTGAGTGGGCCAAGTTTCTCAATGCTTTCGGACAAGTGAGGAAGTTTTAAGTTGTGAAACCACAGTGTGTTTTTATAGTAAAGAACGAGAATGATTTGATTCGTCATGAAATGACCACTTTAATGAAAAATCTTACCTGAGGGCTGGTAAATTGAATTCTCAGACATAATGAAAGAGTAAGTTGCTGTGGGATCTGGAGCGCTGTCCTGATGAGACTCTGGGTGTTCGAGGCCTTTGGAAGAACAGCATGATGAAGATGGTCAAACAGAGTCAATAGAAAACCTACCAAAACGAGAGGACAAATGTCAAATGGCTTCGCATAAAAAATTAAACGTGTAATTTTAGAAGCTTTACGGCCCCTCATCACGGCTTCTTTCATTGGATAGGCAGTGCAAACATTCTACAAAATAGCTCATTTTGGCATGAGCTGTTCCTATAAGAGAAGATGTGGCTATTAATGCTGATCTGCTGAAGACTTGAAAGAGGAAATGGTACCAGTTTCCGAGAAGCTGTGGTCACGATATGGTGTTCTTTAACTTTATTTGTAATTCTTGGTGACATCTGTTACTAAGCGTCACGTTATCTGAGATCATTAACTGAGAACGATGTTCTCTCACCTACAGAGATGGGCTGAGATGTGTCTGGTACAGAAGTGATCAGAGAATAAATCTCTGCAGGTCCAGAAGTCTAAAAGACAAAGAATAATTAAGGTCATTCTTACTCATTACGGTATTATAAATATTTATTACTTTTTGATTTAAAAGATTAATATCAAAGATACTCACCATACCAATTCCTTGACTGGGCACATCTGATTTTATTGATCTGATTTTATTGCTAAGAATCAAATATTGATCTTTATGGCATCTTTTCATACATACATATATCAGAAAAGGTGCTAAACATTTAAACATACAGCTCCTATAGACAACAAAAAATACATTTTTTCTTTACTAAAATAAAACCTACAATTAGGGTTATTAAAGTCAACTAAAACTAAAAACTATTTTTTTAAAAACTTAATAAAACTTACTGTTTTCTTCTTTTTTTACCTAGAAAACAATGATCTACTGCATTATGTTCAGTTATTATTACTTAACAGCATTTTGGTCAACTCTGTTGTTTTAATGATAAATTCACATGATCATTTCTGTATTGAACAGCATAGTGTACAATTGTAAACTTTACTTACATGCAAACCAGCACAGACAGATGAATCCAGTGAAAATGACACCAACACCAGTGGAAACCAGCACTATAAACCATTTGTCTGTGTCAAAACCAACACATTATGATGTTATTATGTATATGTAGATTTTTTTTTTTTTTTATGTCTGTTGGGTGCCTGGAAATAAGTAAATGTTCTACAGAGATCTGAAAGAGAAAGCTATGATCAAATAATTTCAAATATGGAAAATGGATTTATAATAAAACCTGTAAATTGTGGTTTGAGTGGATCTTTAGGATCAGCTGTTGAAGTGTGAACAATAGAAACCACTGCAACAGAAAGAACTCAAATGATACATGATGAATATACACAGCAGTGTTTCAGTGTTTGATGAAGTCACTGTAAAAATAATGTTCATTATATGGGTTTCTAGATATTTATTAAAGTTACCAGTTCTGGTCGATGCTGGGGTTATAGTAGTGGAAATGGCAGCCAATGTTGCTGAATTTGAAATGGGAAAATAATGAACTATATGAATAATAAACACTATGAAAGAAAACTTTTATTGTCGGGTACGTTACTCGCATGTTTCTGTGTTTGTTTCTGAAGTTTTTTGAGTGGATGTTGCTGTTGAAACTGAAGTAAGAACATCTTAAGTTGTATTTAAAATAAACATTGTCTTTACAAAGACTGGCAAAAAAAAATTCAAAGTTGTTTTGAAAGAGACAGCTATGATCAAATAATTTCAAATATGGAAAAGGATTTATAATAAAACCTGTAAATTGTGGTTTGAGTGGATCTTTAGGATCAGCTGTTGAAGTGTGAACACTAGAAACCACTGCAACAGAAAGAACTCAAATGATACATGATGAATATACACAGCAGTGTTTCAGTGTTTGATGAAGTCACTGTAAAAATAATGTTCATTATATGGGTTTCTACAGATATTTATAAAAGTTACCAGTTCTGGTGGATGCTGGGGTTTCAGTAGTGGAAATGGCAGCCAATGTTGCTGAATTTGAAATGGGAAAATAATGAACTATGAATAATAAACACTATGAAAGAAAACTTTTATTGTCGGGTACGTTACTCACATGTTTCTGTGTTTGTTTCTGAGGTTTTTTGAGTGGATGTTGCTGTTGAAACTGAAGTAAGAACATCTTAAGTTGTATTTAAAATAAACATTGTCTTTACAAAGACTGGCAAAAAAAATGTTTTATGTTGTTCTGAATTAATCATTTCAGTAATAACCATGATAACAGGTCATTGGAAAATGGAGGATAGGTACGGTGGCCTAGAGAGCTCAACTCCCTGCAACTGAAGAAAACACATGCAAATAGAAAAAACACCTGCAAATTATGAAAACATTAGTTTTACAACATGTGTGCTCCAAATACTCACAACACAACCAAATACAGAAAATACAGCTGCAAATAGCACAGACCACAACGGAAATGTTTCCAGGGGACCCTAATAAGTGACGAACCCGGCTAGGACATACTTATAGCTCAAAGTCTACTTTTTTAAATTTTATTTTATATTTTAAACTTTTTTTTGTGCAAAACATACAGAGATGACATGTTTATGACATATAACTTTGTATACAATATACAAAATGTATTAACAATATGTTCAATGTCATCAGAATGAGAAAAGAAGAGTTAACAATGAGCTGGAAAAAAAAGACAGAGAAAAAGAACATGAGGGTAAGATATTAATCTATACATCAGTTACATTGTACAAATTTTGTCATGCTATGTTTAAATACGTTTCATAAGAAATGTTAGGTAATGCAGAGTCCAAAGATGAGAAGGCAAGTTTTAAAGTTGAGACACTCACACACAGATATATAACGCATATTGTTATGTTAACAGCAATAATAAGAAATTTCTGTCATAAGAACAGCTATTCAGCTGATGGAATGTCATGGGAACATCCCAGGTGAAAATAATGAGGAAATTACGATGTCTTTCATTGCTCCCTTCACCAAGTGCATTCCAAACGACTACATAATGGCCCACTTCAAGGCTCTGCCCTTCGAAGCAAGTATATATTAATAGGGATGCTCATGAGCTATAAGCATGTCCCAGCCGGGTTCGTCACTTATTAGGGTCCCCTGACCCCTGCAAACATCTCCGTTGTGGTCTGTGCTATTTGCAGCGCGTTTCTGTATTTGGTTGTGTTGTGAGTATTTGGAGCACACATGTGTTGTGAAACTAATGAAGATGTTTTCTTAATTTGCGGGTGTTTTTCTATTTGCATGTGTTTTCTTCAGTTGCAGCGCGTTGACCTCTCTCGGCCACCGTACAAACATATTGGATGAAACACGCAATGTTCCTCCGGTATGACTTTACATTTTGAACAGACATAATTTGAGCAAAACAATTTTGACATTTGCTTTACAACTTGACAGCTACCATGTTCTGACATAATGTTACCAGTCAGATTAGAAGTGCAAACTGCAGAAAAAAACATAGTACCACAGCATTTAGTTATAGTAAATAGATGGTAAAAAAATATATATATATATTTTATAAACAATTTGTAGGCCTGTTGAAAAAACCAGAACAACCATAAAGCCTTGACTTTTTGAATTCTCTGTACTTCCCGCTTACCTTAAAAGACTACCACTATGAGTTACAGATGTACAGATAGGCCGGCTTTGAAAATGGATCCATTTTATTTTTTAATTCTGACAGTTGAATCCACCATTTTAATTCTACACAGTGACTTTTACCATTGATGAAGATTAAAAGAACTTACACATGGTTTCCTTTGCCTTGTTTGTTCGCTGGTTTGACTTGGAATGGAGGTCTACTAATATAAAATAAAAAAAACACACCAAGGGGGATCAATTTTCAGAGGGCAATTGTTTCTCAAATTGAATCTACAATAACCAGAAAATATGTTATTACTAACTTGTCATGGCTGTTGTAGTAGTATGTGCAGCGGTGGTATTTGTCGAACCTGCAGAGACAATTTACCAGCATTATATGGAGTCATTTTACAAATCTTTTTTTTTTTTTTTTTTTTAAGGTACAGATCTCACAAATACAAAATACCATGTCACATACTTGTGATGTAACTTGACATCACAACCCATACTGGTTCACGTTAATATATTAATAAAAACGTACTTTGGACTGTCACTGGATCGGAGTGAGGAGATGGTTTTTGACCTTGCGACAAATTCACAGTGTAGAAGCAGGTTATTCTCACAGATGAACTCTGACCTTCTGACCAAATACTGATCTGAGATCCAGTGAGTGAGAGCTAACATGATGAGCTCTGTTCTGTATTATTTTCTCTGCCATTTATGTAAAAGACACACTTCTCCACCATGTTCATTTTATTGCCATTGTGTAAAAATCATAATTAATCAAGTCATAATTAAAAAGCATATTTCTAAAAGAAAGTTTCATTGAAATACTTCTGACTTCAACATTTATTTAACATTAACATGTGTATGTTTTGTAGTCACAGAGTTCAAAAGGTGCTGCAGAACAGAATGACCAACACTATCTCACGACCAATTCGTACGAATTCGTACGAATGATAAAAAGATGGCTAAATCGTACGAATTTGTACGATTTGTCTAAACCCACGTGATGGGTAGGTTTATGGGCGGGGTCAGGGATAGGTCATTCGTATGAATTCATACGAATTGGGCAATTCGTAAAATATGTACGAATTTGCAAAAATCGTACGAATTCGTACGAGTGAGGTCGTATGAATTTGTACGAATTAGCCACCTCGTAGAATTTGTACGTTTTCCCGTGAGATCGGGTTGGAATGACACAATCAGCTTAGATTTGTCATCAGACATAGTCTGGCTCTGACATCTCAACCTTGATCACATGATCAACACATTCATCTCTTCCTTCCTGCCTAAATATATCAGATTGTTCACTTGCCAGTTACACTGAGGTCAAGTGTTTGTCTGACTTATTATGTGTAAGAAGATTTCAGTACTGATTCAGTAACAGCATCGCACAACTGTTGTTTCTGACTTCATGGATGATTAATGAGTCTCAACACACCACAGGGATTATGATTAAATCAACTCTTTCCTATATTTACAGTAATATATTCCATTCAGTGTTGTATTATACAGCTTATTGAATGGGTCTTTATAAAATAGTATCCATCCAGAAGTGCCCTAGATGTAATACAGATATCATTCATATTTTCTCTTTTTTTTCTTTTTCTTTTTTTGTATATGACTTTCTTTAATTGATCAAACTTTCATAATATTCTAATGACCTACATAAATCATATTGGCTTGAGAAATCTACAGGTGTCTCTGATTAAAAATGTAAAAAAAAACTGATTACAGTAAAAAGTCCTCACCTGTGATGGTGCGTGTGTCACTGCGCGGTGATCTGATCTCAGGTTCAGTGTTGATGTAATAATCACAGCTCAGATGTCTGCTGTTCACTGATCGTGTGAAGAGTTCACTATAGCTTGGATAAAACGCACAAAAATGAAATTCTCCAGACCGACTCTTCTGAATCTGAAAGACTCTTCTGAGCAGAAGAACATCCTCAGTGTAGAGACTACAGGTGAAATCAGCTCTGACTGAAGATGGTATTTCACAGGCTATGTTGATCTGGACATCATCGTCACTAACAATCAGCTTAGATTTGTCATCAGACATAGTCTGGCTCTGACATCTCAACCTTGATCAAATAATGTAACCTGTTTAAGTCAAATAATCAAAAATTAAAATAAAAAAAACATTGCAATAACAGGTTCTAACCCAGAAGAACAGCAGTGAAATATCTACTTTAGAACCATCACCGTGGCAGCAGGAGATTGAGATGATGGTTTATTAATCACATTTACCATAACTTTTTATTCCATGACAGAAACAAGCTTCAGTTCTGCAGTTTCAAAACTGCCTAAGTAACACCCAGAATGATGTTCCTATGAATGTGCAGATGTAAATACATACAGTGGATATTCCAAATAAGGTGTTGACATGACCAAGTCCAATTAATATAGCCAAATATTGGCTTAATCAGGTTATTGCAATAGTGAATAAATTTTCATGACATAGCTAATGTAAAATTAATATACCTTAAAGCAGAGAGTTTGTAGGTTCGTGGGTTTGCTATGTTCTACTAAAACATGTACAGTACTAATCACACATGCTGAAATATTTTTGATTATTGACAATTAAAAGTTTCACTACAAATGTGGACATACCGTATTTTATCGACATTAAACAACAGAGATCACTTACTGTAAGACTGAACCTCCATAAGCAGCTGAAAAGCAATGAAGATGAACAACTCCATTACAGCGGGAGTGACAAACGAGACAAGTCTCACACAATAGTTGAATTAGGAAGTAACACATCAGACCACAGGAAGCAATTTAATGCAGTTCTATGAAGAACGCACAGCATGAGACCACATGTTCAGCAGATCTGGGCCACTGGAAAAAAATTTTGTAGGCTCACAGACTCGATAAGAAGCTTTATAAAAGTAAAATTTAAATGTGCCAAAAATAACTGAACCATTAATAGACTTTATGAAAGACTAAATCATAATATAAAAATGAATAAAGTGGAATAGCTACATTATTCACTCAGTGGTTACTTTAACAATGTTGTCACATAAAACCTGGGCCTGCTGATCAGTATATGAATGAAATAGCTACATACTGCAAATATAGGCTACTATCATTCTTTCTGTACAAATAATTTTTTCTCTTTAGAGGTGCAAGAAGTGAAGAAATGAAACGGTTCATCCATGTTTTGCGGAGCACACAGAGGAAGTTAACAGAGATGTTGTTTCCACATGGCAGGAGCTGTAGATCACCTCTGTGAGAACGTCATCAGAACTTGCATAGATACAGACTTTATTATATGTTTCTATATCACGGAGCTCAGTTTATGCATATGTAAACTTACTGTCAAAGTGGCAGAGACAGAGGAATCCCATGAGTCCAGACAGAAATAAACCAATACCAGTGAAAACCAGCACTACTAACAGCCATGAGACTGTCAAAAGAAAGAATAAGGCTTTAATACATGTTTATATCTATATCAGATTTATTATGTGCAGATTTTTTTATTAAATTAATTTGAAATTAACAAGACACATGATCACGAAAGGAGGACATTTTACAAATGTTCAGAAAATAAGTTTTGTATTGTGTTGTGAGTGAATGAACAACCTTCAGAGTGAATGTGATCAGTAGGAGGAACAGCTGCAACAGAAAAGATCTCAGATGAAATCATACTACAATAAAAAAAAAACTGAACTACTGCATCATGATTACAGACATCAGTGTTTCTAGATGATCTCACTGTCAGGAAAAGGATTCTTCTTATTTAACATTTAAAACAGATTTAATATTCTATTATCAACAAAGCAAAAATTCACTTACATGTTTCTGACTCTCTGGTGGTTTCAGGCAGAGCAGAAGCTGGTATGAAAACAGCTGATAGAATCAACAGTGTGTCAGAGTGGGATGAGATATGAGAGATATGAAAATATTATGTAGTAAAAATAGTATGTAGTAAATCAGTTGCCAGAGACAATGATCAATAATACAGTTTAGCTGTAATTTTACTGGATAACAATATTTGACTGCTAAATCCTGCGACTGACTAATCATAGTCACATAGGAAAGCTGTGCAATAAACTAAGAGAGAATAATTTTCACATTTAAAGTGATATAAAGTGAAATAAGCAAAATGTCTCTGTGTGCTTGTCAAGTATGTTTTTTTTTGGCGGACAAAGTTTCACCCATAGACAGTAAAAGAAATGGACACAGCGACCCCATAGATTTCAACGGAGAAAAGTGCAGCAAATTAGAAGCTCTCACTTCCTGATGGCTGAGCGTACTGCGCAGACTCAAACTGAGCTTGACGACGTAGATGTGACGTGAGCAACCTGTCTGTCTTCTAGTAGCTGTGCCAAGAGAAATCTGAATCATTCCCTTTCGAAACTTGCAGAGACGGAGAGCGTGAGTAGGAGCTGTCCATGAGCTAGGAGCAGGAGCAACTTTGACTCTCTATGGGCTTCTCCCTTTACTTTATCGGACTTTATGCCTCCACGTCCCCCCGATTGACTGCGAGCTTCTTTTCCTGTCTATATGGTAATTTCCAGAGAGTCGCGTGGTTATGACGCAATCGTTAGCCTATTTTTACAAAAACTGCTTCTACGGGGCCATAACGTAAGATACAAGGTAATGGAGCTTTTTATACATTGTTATGTTTCTTTATAAATAAACAATGGACAAATAGTTTCTTTGATGTCATTCACCGATCGGTTTGGGCAGCACCGCTTCATATCGAACACACCTAAAAATGGAGAAAAACCTAATCACGTCCCTAACCCCCAGCAATTAATATTATTATTTTTTTATTTTTTTTATCAAAAAATTGGTGGGTGTGTCAAAAATGTCAGCCCAATCAGCAGCAACATGAATATAAATGCTGTTTTAAAGAGACAGCTCGCACAATGGGTCAAAGTAAAGTCGTTTATAAATGTGTCCACTGCAGCTTGGTATACGCAACAATTGAAGATATTAGAAGACATGTTTGTCGTTATAGTTTTTTAGTAAAAATATAGCATATTAGCAATAATGATAAGCCTAATAGGCTACTCACAATAAAAATAATAAGGTCATATAGATCATAACACAGTCTCGGAGGTAAGAAGTAGATTCTCCTTCACCTGAAATGTTTGTCTTTTCATCCTGAAATGCAAGGCAAATGTTGGATCACAATAATTAGGAACCACAGTTTCCACAAATCCCTTCACTCGATTGGGATGTTCTCTTTATTCTGGACGGCAAGGGCAGTGACTGTAACATCGAGCGTATTTTGCAGTATTAAACGCGCATTTATACCGACTTTGTGTCGGGGATGAACGCATCCCTGGTGCGAGTACTAAATTTCTAAATACAAAATTTCAAGGAAAAAACTTTTAAATATGTCATCTTGGTGGTCAAAGGTGAGTTTTAAGGGATAAATTAGTGACTACAGGGGGACTTTAAGAACGACTTTTCTCATTTGTAGCCTACTGCATCTGTACTACAGGTGAACTTATAAGTAGTAGTTTACTATTTTAATACGACTATCTGTGACATCAGGTATTAAAAATCTATTTATTTATTTATTTATCCACCCCCGCATTGTGTGTTCATGTTATGATAGTTTCAAATATTAACACTCACATTTAGCTGCATAGCTAAAAAAAAATCTCTGCTGTAAATCTGTGCAATATAATATGCAGTACTTCAAAAATGTAAAAAAAAATACCTAGCAGTGAAGTGTTATGAACATTTATTGCTTAAATATTCTCTTGAGCACATGAATAATAATATTTGCTATAGATCGACAAATAGTTTCTGTTTTACACTGTTAAAAATTGCTGTAAAAATACAGCCAATTTCCAACAGTAAAATACTGTTATTTCAATAAACAGCTAATTGTGTAAATTTACAGTTAATGGTCGTTAAATTAAGCACTTGCAGTAAATTTACAGCATTTAACAGTAAACCGGTTTGTTTCTGTGAAAAACGGTCGCGCGCTGTAAAAAAGCAGCACATGGGGGCGGGGCTACTTCATGACACGACGAGGGCCACCGCACGAGCTCTCTCGTCTCGTCTGCAGAAAGCGGTCAAGGGCATCTCTTCAGTTTATTTCTTTGTTGTTATTTTACTATGTTGCACTCAACTTCGCCTTTTTCGACTGTACCAACGTTAAGTTACTTGGCGCGAATCGCGTGTTTGCAGCCAGATAGATCGTTCTTGGGTGAGGCATTTCACTAGTCAGTGTTCTCTATCAGATTATAACTCTAGGTTTGGGAATAATTGATGAAGGGCTGCTGAATTATTTGAAAAATAATGCACATCCGAGGTTGTAATGCAGGCAGCCACGACTCGAAGTGCAATTCAACGGCTCGTCATCAGTTTTTCCTCCTCGGTGACCACACCTCAAGGTATTTATTTTTATCAGATACCAAGCCTCAGTTGCTAATTCAAAACGTCATTAGAGCCAAGAGAGAAGTGATTAAAGAACAGCGACATTACAATGCAACTGAGAAATGGTACGCTTTTTAATTTTAAAACTATTTTATTAATAAATGTACCGTTTATGGTATATGTGCGAGTGTGTGCTTGCACTATATCTTTGTGCGTTTGTATTGGAGAAAGAGAAGAGAGTATACATTCCATAGATGATAAAACATGAAAAAGGTTTGTAATTTTTATCCTGTTGTTAGTTATATTTATTTGCTTGATATATTTTTTTGTGGGTTTTGGTTATTTTGAATGTTCTAGGCCCTAAGGACCTTTGAGATAACTGAAATCGTTTGGCGGCGTGATATGGAACTGTAATGCGGTCAAATCCTCAAGATGCCTGGAACTACTTGCCTGGAACAGCTGGAACAATATTATAAAGAGGTAATATTGCAAGTGGTTTGGTTTTCTTTTATAGGATGTATTTCCAATTTTGTATGATCAGAGTCCTGTACAAAATTTGTGCACACACATGCAGTACCATTTATGCATTTGTGAGGCACATGCAAATTCACATGCATGTTTCCAGTAGCATACAGAATACACCCATAGTTTACAGACACGCACTCAATCACTTAATTATTCACTCCTTTCTGGCTAACTGGAAAATCAGTTCCTTTTACACACAGCTAAACTGTCATGTCTTGGCCCCCGTTTCTGTTAGGATGATATTTTGGTATTTTCTCTATGGTAACAAACCTACACCCTCATTTATTTACTTAAAGGGATAGTTCACTCAAAAATTAAAATTCTGTCATTAATTACTCAACCTCATGTCATTCCAAACCCGTACGACCTTTGTTCATCTTCGGAACACAAATTAAGATATTTTTGATGAAATCCGATGGCTCAGGGCGGGGGCTCCATTGACAGCCATTTAATTAAAACTTTGAAGGCCCAGAAATGTAGGAAAGATCGTTAAAATAGTCCTGCAGAGCCGGCCCGAGGCATAAGCGAACTAAGCGGCTGCTAGTGTTTTTTAATGTTTTTTTTTTACATATTAAATAACTTAAACAAGTGACATAAATGAATGAATTAATCATTTCTGATTTCATGATCAATATAACTATAATAATAATAATACATTTTATTTGTAAAGCACTTTTCATAAAAGAATCTCAAAGTGCTACAGAGACCATATTGAACTTATTAAAATCAGAAACAAAAAAAATAAAAACAAGTGATAAAATACATAAGAAAAAACAGCTAAAAAGAGGAGTTTTTAGTGCAGAATGAAATTAGCAAAGCCTAAGGACAACTTAAGGACCTGACAACCTGCCTGGTGATGTAGCGGTGCTACCCTCATATTTAGGCTGCAGTAGATCACCATGTTAAGTGTTCACCATAATGCAAATATGCCTCATTTGCCAATAGAATATGAATTGTAATGTGGAATTGCTTGTTGATGAGTGTAAGTAATGATGGCAAAATAAACTCATTCTGCTTGATCAACTATGCACTTATACAATGCTATATTTATTTATTTTTTTCAGGAACACTGTTGAAGACTTTAGAGCACAACCAATTCTACCTGCCCCTGATGTTTCTCAAGTGTCTGTGCCTCCACAGCTGATGATACAGCAGGTGAGGTTTTTCTTGATGGCAAATGGTTACATTGCCTGTTAATATGACATGACACATTTAACATAGCTTTTTATTTATTTATTTATTTTTGTTGTGAGGTGAGAGATAGAGGACCAAAAAGCGAGATTCACAATTATTCAGTCTTTAATGAAAATGAGAAGCGAATCACTGAATCAATAAGGAACATAAATCTTCTCAGGATTCTCAGGTAACAGTCAAACAGAAAACTTCGCTCGTAGAAATAGAACAAAAACTGCAGATAGCAAATAACTTGTAACTGGAACTCTTGATGCGCAGCAACGCGTTAGGCGAAGTAGAGGTCCCAGTGGAGACTGCAGAGTGAGGCGAAGCCTGCCGAGAGATAGGGTACCGTAGCCTGGATACAGCGTCTGGCCAGGAACACAGCGTCTGAATTGCTATCTGCAGATAAATATACCGGCTTGAGGAGAGGCTTCCACATGAACGACACAGGACAGGACAGGACAGGACAGGACAGGACAGGACAGGACAAGACAAGACTCGACTCGACTCGACTCGACTCGACAAGAGAGGTAAGAGAAGCGTTATCTGCATTGATAGCTTGGAATAAACTGACAAAGAGGCAAAGAAAGAGAGGGTTAGAAATAGCAGGAAGCATCAGGGGGAAAGGAGAAACAGGTGAGACGATAGAGCAGAAATTAAGGTAAATGGGAACAGCTGGAACTGATGAGGCTAAAGTGATGGGGTCGTGAATGAGTGTAAAGTGTGGCCACAAGAGGGAGACAGAGAAAGGAGGAACCCGGATCATGACAATTTTATCGTTGCAGGTTCATCCACTGCAGAGTTACAGGCGCCTGAAAGCGAGGAACAGTTAAAAGCACTTGCATTCACTGACACATCGGTTTCTACCTCAGCCGGCATGACAGGTCAGTTAATCTAACAGTTTTTGTTTTGTGTTGGCTTTGCTGTAAAATATCTTGTGTTATGTTATAATTCTTTTTTTTTTAATCTAATGTCCCTACAGGTCCTTCTACATCTGCACCCACTGCTAAATAGATTTACCATCCACTCCCTCAACAAGCTCCAGCTATCAAGATAGATCAACAGCTCCTCCAATTTACCCAGTTGAATGTTCAGCGTTCCTGTCCGACTCAGAAAGGACTGATCTGGTAAGAAGAGGGCCAGTGCCAATAAGTGACACCTTCACCGTCCCCAAAAAATCAGATGGACGAAGCTTTCACTACCACTATACATAGACAATTAGTTAATGGGGAAAAAAAACAAACAAGCGAAGCTGGCTAATTTATTCAAAGAAAAATTATGTGGTTTACTTTTTATTAAGTATTTATTTTGTATTAATACATAACCTCACTGTATTAATTTATAATGTAACATTATAGCATGACATTTGTGTAAATAATCGTCAAGCACAGGTGACTCCGCGTGGTGGGTGGGGGGCCCCCAAATCAAATTCTGCTTAGGGCCCCCAAAAGGCTCGGGCCAGCACTGGACCAGTTAGTAGGTTGTCTGGTCAACTAATCTTAAGGAAGCCCTGTAAAACATATAAAATATTCATTAGTCATTGCTCTAGTCTAAGCCAACCAGCTACATTGACTCGATTATATAATTTGCAGTGCTTCATGGGAGTAGGCGGAGCTAAAGAGCTACTTTGGCACTTGTTGCTTTTTTTTAACTCTGACTGGTGTAATTTTCTGTACAGCATAATGGGTAATGTAGTTTTATGAATGCTACTGTTAAATAAGATTATTTAAAAAAATACGCTGAAATAATGCTGACTGACGGCTTCAGCAGAAGCAAATACCATCGATTAACAACCTTACAGTAGGTCTGTCTTTAAAGGTTTAAAAAGAGTTTTTACCTCCAGGAACTGATTGCACTCTATCGTCAGTGGAATTCAGTCATAAAAATGTAATGTGTAACTACACAACTTCGATCAACACTTAATGACACTTTTTTGATATTGTTGTAAAGTTTTATGAATGCATTTGATTACCAAAGCTTTTGATGATACATTTGTAATAAATCATGAAACAAACTAAATAAATAATTAAAACAGAAATGGGGGGGGGGAATGGAAATGAGGAAAAATAACAGATTTCATAGGGAACTTTTAAGTTGCGTTCACACTACAAGCGACTATGTCGCCAGTGGCTGGCGGTGAGGTCGCTAGTGGGCGTTCCCACTACTGGTTGCCTAGTAATGTTTGTGAGTGACATTCACGGAACACGGATGTTACTCCATGCTGTAGACAACAAATCTGTTTTCTTGCCACTACAAGCTAACATTTTGGAAGGAAAAGTCTAAATATAAATGGAATCAGTACATAAAATGCATAATATTAAAGATGAATGAGAAACAGTGAGTGCTCTTTGCTATCGCGGCTATTTAACTGCAGCAAATGGGCAAATACTGGTCTTTCTGAGTTCACGAAACCATTCAGACTCGGAGTCAGCACGGCGAGTACCACTGTATGTACACGGAGACATATCATAAATTATTGGACAGTTTCTGACTGCTAAAATAAACTTCTCATTCATCTTGCCTCGGTCGGACTCGGCACTGAAGAGTGACGGATCATGCGCGCCCTACTGACTTCACTCCTATTGGTTGTCGCTCCCGAAAATCGCTCTTCATTTGCATAAAGTTGAACAGATCTCAACTTTGTCGCGTCACTGGACACGCCCCATCCAGTCGCCAACGGTCACTGTCGCGCGTGTCGCCGGAAATCGCCCGCTCCCCATTGAAATGAATGGTATCGTGTCGCTTGTAGTGTGAACGGGGCTTTATTGTTAGATTTTAATAAGGGTTGGCGTTTTTATTCAACTGATTATACATGCTTTTTGATTATTAAAAAATCAATAATTCAAATAGAATCCAGAAAAAGAAGCCGTAAAAGAATAGAAAGAATGTTTTGGACAAAAACGCCCCTTCGCTCTCTTCCATTGGTGAGAAGTGAAGCCGCCAGTGTCCCGAAATGGCGCTGACATCTTGGGGCTTGAGTCTGCGCAGTAGCGATTTCAGGACCAGACCTGCGCAGTAGTGAGCAGGAAGTAAAGCCGCGAAATCAAGGCCCCGCCCTCACTCTCGGTGTGAAATAATTAATTATAGAAAATTAGATACTCAATTTAAAGCTCCAATCTCCTCAGTCCTCCGAAGATCCCGAAAAAAAAGTATATTGGTGCTTCAGTGACTACTTCGCTCAGAGAACCTGTCAATCACAGCTGTCAATCATGACGTTACACCACCGTTTTTATAGCATCAAATAACTAACTAAAAACAAACTTATTTTAAAAACAAACACTTGAATTTACATCAGCGTGATAAAAACTACAGTAAATGACAGAAACCACCTTCGGAAAAAAGATATTTGAAGTGTAATTAAATTGTTTAGTTGGTCTCAAGTCCCGTTGAATAACACGGGGAGGCAGGGCTTATGACCTATACTAGGACCAGTCACCGGGGGGCGATCGAGACGTTTTGGCTTCACTTTTCAGGGCTTGTGCGGCACGCTTGGTTTGGCACAATGCAACGTGCAATCGATTACTCTTGTCTTGTTGAACAAACGAGGATCTAGTGCTGATGCTGTATACAATGTAGGGCTGCACGATTAATCGCAATAAAATCGCACTCGATTTGGCAAAGGCTGCGATTATTTTGTGCACAGTTTGTCAGTGGAGTGCGGCTGATTGGTAGTAAATACTGCCCCATTTGAACGCCAGAGGGCACTCTCACGCAAACACGCTAAATATGCCCCGCCGCAGGAGTACAATAATGCCCATCATTCCAGGAAATCCAGGAAATCGCTGTAGCTGAATAAACAGAAGATTGAAACGCTTTGATGAAACATTACTTATAAATACACGACTGCCTTTTTCTGTGTAAGAAGGCACATCATCTCACAGAAAGAGGAGCTCAGCTGTCGTTATGAAGTGAGTTTGGAGTAAATGCATGTTATTAAATGTTGCATGTTATTAAAAAGAGGCTCATAAATGCTTCTCATGTTTTGGAAAGATGTTTGACGCGTGTTGTTTTTTCAAATGCACGTTATAAGTGACTCAAACTCACAGTGCTTTCAGATGGAGCAGCGTTTACAGAGCCGTACATCAATGACAAACTGCGCATAAAAAATAATCGCAGCCTTTGCGATAAGCCATCTCGATTTAAGTGCGATTACATGTAAATTGCGATTAATCGTGCAGCCCTAATACAATGTTTCCTTCAGGCCAGCATATCTTAAGGAAATTCCACATATTTAAATAACTTTTTGTCATATGCAACGTCCATCCACAAGTCAATTTCACATAGTAATTTATTAAAGTGTTGCTGATTGCATTTAATTGATTGTTGTCATATATGGTTGTAAATCTATTTAATGTATGTAAATCTATATTTAGTTTACATAGGGTCTATAAATCAACACTACTACAGAATAAAAAAAAAAGTTTAATACATTTTAAACAAGTAAACATACCTTGACATTAGGTTGTCATGTATAGCGGATTTAAAGTCCTTGATGATTGTGGAGTCGCTGGGTGCAATTCTCATCTCCTGTAACAGCCATGCATGCAGAGGACCAATGACTGAAAAAGTTGGTGAGCACTCCTCAGACATGGCTAGTGTAGCAGCTTTCATGGGATTCAGACAGAGCCTTCACTACATCTTCTACTGCCGTTATGTCAGCGTCTGACAAAGTGCAGAGATCTTTCTCACTTCTGCGAACCTCAGGTGAGAGCAGCGCTGCGGATATGGCTGGCTGCTGTTCCAGGAACCGCTCTAGCATCTCCAGTGCGCTGTTCCACCGAGTTACAACGTCAGTCTTCAGCTTATGCGAGGGTAGATCCATTAGCTTTTGTTGGACTTTCAGAGTATGGCTGGCGATGCTGCTTTGATGAAAGAAGCCAGTGATTCGTCTGACTTTGCCAAGCAATTGAGCCACTTTTGGGAGTTTGAGTGCTGCTTGCGATGCTAAGTTCAGTATACAGTTCAGTGTGCGCGCGTAGCAACCGACGTGAAGCACATTCATTAATCCCGCCGCACGAACCATATTAGCTGCATTGTCGGTATCCAGGGCCGGTTCTTTCTCGGTAATACCCCACTCATTTAAGGCCTCATTCAACAATGCTGTGATGTTACTTGCTGTGTGGCTGGTGTGGACAGCTCGGGTTTGCAAAACATGCGACACGAGTGTCCAGTCACTTGCGATATAGTGACATGTGATGGTGACATACGAGTCAGTCGCCCTGGATGTCCAGCTGTCACAGGTAAGGGGCAACTCTTTCTGCCGACTGGAGAGATGCTGCGACATTGGTCTTAACCGCTGCATACTTTTTCGGTATCGCCATTTCACTGAGGTACTTGCGCGTTACCATTACGTAGCGTGGTTCCAAAACATTAATACGATTTTGAAAGCCCTCGTTCTCAACTATGCTGTAGGGGCGTAATCGATACTGTTCTGTTAAATTGAATATCGATTAAAATCGGAGAATCAATATTTTTTACCCAGCCCTATCAAGCATCCTGTCCATGCTGGCATCTAATTTAGTAATCTTCTACCAAAAACAGACTTGCGGCTCATTTTTGGGTTCTGACCCATTAGTTGAGAGCCACTGGAGATGTTTGTCTGAACTGCTCACCTCTCAATCTCAACCTTGCGGGGCACATGTCCTCGGGGGCAAGTATAAGCTATCTGAACTTTAGGAGTGTAACTTCCAGGGTGAAAGTCCGTCTCGTGCTGGAGTTGTGTTGATGGTTCTTGCCAGTTGTTCTCCAGAACATTGAGGAAATGAGGAAAAATAACAGATTTCATAGGGAACTTTTATTGTTACATTTTAATAAACTGTTAGCGTTTTATTCAACTGATTATACATGCTTTTTGATTATTAAAAAAAATCAATAATTCAAATGGAATCCAGAAAAAGAAGCAGTAAAAGAATAGAAAGAATGTTTTACCTGTTGCGGACTTTTGCTTGATGTAGTTATGAGAGCAGAGTAGATGCCCCTCAGAGGGGGCAGTTTGCCCCCGTGACCCTCTCTAGACTTGTTTTGAGGATGAGGACAAAACATGCCAGATCCGTTAGGATGGTTTTCACTTTGTGTCTGTTTTTTGTCCATAAACTCTTATCCAAACCGAAAGAAAATAAAGAAAAGTTACCTAAAAAAAAGCAGAATTGTTTCATGCATTACAGTATGTTTAACCAAACATTGTTACAAAGTATCTAGCACTGTATTCCATGAAATATGACAATAGTGAGAGGCATATATTTATATAACTTTATCTATCTATAAATTACAGAAACGTCTGTCTGTCTGTGTGTCTGTTATTCGCATATCTCTCGAACCGTTAGTCCGATGGATTTCAAACTTGACGGGTGTCTTGCTATGGGCACAAGTAAGTGCAGTGTTGATGCTGTTTGGATTAGAAATGCAAAATATATGGTTTAAATATATCGGTAAAAGAAGCACTTAGAATGTTGTGGTTAAATAAACATTCTGACATAAACACTTTGTCAGCTAAACATTAAGTCAGCTACACTGTTTACTTCTGAATATTATATTTTATTCACTGCCATCATTTGTAGTAGCCTATTGTGACAGATTGAAATATGTATTTTATAATTCCCAAAATCTGTGAAACATTGACAGCTATTATATCACGCTATTTTGAACGTGTGTGTATAAAGGTTTATAAAATGTGAATAATTATTTTGTATGTCATTTTGGGTTCATCTGCGATCTATTAGTTTGGCACAATGCAACGTGCAATCGATTACTCTTGTCTTGTTGAACACTAGGGGGAGAACTCGCGGGGTTTTTCCATTACACAAAGTTCGCAGTGGAGAAACATCGAGCGAGTTTTGTGGTTAGTCTTCTCCCCCTCTATTCAGGTATCAATTCCAATTATGTTAATTCAATTATGTATTTTGTTTAAGCATTTGCAGATGTGAGTATTCTATCGATTGCGTGTCGAGTTAAATGTTTTATAGCTCATTAGTTCAGAGGTGCATGAGCTCAGAGCTCCATTTTGAGCATTAATGGCACGAGGCTTACATAAGGGCGCAAGAGCACATATAGAGAACATTTAGTTAGTGCGTATGTGGTATGTACCAAGCGTGCCGCACAAGCCCTGAAAAGAGAGTCACTGAAGCACCAACGGACATTTTTTTCGGGATCTTCGGAGGACTGAGGAGATTGTATTTACTTTATTTTAACAAGCCTCTTGTCATACTGCAATACATTTTTTTTAAAGTGCACTCAGGGAGAGTGCATTCTGAGAGAGTGAGGGCGGAGCGTTGATTTCGCGGCTTTACTTCCTGCTCACGACTGCGCAGGTCTGGTCCCGAGATCACTACTGCGCAGACTCAAGTTCCAAGATGTCAGCGCCATTTAGGGACACTGGCGGCTTCATGGATTAATTTCTCACCAATGGAAGAGAGTGAAGGGGTGTCGTCCATCTGTTTTTTACAGTCTATGGTATGTACGTTTGTATTTAATGTTTAATTCAGTATATTTAGTGCTGATTGCTCGATTCACGGGTTTGGAGAAATGTAAATGTAAAAAATGAACGAGAAAGAGAATCTTAGAGATCTATGTATTTTCAGATAAAACAATTACATACAAGGGTGTATTTATTACATGTTTAGAATAGAATATTGTATTTTTTGTATTAGAGGTACACATTATTAACAGCATATGTGACCAACTGTTAAATATGTACGTTTTCAGAAAGAATGTGAATGATGCTGTTTTTGGAATGTTGTTTATTGTCAATTGCTACAAAAGATGACACATAAAGTTTGCAGTGGAGAATCATCGAGCGAGTTTTGTGGTTAATCTTCTCCCCCTCTATGCAGGGGTACAACACTATTCACAAACTTTTTGCTCAAGCGTAGCGTTTTTTCGGTGATCACTGTGTAGCCAGCTCCCTCAATTGTGTAGTTCAATTTTCCATATTTATTGTATGTCAGTATCAGTATTTGCTTTCTACCATGCACAAATAAAAATGTCTCTGAACTTTTGCTGTGTAATTGTAACAATGAGCACTCAAACACACCGAATCAACAATTACTAAAAACACACACAAAAACTGATTTTGCACGGGCACTTTGCACTAGTATATATATATTGTGACGGTCCGAGTGGTGGCCGCACAAGAGCGGTAATGTGGATGCATCTTTCACACACACACACACATGCATACATTTACACGGAGGACATGTGTTTAAGAATAATCTTTATTTAAACTCTTATTTTGTTATTCACATTCATTTGTTTCAGTATAATGATGGATTATAAGAACCACACGAAACAATATTAATTAATTATTTATTGTTAGGTTTTCATGTTTACATTTACAGCACATTTTATATAACGTTACATTGTTACTGATTTGAAGTGCACACAAATTAGTTACGTTGTATATGTTACTTATATTTGTTTCTATTTTGAGTTTAAGTTTACTGTGATGAACTTCAGACCAAGCGGGAAGGAAGTCGACCGGAAGTTGAAGCCGGCCGCGTGCCACCATCTTGTAGCAGAACTTCACCTGCTGTTAGCATCCCATTGACTCCCATTCATTTTGGCGTCACTTTGACAGCGAATAACTTTACATCTGAGGCGTTTGAAGACTCCATTTGTCCATTATTTATTTCTAAAGAAACACGACAATGTATAAAATGCTCCATTACCTTGTAGCTTACGTTATGGCCCCGTAAAAACAGTTTTTGTAAAAGTAGGCTAACGATTGCGTCATAACCACGCGTCTCTCAGTCGCACAGTAGAGAGATTACCGTATTGACGGGAGGAGAAGCTCGCGGGCAATCGGGGAGACGTGGAGGCAAAATGATAAAATAATTAAACAGAATACCTAGCAAAAGTTTCTCCTGCTCCTAGCTCGTGGATACCTCCTACTCACGCTCTCCGTCTCTGCAAGATTCGGAAGGGAATGATTCAGATTTCTCATGCCACAGCCACTAGAAGACAGACGGGTTGCTCACGTCACATCTACGTCGTCAAGCTCAGTTTGAGTCTGCGCGTCAGGAACGGAAGTCCTAAAAAATCGCTGAAAATGGGCTTCACTTGCCTCAATTGAGTTTCAATGAGATGACTCTGTCCATTTCTTATACTGTCTATGCTTCAGACATGGTCTGCTGCAGCCGCATCCTGACGTAACGAGGATTAGAGTCTGGACAGGAACAGAATATAAGCATTATTGGTTCCGCCCGGACAGACCATTTGCTGGGAATTGCCCGGGGAGGAAGAAATGTTAATGTCTTTAATGATGCCAGCATTGCTGTACGTGTAATATTAGTCCCGTTTGAATCGGCATCTCTGTGATTTGGCGGGGTCGTATATAATTTTTTCAAGGTTTTTGTTTCCTGTGCGCTTTTTTATCCATCTTTCGCGAAGAATGGAGTGTTTTGATAGTATTTTGGGTGCTGGGTCATATCACTATAGGCTACACCATACAACTATAAAATTTGCAGAAAGAGAAAGCTGAAAACCATCAGAAGAGCAAAAACAAAAAGAATGATTAGATGGAGATGAATGACTAGCAGCATGCAATAAGGAATATTCTTCTGTTTATGATATTTCATACAGCTAGACCTATAACGACAAGACATTTCCAAGCAATAGCCTATTGACATCATATCCGGGAGATAACGCAGTAAATTTGAGTAAAATCACAGGCTTCGCTTATCCCGTGCGAATGTGCCACACGAAATTCAGATGTGGGCGGTAATTTCTAAATATCCAGTGCGGATAGGGCTTTAGTTAATGGGGAAAAAATCTAGCAAAGCTGGCTAATTTATTCAAAGAAAAATGATGTGGTTTACTTTTTATTAAGTATTTATTTTGTATTAATACAGAACCTCACTGTATTCATTTATAATGTAACATTATAGCATGACATTTGTGTCAATAACTGTCAAGCACAGGTGACTCCGCGTGGTGGGTGGGGGGCCCCCAAATCAAATTCTGCTTAGGGCCCCCAAAAGGCTCGGGCCGGCACTGGACCAGTTAGTAGGTTGTCTGGTCAACTAATCTTAAGGAAGCCCTGTAAAACATAATATTCATTAGTCATAACTCTAGTCTTCAGTGTTGCGTGATCCCTCAGAAATTATTCTAATATGCTGATTTATGTGCTGTAATACAGCTTTAGTGAGCACAAGAGTCTTCTTTCAAAAAAACATCAATGATAATACCAAATAAATTCAATAAAGTTATTTTGCTAAGGAAAGATGGTTTGTTCTTATTTTCTTCTCACTATTCACATCTTTAAGGCACTTGTTTGCACAGACGTTCCTTATGGATCAGAAGCAAGCTTTGGATTGCTCCTGATCGATTGCTCCTGTCTGCTCTGCTGCGTTGCATTGGTTTCTGTCTGTAAGCTTCGTATCTTTCTGTTTTAACCATTATTCTATCATTCCTTGTTATTTATACTGCTAAATATAACCTAATCAACATCATACATTAACCTGACATCGCTAGTTTCAATCTAAATCGTTATTGCTAGCACAACACGCTAGTAATTCACTAGCCTGTTAGCGTGCCATCCGTGCGCTCTTTATTTATTTATTTATTCTCTAGAGCGCTCGCGCCTTCCGTGCACTCTTTATTTATTTTCTCTCGCGCCTTTTACGAGTTCATCAAAAAACTGTGGTAAGCTTAGTGAACTCTGTACATCTTTCGGTTCCAGCTGAAGTAGAGCCCATGCAGCAGGGCAACTGGGTGACGGCGAGACGCTCTAGTCGCGGGACAAAAAAACGCTCTTCCGTTCCGATTACAACATCAAACAGATTCTCCCCACAAACAGAATTCTGTTGATTGTGCCCTAGTAATTGGCGATTCTATTACATGGAGCCACCATAGTCACAAGGTGGGATGCTGTTTTTTGTCGGCAGCAGGGCTTTGGCAGGAACAGGTTTGCGGTCGATGGAGCCTTGCTCATAACCTAAAGCCAGCCATTCCTCTGGAGTACGGCAGTCAAACTCCTCGTTATCGAATATATGGTGTTACATTAAAAAAATATATAAACACAAGTATGCAGCCAATTAAACAGAAATGGTACTGGAATTCAAACTAAATCATCTACATGGAGACTAAAATAAAGGAAAAAGCAAACTGGGACATTCAAATTCACATAAAGAATACTTCAGAAAATCAATATAGCAACATGTATGACCTCCAGAGACAGGTTGTTTGAAACAGGCTGGTAGGGGTTTTCTGTCTCCGCACTCGTCTGGTATCTGGGCATCAGCTGGTTGGAGTCAATGCCTTGCTCAGTCAAAAGCTTACTGATATCTAACTTCTGATACTCCCTCTTACGTCTGAGAATTAAAACAGACACAAACATCCATGCATATTACATTTACAATCTAGAAATATGCCTTATATAAATAAAAGAAAACATACAAAAAACATTAAATAACAAAATGTACATGAGCCTTTTTCAAATGGATGAGCATCTACTCTAACTTTTTAGTATCAACCAAGCAAACAAATCCATAATAATACTATAATAAATACAACTGTTTAAAATGTTTTTGAAAAAATGCACCAAGGCTGCATTTATTTAATTAAAAATACAGTAAAAACAGTAATTTTGTAAAATATAATTACATTTTTAAATTGTTTTCTATTTTAATATATTTAAAAATCAGTTTAATCCTGATGCAAAGCTGAATTTTCAGCATCATTACTCCAGTCTTCAGTGTCACATGATCCTTCAGAAATCATTCTAATACGGTGCTCAAGAAACATTTCTTATTATTATCAGTGTTGCAACAATTGCGCTGCTTAATATTTTTGTGGAAACCATGATACAGTTTTCAGGATTCTTTGATAAATAGAACGTTAAAAGAAACAGCATTTAATTGAAAAAATAGAAATTGTTATAACGTCAAAAAATGTCTTTACTGTCACTTTTGATCAATTTAATACATCCTTGCTTAAAACAGTAGTGTATAATGAATAATAAAAAATCTCAACAAACAATGATTTACAGCAGAACACACTTTGGTTACCCTTTTTGGAAGTGACTATTTTTCTTAACCTTGCATCATTTTACTCATGGTTTTTAAGAGGATAAAGCATGTCAAGCATTAGGGCTGGGTATTGCGAACAATTTGCCGATTCGATTCTTATTTATATAGTTTCGATTCGATTTCAATTCGATTCGATTCGATTCAATATCGATTAGTTATTAATATTTTATTTAAAATGTTAATTTTGTAGACATGGAATCCATATTTCAATATAAATGCTACTTAGCTATATTACTGAAATACACATTTGCAATAACAACAGGGCCCACGCAATTATGATTAATTCATTTTTACTTTAACTTTGAGTAACAAACATTGTGACAGATTTAAATAATAATAAATATGCACATACAATGCACACAATGTAGGCACAAACTGCACAGTGTACATTACTGGAAAAAACGAAAAAATTCAAAACGGCTCATAAACCCCTTGTCTGGACATTGCGTATACATACTAACTGTATACATAACTAACAGTTCTTTAACAAGAATTCATAAATATGCACATACAGTGCACACAAGGTAAGTAGCACAAACTGCACAATACTCATTACTGTAAAAAAACACATGCAACACTGAAATTCATTAACACCTTGAAATGTTTAAGAAGTAAAACAAATTTTAAAACACGCTCATAAAGCCCTTGTCTGGACATTGCTAACCCTAACCCAAACATACTAACTGTTCATAAATATAACGGCCCTACAACTCATTTTTTTTATTGGCAGATTTTTCTACAAGAAGATTAGCTGGTCAACATGGTCTGACCTAAGGCAGCTCCTTAGCGCTGTGATTACATCACCAGCAGTTGAAAAAACTCTCTCTACAGGAACACTTGATCCAGGCACACAGAGATATCGCTTTGCTTGTTGTGCTAAAAGAGGATACGTACTCTTCTGCATGCATCTTCCACCAGATTAGTGGGTTTTCAGAGAGAAGGACAGGTTTCACTTCCCTGTACCTTGCCACTTCCTCCTTTACAATTTCAGTGACAGTTTTCTCTGTTGCTGGGGCTGCTGCTTTGTAGACTGGTCCATGGAGATCCATCAGTGCAGATGTTTATGGCTTCTTGGGTGATGTGGGGGCTTCTGCATCTCTCACATCATCAGGAGTACCCAAGGAGACGTGGCGCTGTAATGACGACAGGTGGAGAGCATCTTGTTGCGTGTTAAGTTTATCTATTTATTTAGGTGTGTTCCCGAGTGCAAGTGTCTAAATTAGTAATATCACGGCTTGAATGTTTGCCCTTCTGGACATTATTATAGTTAGATCAAAGCTTGTAAAGTACACTTTTCATGATGAGGAAGTGCAAGCTGGCGTTGCTGCTGCTCTGGGCTGTCGAACTGCTAATGGCATTATCTGGGAGTCATGGGGGCGAAATTCTGCGGTACAACCGGGACGACCTGCTGCTTCTTCGAAACATGGATTATCCAGCACCGAACTTGGACAACTGTGGAGAGTTGTTACCGAGACAACGCGGGCTGGGCCATGACTACCGGCGGAAATCTCCGATGAGGAAGCGGGGAAGGAGAGGTGGAGTGAAGCAGAGGTTGAAAAGGCTCACCGGCACACAGAAGAGTCCGCCACTACCTTCCATTATACTCGCCAATGTTCGCTCCCTATGTAACAAACTGGATGAACTACAGGCAAACATATCATGCCAGTGGGCATATAAAGAGGCTAGTCTGGTCTGCCTCACGGAAACCTGGCTGGATAAAATGATCGTGGACTCCGAGCTCTCTCTGGACGGATTCGGCCCTCCGCTCAGACTGGACCGGGACACTGTGAGTAGCATGAAAAAACACGGGGGTGGGTTGTGCGTGTATTTTAATAAAGACTGAAGCAGAACTGCTGATGTCAAAGACTCCTGCTGTACACCTGATCTAGAGCTGCTTGCTGTGTCATTCAGACCCAAATATCTCCCCCGGGAGTTTGGTCAGCTGGCTCTAGTACTTGTTTACATCCCCCCCCTCTAGCAACGTCACACACGCGGAAGAGGCCAATCTGCGTGTCCATCAGATTGAATGTACATCCCCAGATTCCCCCATTCTCATTTTAGGGGATTTTAATGGCTGCAGGCACTTCCAACCTACCAACAATATGTGACATGCGTCACCAGAGGTGACAAAACAATTGACCTCTGTTATGGGAATGTAAAGAATGCATACAAAGCATACAAAAAAACACCTCTTAGCACTGCAGATCATAATGTGGTCCATCTGATCCCTGCTTACCGTACAAAACTGCATAGAGAGGGCGTGACCAAGAAGCTGGTGAAAAGGTGGGATGATAATGCTGTTGAGTCTCTACAGGGCTGCTTTGACAGCACAGACTGGGAGGTGTTGACTCAGGGGAGCAGCCTTGAGGAAGCCACTGAAGTGGTTACCCACTATATCACCTTCTGTGAGGATGTGATTGTCCCGCAAAAAACTGTGAAGGTATTCTCTAACAATAAACCCTGGATTACAAAAGCACTGAAAACCACTCTTAATGAAAAGAAAATAGCATTCAACTCAAGAAACAGAATTGAGTCCAAACTCATCCAAAATAGACTGAACAAGGAAATAAAATCAGCAAAGAAAGGATATAAGGAGAGAGTTGAGAAACTCTTTCGGGAAGGCAAAGCTAGGGATGCCTGGCGAGGTGTTAAAACACTGGCTGGCCTCCCCAATAACAACTCAGCATTATTCGGGACAAGAGACTCTGTCAACATGGCAGAGGACCTTAACCAATTCTACTCCAGGTTTGACCAGTTTGATTATTCACAAGAGAGGAAGGAGCTAATAGCTGAGCTCACTCCTATGATATCTGCCCAAGCAAATCTGGAGTTGCGGCAGGAGGAAGTGGAACTCATGCTGAAGAGGATGAAACCTAACAAAGCACCAGGACCTGATCAGATCTGTGGCCGGTTGCTAAAGGCCTGTTTCAGCCAGCTGGCAGGTGTTTTCTGTTATCTGTTCAATCGCTCTCTCTCAGAACATTCAATTCCATCAACCTGGAAATCCTCAGTCATCTGGCCAATAGCCAAAAAGAGCAACCTCACTTGCAACAATGATTACCGGCCTGTGGCATTAACATCTCTGGTAATGAAAGGCTTTGAAAGGCTTATTCTTTCCCAGCTTCAGGAGGAGGTCAGTTTGTACATTGACCCCCTTTAGTTTGCATACAAACGGCACAGAGGTGTGGATGATGCCATATTAACACTGCTACATGGCACTTATCCCCATCTTGAAAAGCCCAGGTCATTCATTAGACTGGTCTTTGTGGATTTCTTGAGTGCTTTTAATACAGTGCAACCTCACCTGATAGGACAAAAATTGCTCCAAATGGACGGGTTAAATTTTTGTCCCATCAGGTGAGGTTGCACTGTATTCTATGGATCCTGTCTTTTTTGACAGAGAGACACCAGAGGGTCAGAGTCAACGGTCACCTCAGTTCATCTAAGATAGTATCCACCGGAGCCCCACAAGGCTCTGTAATCTCACCGGTTCTGTATACACTATACACTAATGACTGTACGAGCAATAACCCAGGTATAATATACACTAAATATTCAGACGATACTGTGATCATGGACACCACTAATTCACTAAGAGAGTTACAGACTGAGATGGACATTTTTGCGGAGTGGTGCAAGCAGAGCTTTCTTGACCTCAATGCCTCTAGGCTCTAAAACAAAGGAACTGGTTGTTGACTTCCGCAAGGATGTTTCCATCATTCCCACTTTGTTAGTCAACAACCAGCCAATAGAAAGGGCTGATCACAAACTTACCTTCCAACTAAACAGTGAAAACATTTTCTCTAAGTGTCAGCAGCGCCTCTTTTTTTTTGAGGAAGCTCCGTAGACTTCAGATTCATCAGTCAGTCCTGATAGCTTTCTACAAATCCTTCATTGAGTCTGTAATAACTTTCAATATATCAGCCTGGTTTGGATCACTATCCAACATTCATCGCAACACACTAAACAAAATCATAACAATAAGTAGTAAAATAATCGGACAGGTGCAGGAATCACTTATCAGTATTTATAACATGAGGACAACAATAAAAGGAACACAAATAGCCTCAGACACCACTCGCACACTGCACAGCCACTATAGCCTTCTACCTTCAGGCCAGAGATACAGATCACTCATATTCAGGACCAAGAGAGCTATGACAAGTTTTGTGCCCACATCTATTAGAAACATGAATGGTTGATAAATTTACTCACCAAGGTGTATGCCCGTGTGTGCGGATTTGGTGACTATTTCTCTTTATCTATTTTTAACGCAACCTTTTTAATGTTTACTGCTTATTTATCATGTATTTATTGTATTTTGCAAGCTTTAGTTATTACTTATTATTTATTTACATGGAACTGTATGTAATGCGCGCGTGTGTGTGTGTGTGTGTGTGTGTGTGTGTGTGTGTGTGTGTGTGTGTGTGGTATATTGTGCTGTGTTTGTGGAACCGTACACGCATTGATGCTCAACACGAATGAAGTTCCTAACGGATAACTAAAGTTCTTTGAATTGATTTGAATTGAATTGAGTTGTCATTCTGCTGAACAGACACAGTGACTTCACCGCAAGCACCATCAGTTCCTTGTTGCCTAAAGATAAAATAATTTAAAAAAAGAAAACATTTAAAATATGATAATAAATTATCACAAAGAAAAAACCATCTGGAAGTTCTGATAAAAATAAACCAAAAACACTATTTCCTTTCTACACTGGTACAACTTACATTCAGTGTTTTCATTTGCTCCAGACTAACAATTTCCCTCATCAGACTTGAAAATGTGTTGTCACGATCCTCTTCAGACGAGAAAGAAAGGGCCTTAAAACGAGGATCTAGTGCTGATGCTGTATACAATGTTTCCTTCAGGCCAGCATATCTTAAGGAAATTCCACATATTTAAATAACTTTTTATCATATGCAGTTATACGTCCATCCACAAGTCAATTTCACATAGTAATTTATTAAAGTGTTGCTGATTGCATTTAATTGATTGTTTTAATCTATATATGGTTGTAAATCTATTTAATGTATGTAAATCTATATTTAGTTTACATAGGGTCTATAAATCAACACTACTACAGAATTTAAAAAAAGTTTAATACAAATTTTAAACAAGTAAACATCCCTTGACATTAGGTTGTCATGTATAGCGGATTTAAAGTCCTTGATGATTGTGGAGTCGCTGGGTGCAATTCTCATCTCCTGTAACAGCCATGCATGCAGAGGACCAATGACTGAAAAAGTTGGTGATCACTCCTCAGACATGGCTAGTGTAGCAGCTTTCATGGGATTCAGAGCCTTCACTACATCTTCTACTGCCGTTATGTCAGCGTCTGACAAAGTGCAGAGATCTTTCTCACTTCTGCGAACCTCAGGTGAGAGCAGCGCTGCGGATATGAAGCTGCAGACTCGGAGCCTGCATCTACAGTCCCGCACCCAGAGTCCAGCATTCTGACCCCTCGTTTTTCGAGACAGCGCCTCCTGCTGTTCCGAAGATCGTATAACACCCTTATCCAAATGCCATTGAAAACAATAGGATGCAATATTACGGTCTCGTTTTATTTAAAGTTATCCAAATAAATATTTGCGTTCCCTGCTTAATGCATGTGCCAAAAAAACTCATTGTGTTCTCTGACTAACAAATTACCCAGTAGTTATTTTTTGAGCGTGGGTGTAATTGAAAGAAAATTACTGATGGAAGAGATACAATTACAGATTGAACTATCTTCTGAAAAATATTATGTGATATTATATTGCTACAATGTTTTTTATTTTTATTCAAATTCCAATTTTTCTTTCAGTTCAAATGGTCTAATTAACATTATACCATGCTAACATTACAAAACCTGTTTTTTGATATTTTGAATGCAAAGCAAAACTCAAATAAGAATAGACAAAACACCAATAATAAACAATTATGTACTTTATTTATCTTGCTGTAAACAGGACAAAGCAAAGAAAAAAGGAAGAAAGAATTGTGTTAGTGACTTTACTTTTCGTCTTCAATTGCATTAAAAAAAACTCCTCATTTATAAGTCGCTTTGGATAAAAGCGTCTGCTAAATAAATAAATGTAAAATGTAATGTAAATGCATACGGTAAAATAATTACTTTCTGGTAGGCGAATGTTCCTTCTTTTTTCATTCCTTTTGCAATCGCTCTGTCAAATTCCTCGACTTCACTAAAATAAAAGATGAATGCCATTGTCAAAAATATTGTGTAATAATAAATAATATTTTTTTTTGCAAATGCAAATTACAAGCATACCTAGGGTGATAAGTAGGGCCACGGAGGAACACCTCCTCAGCCTCCTGCCAGGATAATGTCTGCATCTCACATAGGCCATGAATGATGGCCTGTCCATATAAATAAATAAATTAATATTTAAAACATTTCAGTCAATACAAATTAAAAGAAGGAACCCAAACAAAAGGCCAAATGACACATTCTAGCTCACATGTTAATACCATAGACTGGTTAATAATATACATAGTGAAGGCACAGTAAATTTGATTATTAGGCAATTGTATGAGTTGTAAATGGCTGGCAACAACTTCATATCACAGTTAAATTAATATTGATTAATTTTAATACTTACGTTTTATAAGAACTAATTTAAGTAGTCTACATAAATTATATAAAGTAAAATAATTACTCCGGCATTAATTCATTCAATTTATAGTTTTAGGAGAAAAGGTCCGGTAATTAAAAAAAGGTCAAAAGGTAAATCTGATTAAATAATTAATGATGACATTCTTTGATATTAACACACTTAATGTATTTAATTGGTCTACTTTAATGTCAACTAATTTTAATACAATTTTTACAATGGCTTGTCTACAAAAAGTCCAAGGTTAAATAACGTTAGCTATCAAAATATTTTCGGGGAAAAAAGGCGAAAAAACATACATTAACGGCTCAAATTTTTTTTAACGGTTCAAACTATCTTTACAAATATTAAATGGACTATTCATATGTTGGTGTATCGATGAGCTATAAAGTAGTTTGATTAAAAAAGAAATCGAATGAGTATGATTCGCTAAATAAAATTGACGATACTCACGTTTCGCCTTAAGTTCTTCAAATGTTTATCCGATCCAATTTGATAGGAGGCGCTGTCTGAGAATGCGGGACCAGGCGGGTAATCTATCGACCAGAAGTTGAAGCCGGCCGCGTGCCGCCATCTTGTAGCAGAACTTCACTTGCGTTAGCATTCCATTGACTCCCATTCATTTTGGCGTCACTTTGACAGCGAATAACTTTACATCTGAGGCGTTTAAAGACTCCATTTGTCCATTATTTATTTCTAAAGAAACACAACAATGTATAAAGGGCTCCATTACCTTCTTACATTATGGCCCCGTAGAAACAGTTTTTGTAAAAATAGGCTAACGATTGCGTCATAACCACTCGACTCTCTGTCGCAGAGAAATTACCGTACAGACAGGAGGAGAAGCTCGCAGGCAATCGGGGGGACATACTGGCGTTACATTTTAAAATAAATACTATACAAAATAATTAATCAGAGTACTTACTCCTGCTCACTCACGCCAAAGAACTCTTTGCTCAAGCTCGCCGTCTCTGCAAGATTAACGTTGGCAGTTTGCACGCACAGCTACTAGAAGATTTACATCTGTCAGACAGGTTGCTCACGTCATCAAGCTTAGTTTGAGTCGGTTTGAGTCTGCGTGTCAGGAACGGAAGTGCTAAAAAAAAATCGCTAAAAATGGGCTTCACTTGTCTCAATTGAGTTCCAATGAGATGGCTCTGTCCACTTCTTATACTGTCTATGTGCGGGACTCTGGGTGCGGGACTGTAGATGCAGGGTCCGAACAAGTGCGGTGCGAAAAAAATCGTGTCCGTTGGTCATCCGGATGCGTTCAAAAAATGTAACTCTTGCGAAAGGCTACGGACAGTTCCTATCCGACAATTCCAGCGGAAGTTAGCGTTGCTATGGTACTGATAAACAAACATGAATTCTTAACTTTTAATAAAATAAATAATGATTTTATAACGATAAGTTGTCATGTCATTTTTTTATTTTCATGATTTTCCAACGTTATTAGGGCAGTTAATACAATTAAAAGCCCTATATACCACTATATCACATTTAGCCGACCTGACATATCAACGTCCTGGGGAACTTTCCTCCACGCAGCAGCCTTCCGATTAATGTCTCTATAACCCTCATCAGAGAGAGCATACAGAATTGTACATTCTGACACTGACAAAATCAACCGTTAATCTCTCCGCCATTTTTGTTCTACTCGCTTCCGAAGCTTTTCAACGGTGTAGTACGACGTCCGCTGGGGGCGTATTGCGTATTACCAGAGCCCGTCTACGGAGAGCCTGCCCACTCCCTTTTAAGTCCTATTGTACCGAATTTTGGTTGTAGTTCCACCAGAGTTCCACTGGGGGCGCTCACCATGAGTGCAAAATGAATGGGAGTCAATGGGGCTAGACGGCTAAATTTGTCTCTTTCACCCGATTGCCGTTGAGAAATCTCAGATTTTATTGTAGGTTTTGCAAGTTCAACATGGGTTATAGGTCGAAAGTTGAATGAACGAGTACTTATGTCCTTTCGATTTCTTACAGGTTGAGTTGTTGTTGCCCATAATACACTAGCATTCTGCTAATGAACGCTGATTGGTCAGTGAAGGACTGATTACGACCAGAGATGCCGCTTGATGGCATCGTGGCAAACGAAGCGGGACCAGAAACAAAACAAAACAAAAACTCTTCTAGCACGTGTATTGACCTGTGTCAGCTGTGTTGTCGATGCCTCGAGAGAAAAGAAAGTGCAGAGCGCGAAAGCACCAAAGTGACTGAAGGATCGCCGTAAAGCAGTATCTCTGGTCGTACGATGTGTATGACGTCATTGACACTTTAAAAGACTTTTTAAAGCAAATAAGTGACTCAAAAAAATCTAACACCCAGCAATGTGTAATTTCTTTGCATCCCCTTTCGAAAACAACATTCAAATTACTCGACAAAAAATTATATCCTGAGAAAAGTGGATTTTGAGAGCAATATCTCCATAGACCTCCATTCATTCTGCACTCGTCCTGTGAGCGCCCTCATATGGAATCAGAGTGGAACTGCAACCAGTTCAGAAGCCGGAAGTGTACTGAGAGTGAAACTTCTCGCCATATTAGACATTCTCTGGTATTACCAGAGCCCATCTACGGAGAGCCTTGGCACTTCCTATTAGCCCCATTGTATCGATCTTGGTTGCAGTTCCATTAGAAATCCACTGGAGGTGATCGCGGGCGAGTGCAGACTGAATGGGAGTCTATGGGGCTAGACGGCTAAATTTGTCTCTTTCACCTGATTGCCGTTGAGAAATCTCAGATTTTATTGTAGGTTTTGCAAGTTCAACATGGGTTATAGGTCGAAAATTGAATAAACGAGTACTTATGTTCTTTCGATTTCTTACAGGTTGAGTTGTTGTTGCCCATAACACGCTAGCATTCTGCTAATGAACGCTGATTGGTCAGTGAAGGACTGATTACGACCAGAGATACCACTTGATGGCATCGTGGCATCCGAAGCGGGATCAGAAACAAACAAAACAAAAACTCTTCTAGCACGTGTATTTACCTGTGTCAGCTGTGTTGTCGATGCCTCGAGAGAAAAGAAAGTGCAGAGCGCGAAAGCACCAAAGCGACTGAAGGATTGCCGTAAAGCAGTATCTCTGGTCGTACGATGTGTATGACGTCGTTGACATTTTAAAATACTTTTTAAAGCAAATAAGTGACTCTAAAAAATCTAACACCCAGCAATGTGTAATTTCTTTGCATCTCCTTTCGAATACAACATTCAAATTACTCGACAAAAAATTATATCCTGAGAAAAGTGGATTTTGATGGGTATAGCGTCATAGACCTCCATTCATTCTGCACTCGCCTGCGAGTGCCCCCGCATGGACAGAGACGTGTTACTGCAGCCAGTCTAGAAACCGGAAGTAAGCAGAGAGTGCCAATTCTCTTCCTATTAGACATTGGCTGTTTCTCAATACCAAGAATGCAAAGAACGTACTCGTGTTCTTGGGGAGAACGCTCTTGCTAGTTGTTCTTGGAAGAATGAACTCACAAGGTGACGAGCACACAGAACGCTGCTGACAGTTTGAGACGATGTGTTCTTGCCGGTTCTTGCTGGTATTGCGCAATAATACCCCCGCACAGACGCCGTCTGCAGTACCTAAACATAACGATAATTATTGACGATAACAGCCAGGCTTTATCACCCAAGCCTACCCTCAGCTCAAGGGATAACTAACTCTACAACTGTACACTACAATGTAATGTATATTCATAAGTGTAGAAAAACGACTTAGGCCCTGTCCCAAATGGCACACTCCGGACTTGTGGACTTCCTCAGAGTCCACACTTTGGTGACGTCATGTAGTGCAGACCTATAGGGCCCTTGGCGCGAGTCCACGAGGGCGCATTGAGAGGTATTTTTGGGACAGACTCGCTCGGCATGCCGGAAATAACGGTCTGGTTGTTGTTGGACAGGAGAAATCACATTTTTGCGCTCGGACGTCTTATCTCCATGTCAACTACACAGCCTAATTTTACAGTTCTATATTTTGATATTGTGCATATCACCTGGGCATTAGACAATAGATAAATCATGCTTATTTAAATGATGTATACAGTTGTACATAATAATACATAATGTTCCATTTGAACTAAGATTACAATTTTAAAACATAATTTAAACATATTTTTTTCAATTCACAGGTTTCAATATTCATACTATGTTTACATATGAGTCAGTAAAGCCCTGCCATTCGGTTCTATTTATTTAATGAATCATAATGCGATCGTATTATTAAACACGCTATTATTATGTTTGAGACATCAACCACTGGTCGATGACCATAATGTTTGTATAAACTGTAGGTAACAACTGGTAAAATGTACATTTAGGTCATAAAAACAGTAATATTTTCTTCTCAGCCATGTCAACAATTATCCGTGAGTGAAATCTCCTCCCATCTGTTGTCTGATTGGCCTTTCGCAAGGATTCCTGGGTAGTTAAAGTGCGTGGAGCCTGCATCTATGCGGGCTTCGTGGAAGACCGCTTCAAGGGTACAAAGGGGGCGCTGCTGAGCACACTTCAGAGCGGTAAAATGCTGAATGGGACGGCCTACGGACTCGTAGACTCAGCGAGCACGCGCAATTCAAGTCCACGAGACCGAAAGTCCGCATGAAGTGCGCCATTTGGGACAGGGCCTTACTGTATTGACCTTCCTGGAATGCCGAAATGAATGCTGGGATATTTCTGCCGTCAAGTTCACAAGTTACCAACCTATGCATCCTCGGTAAAATGGGCGTGTCAAGAACACTTCCGGGAATTTTAACCGTTCTTGCCAAAATGCAAACTTGTGTATTGGGACGGTACTTGGGCACCGACTGATGACGTTTCACAAGTTCACAAGAACACAAGTACAGACAAGAACGCGTATTGAGAAACGGCCATTCTCTGGTAGAGAGTTGCGACAACGGAAGTTCAAAATTATTAGTTGTCACGTGATTCGCGTAGACCTCAGATAGTTCCAGGAAGTGCTTCAGCGCCAATTCAAATCGATGGAGTTAGAGAGCAGAACTTTGATTTTTGGTAGTTTGTAGTCAATAAATTAATTGATTTACAATATGTATATAATACACTGATATGTGAATGTAGTATGTGTTTGTAGTTACAGTAATTTTATTTTTAAAAGATACAAATCTGCTAGTATTTAATGTTTATAGTGGTCAACCAGTGTTGCCTGCCGTTTGTTAACATATTTCTGGCTACGTACGTTAACTGTTACCTTGGTTAAAGACCGTGTTGCAGTTGTTTTGAAGTATTTTAAGTATTTCATTTAGTTTCGCGTTTAAAGTCTGTGTAGAGAGAATGGTGTCGTCTTAGCGGCCCCTAATTTAATAACAAATGATCGTTGCGACGGAAGCGAATCAATGAACAATAACTTTAGCTGGAAAATAACTTTATTAAAGAACCGCTATAAAGCCAAAACAATCTGTTACCATAAATTATACGTGTATCTCTGTAAAGCTGCTTTGAAACATTTACATTTACATTTATTCATTTAGCTGACGCTTTTATCCAGAGCGACTTACAATTGCTATGTCAGAGGTCGCACGCCTCTGGAGCAACTAGGGGTTTAGTGTCTTGCTCAGGGACACATTGGTGTCTCACAGTGGATTCGAACCCGGGTCTCTCACACCAAAGGCATGTGTCTTATCCATTGCGCCACCACCCCCACAATCTACATTGTTAAAAGCGCTATATAAATGATGACTTGACTATTTTTTGTTCTTAAACTAGAATTTTATTTAAAGGTATCACGTAATGTTCACTATGGTTTCACAGGGACAGAGACTTGCAGGTAACAGGTGATTGTCTTAAAATGTAGAATTTAATTAAGTGAAATTTCATTAATCTTAATGTTTACAATGCTTATGCACCCCATGCACTTATTACTGTATAAATTAATACATAATATTAATGTATAATATTACATTTTCAAACAAAACATGATTATACACACACACACATTATTTAATTAGTGTCCATGTGCATTATTTACTTTTAACATAATTTGATAAATTCATGACCTACATCACTTTAATCTATAAAACCTATTTATTTGGTTATTTTATTATAGTAATTAAAGTATACATGATAATGCATCGTCCAGAGGAGCCTTAATGATGAGTGAAAAGGGTTGTAGATCTCTCAAATACTGGTAAAAACTGCTTTCAAGTATGGGTAGGTTGGTACACTTTTAATGTCAGGTGAATTTAAACATTTAGAAATGTTTACAGCTGAAACTTGTTTAAATTTAAAAAAGTCAAAGTTCACTACTCAAAAATATACATTACATCAGTTTTAATATATATATATATATATATATATATATATATATATATATATACTTTTGCATTGATTTAGCACAATGGGATTTATAAATGTCTAATAAACTGCATGTCAAGCATGTTGTCTGTCATTTCCTCTATGTTGTCTAAAAAACTCCACCCATACGTTTTTGTTACTCAAAAATGCAATCTTAAATAATGTTTTTGTTTTGTTATTGCACATTTAATGAGGAATGAAACGGATATTCTCATTTTATCACTTCCACATATCACACCTCCCCAATGTTATATTTAACCCCTGTTTAGAAGCCTGTCCCTCTTATTACACAACAAAGGATAAAACTGCATGAATAGAACGGGTTTAACCATTAATAGGCTGTTCGTGGTTTGTTATGCGCTACTAACTTTATCCAATGACCTATCTTTTATCTGATAACGTCCCCTAAAACTACTAATTTAGAGAGCAATAATCAACTAGCATGCATTAATACAAGTTAATTTGATTCAGATGTACTGATAATATACAATCGTATTCTTTAAACGTCTTACCTTTTATAAAAGTCCATCACAAACGGTCTGTTCTACCGCGCTGCTGCTACTTCCGGGAACTATTGAGGGGCTCCACGAGCCGCCATTGCTGTAAAAAAAGCGTTCCATTGTTGTCAATGGAGTTGTCGCAACTCTCTCTCTACCATTCTCTGGTATTACCATAGACAGTATATAAACGGGTATTACGGAGCTGATTTCAACTGCCAGTGTGAAGGCGGCGTTAATAGGGAGTGGGCAGGTTCTCCGTAGATGGGCTCTGCCTCTGACATTACTTTAACCACCGAGGACGGTGTATACACGAAGTAAGTTAATCACTGAAACTTATTTATGTTACCTAAGGTTTGCAGTTTTTATATAACTTTTTATATTTTTATAACTTTTTACGCCATGCCTGTCAGCTGCTGTGATTTGAAGTGAGGTAAATTAAAAACGGTGCTTTTATAGGATTTGGCCTATACGCTGATTTCACGCAGCCGTTATTTTGAAATCGAAAGCGAGGCTCCGGTGGGAAGAAAACCGGAAGTGTCGCCTTTAATCACAGGAGAGTCGTGAATGCGATGGCGTATTGTTGTGTTTAATGATGTTGTGTCAATTCTAAAAATGTACATACATTTCTTTCATACTTTAGACTATATACATTGAAATTAATTTATAAATAAAATAATTTTTTTATATATAATTCAGAATGTAAAAACAGAAGCAGGAATGAACTATATACATATCCTATATTGAATATTAACATCCAATAGTGTAAATCGCGGCAGCAGCTTCAGGTTGGTAATCCAAGGCATTGTTGTTTATCTTTACTTCCGGGGTTCTTCCCACCGGAGCCTCACTTTCGATTTCAAAATGGCGGCTGCGTGAAATCAGCGTATAGCAACAGTTACAGCGTCGCTAAATGACAGTCAAAATATTACTTTAACCACCGAGGACGGCGTAATATATATACGAAGTAATCACTGAAACTTATTTTATGTTACCTAAGGTTTGCTGTTTTTATATCACTTTTTATATATTTATAACTATTTTTACGCGATGCCTGTCAGCTGCTGTGATTTGAAGTGTGGTAAATTAAAAACGGTGCTTTTAACGTTTTTTTTTGTTTTTTTTTTTGAACTATTTCATGAGTTCACACTTACATACAATTTGAGGGGATAAAGTTTAATGCGTATTTGGCTTGCTGTCCGGGGGAGGGCTCCGAGCTCGGAGTTCGGCCCGAACCCAGAGTTCTCCCCCGTATAAGTGTTTAGGACTAGAAGCGTGGAGAAGGGGTGGTGGTGGGATACTGCAAAACTGTCAGTATTGAGGTGAGACTGCTGAATATACATATAACGTTATACCTCTTACCATAGATTGCTGAGTGCTCTCCACTTGTGTTAATTATCTGAACGTGCTCCTCCCGAACTTTGTTAATAAAACATCATGTATTTAACTCGACCGTAATGTAATATACATGTAACAGTAATATATGCTATATATACTGATTTTGCATGGGCTCTTTGCACTATATATATATATATATATATAGTGCAAAGAGCCCATGCAAAATCAGTTTTTGTGTGTCACGCTCAGGGCTCAAGCCCCTGCCCTGCCCCTTTTGTCTCAAAATGTATTGCCCCCCTCTCTAATAAAATGTAAATAATAATAATTATTCAAATAAATATTATAATAAATACCAATACACGTATACACCATTGCCACTAACAATAAAAATACAAACAAATATTAAATAAAAATTTTTGGCGGAAGCATTTGGTGGAGGTGAAGTAGTAGTAGGCGGAGTTTCCTTTGCAGCGCTATTTACGCAGCAGTCGCCCTCGTTCGAGTTCGCCGCGAGTCTTCAAACTGCACGGTAACATTAAAGGGGAAATGAAACGTCCATGTTTTGGCACTGGTAGTAGCTACATATATTAGAAAAATCAATTTATTTTTATTTTTTTTAATATATATTTTATTTTTAAACAGTATGGCATTACAAACCGTATTACAACCTTTTACGTATTTGTACAAGACTGAGCAGGTGTACAAATTAAAGTACAAAAGTGTACAATGGTCGTACAACATGAGAAGAACAAACAACAAACAAAAAAACACAACAAAAAAACAAAAAACGCACATTCACAAGAGGTCTGTTGTCATACTTGAGATTGCATGAATGAAAATAGTAGCTGTTTTAGTTTTTACATGACATAAGGCTTTCCTAAATTGCAAGACTTCATTTAAATAAATTTGGAAGATTGGTTTAACCTTCAAAAATTTACATTTGTGAATATAATGTTTAACTAAGAGTATACAAGTATTGTAAAAAAGTTCTTTCTTGCTATCTTGCAAAAATACTCCAAATTTGACATCTTTGTACAGTATATTGGGTGCATCACTAACATATTCTGATATCCAATGTTGAAAAGAATTCCATAAAGTTCTGGTATAATGACAATCAAAAAATACATGCTCCACAGATTCAATATCACATTCACAAAATGAACAACAGTTTACATCAATATTGAAACGTTGTCTCAGAAATTCATTACTGGGATAAATATCGTTTAAAATTTTGAAATGAGTTTCTTTAGCTTTAGGAAAAATTGGGAGGGAGAGATATTTGGTTCTGATTTTTATTTGTATAGGCTATCTTTTGGAAAATCATTGAGGGTGTAAAGTCTTTTTAATAAAAGTGGGTGAAGTCTATTTGTTATTGCACTTCTTATTATTTTGTTTGAACATTTTCTGTTTTTAAATTCTATATAGCAAAGGAAATCTAGGTATTACGACATCATACATCAATAAACCTTTCATCAAATTTAACATTTCTAAAGGAATAGCCTTAATTATAGTATTATATTGTTTTTTGGTACATTTAAGATTGTATTTCTCTGTGAGAACAGAGTAATTAAGGACATTTCCATCAGAATCCATAAGATGTGAAATAGCCCAAATACCTTTTTTCACCCAGTCATCATAATAGATAGATTTTCTTTTGAACAATATGCATCTATTGTTCCAGATAGGCATGTTGTGTGGAGTAAAATTATGAATATAAGACATTTTCCAATTTAAGAGAACCTGTTGATGAAATTTAGATAACTTGAGGGGTAATTTGGAAAGAGAAAAGTCACAGGCTAATAGGAATTCAATGCTGCCACATTTTAAAAATATTTTGGATGGAATATGAAACCAAAAACTATTAGCATTGTTTATAAAATTTTGCAACCATTTTAATTTTAGCGTTCCATTCATAGCTTCAAAATCTATTATGTTTAGACCACCTTCAGCAATGGGTTTAACTGCATCATTTTTTCTAATATAGTGATGTTTATTT